>OZ038313.1:12868296-13008725 GCA_964035775.1 Osedax frankpressi | reverse complement strand
CGTAAACATGCCCCCGATACAGATTCCAGAGGCCTCTCGACACACCCAATCCACCGTCCTTATCCCGGATGTTGACTTATCTGTATATAAGTTCGACTCTAGATACGCCAGTACACGCATTTTAGTGAATGGTAACATCATTTACGTGGGTACTGCTAATGGCTACATCGTCAAGGTCAGTGGGTCCAAGGGGTTAAAAGATCAAATTAATTACCTTAATTAATTACGTTAATTTTAATGGGGTCACAAGTTCACGATTTCATATCAATATCGGCTGGTCATGAGGTCACTTGATAAAGTTACAGAGGACAGTTATTATAACATAATAAAGTAAATCAAATCTTGATGTCTTATTGGCCTTACATTATTATGTCACTAATTCACGGAGTTTTATAGTTTGGCTATTGAGTAAATCATGAAATGTAGTAGCAAACGGATTATAGGTTTAAAGTCATCATAATGACATATACTATTTACTATGTCATGAACGAACATGACTTCAAACGTGTGAAATTGCATTATTGCAAATAATTCAGAAGTAGAATTATTTGTTATCTATAAATGAATATATAAACAGATCAAATCCGATAACCGATAACAATTGTAATGAAATATTTATAATCCGATTATAAGAAAACTTATGCATGTATATATCATTAATTATATTATAAAATCTACACACTATTATACTTCTTACTATTATATAAGTATTATATAAGTTCTATCCAGGGTTGATATAAGTTTATATCCAATTATTAATATAATGAGGTAAATACATATGCATAGATTGTATACTATACATTGTATAGTATACAATGTGCATGTATATTTGATTTAACAAATCAGCCCCTTGAGAACTGTATAATATATACTATATGGAAGATGTTGAGGAATGTAATCTGGTGACGTCATACCGTATTACGTAATAATGTGTCATGCAGAGAGTGTGTTGTTCATAGGACATTATACCAGTATTGGTGTAATGTATAGATCACGCCATTATTAACGATGAACCGTGAATTCCCGCATCCGGGGTTTCCCGTTATAGTATACTAAAGTATTGTATTATAACGAGCAACAGTCGAGTGATTTGATCATATTTATTTTTATCATTCTAAGATATCATTATATTCATATATATTATTATTTATAGTATAAAAATAATTATTTTATCATATTATTATATCATATATAATATATATTATTTATAAAATACTATATATATAGCATATATAGCATATATATATATATATATATATATATATATATATATATATATATATATATAAACCTAAATATAAAAATGACGGATATATTTAATATGAATTCAACTTTATAATATTGATTAACATTCTATTTATATATTTACTATTATAGTACATCTTTTATTTTATATTATTGTGATTTTTATGAATTGTATATTTGATCATATATTGAATATTTATAATATATATACATATATATATATATATATATATATATATATATATTATATATAATATGATATTAGTATATGTTAGAATAATTCATTTGATAGATTAGATAAGTTTTCTAAAAAACTATTAATTGAAATTTAAATTCCGAAAATAAATTTAGAACGTAGACATTAATTTATATTTTTCGTAAAGTTTACGATATTTACAATCGAAGGAACCAAATAAACAAATCTATTAGGTAAATAAGATAAGCTAATGTAAATAGGTGGTATGTGTGGGTATTCAGAACAGGGCATGTGCTAGAGAAAAGGTACCGGGTGCAAGTTAAAATATATGTCCTCTATAAATCAGTCGTGTCGTTTTATCAATTAAGATAAAAATGCGAATCCAGGGTGGATACGATTTCATTTGTTTATGCGATTCTCGGTTTGAGTTTCATCAATCTTTTGAATACGTTTTCGGAATGAAAAAGCTATTTGTTCAGTAGAATTCACTACTCTTACTCCCACACCCACTTGAATATGGAGATATGGAGATTCAAAGCGATGTTATGCTAATTATTCCCCATTAAAGTATATTAATGCATATACAATATCAAATATATCGCGTAATCAATATTTAATGTATGGACTTGTTAGCATAAGTATAAATAGGACAACACCTCCAGTCAAAAACAGAGTGCAGTCCATATTACGTGGTTTCATTAATTGGACATTAATAGGAGTGGTGATAGGAGTGGTGATAGGAGTGGTTACAGGAGTGGTTACAGAAGAAGTGATAGGAGTGGTGATAGGAGTGGTGATAGGAGTGGTGATAGGAGTAGTGATAGGAGTGGTGATAGGAGTGGTGATAGGAGTGGTGATAGGAGTGGTGATAGGAGTGGTGATAGGAGTGGTGATAGGAGTGGTGATAGGAGTGGTGATAGGAGTGGTGATATGAGTGGTAACAGGAGTGGTGATATGAGTGGTAACAGGAGTGATGATAGGAGTGGTGATAGGAGTGATAACAGGAGTGATAACAGGAGTGATAACAGGAGTGATAACAGGAGTGATAACAGGAGTGATAACAGGAGTGATAACAGGAGTGGTGATAGGAGTGTTGATAGGAGTGTTGATAGGAGTGGTGACAGGAGTGGTATAGGAGTGGTGGTAGGAGTGGTGATAGGAGTGGTGATAGGAGTGTTGATAGGAGTTGTGATAGGAGTGGTGATAGGAGTGGTGGTAGGAGTGGTGACAGGAGTGGTGACAGGAGTTGTGACAGGAGTGGTGATAGGAGTGGTGATAGGAGTGGTAACAGGAGTGGTGACAGGAGTGATGATAGGAGTGGTGATAGGAGTGGTGATAGGAGTGGTGATAGGAGTGTTGATAGGAGTGGTTGTAGGAGTGGTGACAGGAGTTGTGACATGAGTTGTGATAGGAGTGTTGATAGGAGTGTTGATAGGAGTGGTGATAGGAGTGGTGACAGGAGTGGTGACAGGAATGGTGGTAGGAGTGGTGACAGGAGTTGTGATAGGAGTGGTGGTAGGAGTGGTGACAGGAGTTGTGACAGGAGTGGTGATAGGAGTGGTGATAGGAGTGGTAACAGGAGTGGTGACAGGAGTGATGATAGGAGTGGTGATAGGAGTGGTGACAGGAGTGGTGATAGGAGTGGTGGTAGGAGTGGTGACAGGAGTGGTGACAGGAGTTGTGACATGAGTTGTGATAGGAGTGTTGATAGGAGTATTGATAGGAGTGGTGATAGGAGTGGTGATAGGAGTGGTGGTAGGAGTGGTGACAGGAGTTGTGACAGGAGTGGTGATAGGAGTGGTGATAGGAGTGGTGACAGGAGTGGTGATAGGAGTGGTGGTAGGAGTGGTGACAGGAGTGGTGATAGGAGTTGTGATAGGAGTGGTGACAGGAGTGGTGACAGGAGTGGTGATAGGAGTTGTGATGGAAGTGGTGATAGGAGTGGTGATAGGAGTTGTGATGGAAGTGGTGATAGGTGTGGTGATAGGAGTTGTGACGGGAGTGGTGATAGGAGTGGTGATAGGAGTGGTGATAGGAGTGGTGATATGATAATGAATGCTACAGATAGTAATTATTAGTTATGTGATTGCTACTAATGTAGATATTTAATATTATTTACTATTATTAGACTACCTAATTATTACCACATATATTATTACCACTTAATATTATTACCATTTATATTATACTTAATATTATATTTATAACTATAATGATAATAATATTAATTCATTATAATATAGTGGTGCATATTTACAAATCGCTTTTATTTCAATCAACGCATTGGAATAAGTACTTTATAATGTACTTAAACATATGCAGAAATGTACCTATGTACCTATAAATAGGCACCTAGAAATACGATATTTTTAGATTAACAGTTTAGTTTTTTTATCACGATATAATGCTCGATGTTTTATATTTGACAACATATATATGTCATACATAACAAGCAAAGTTAAATATATATGGGATAAGTAACCTACAAAATATAATAATATTTAATATTTAATGATTGTCAATACACTAAATATCATTTAGTATTTAGTAATCACAGTAATTAAAAATAATATTATATAAATTATAATATTATATAATAGCATAAATTATACGTATACGTATACAGTAGTATAATGACATCCTATACTTAGATATATTATCATTGCTACTTCCCTCAGAACTTTAGAACTGCAATGCAGATATACCATGGCGTTTAATTGTTCAATAACGCCATTGTAACCATTTAGTTTAATCATGCAACGCTATCTCCAGTGGTCATCCTCGATGTGGTTCAATTGACCGACTGCATATCGACGTATTTAGTCGCGTTTTAATCAGTTCCACTTATAAAGAGTGGGTATTAACCCGACATCACGTGGTTCCTACTGACACCACTACATCCGCAACTTGACAGATAGTTCTTACCCTGTTTTGCGGACTTTTCTCTAATTCTCGAATGTCCTTCTTTTCTCGTATTTATTATTAATGAGAATTTAATAAGTAGTCCAGCGATCACACAAAGGATCGGGTTTTAATTCAGCCAATTGACCACCGCGATGGTCATGGTCATCGAATACTCAACTCTTTCTCTCTAGCTTAAAGATTACCGGAAGTGTGTGGTGAATGACCTCTCGGTTTTAAGCCCCATTGAGTTTATTCGCAATGAAAAGATATTTCACATCGTCTCAAAAGTAGACGAATTTTGTTTAATATCAATAATTAATAATTCGCTTTTATCTATACGCTTTTCGTTGTATATAAACATGTTAGAATAAATATGGGTCTAAAATAGAAATATATAAAATAATATATATATACATATAATATATATATATATATATATATATATATATATGAATTTGTTTTAATACATCATACAATTTATCTATTAGTAAATATAAATATTAACTAAAAATTGAAAAGATGACTTAACATTACATAACTTAATTACTGAATTCAATAACATATACAGTTATATATGACGTAATGCTTTAATTAAATATATATCATGCAATCTACGTATGAAATCATTATACATAATATATATATAACATATAGTACTCGTATTTACACAGAAGGTGCATTATTATTTTAAGTTACTTGGTTTCTACCTATGTATGTTGTTTCCTATTATACTACAAGGTCAATAATATTATATATATACTATATATAATATAATTTATCTATGTATAAATAATTATTATACCTAATTATTATCTATGTATACAACACTATACCAGTATACACACTTTAAGAAAATATTATAATATGATGTAATATGATATAACTGTACTATAGAATTCTCCTTGTTGTATCATTTATAGTCATACCATATTAAACCATGGACATTCTATATTCAATATATCAGTGTATATATAGTATAAAATATGTACACTGTTGCACTATGAATTTAATAGAATGAACACTACAAAGTGTATATTAAGTGTATGTTTTAAAGTACATTTAATTAAATACTTAAAAAGGTTCATTATGATGGAGAATAATTCAAATAATAATTTTTTTATATCGCCTAATTTCTTATCCGATTCTTTTTGTAATCGATGAAAGATTTCTAAATTATTACATCACGGTATACTTGCCTGGTAATTTAGTAAAAATTATTATAAATATGTATAATAAAAGTATTTCTGCAATCTGTAACAATGTAAATAAAATATAAACATATATCAATATGTGTAGTATAGTAAACATAATAAAAAATATATCAAATAGAGTAACAAATATAATTTACACATTTAGATATTTGATTAAAATTAATTGCAACATAATTATGCAAAATTAAATTTGTTTAGTTATTATTATTGTATATACAAACTCTATTTTTGATTGATTATTATTGATATACATTTTATATGTATAATAATTATCTATAATTAATTATAAATATGGAATTTTAATAAAATACATTTTCATTTATAGTTTAAATATATATATATATATATATATATATATATATATATATATATATATATATATATATATTATCATTATTATTATTATTGGTTATTATTAATGATTAGGGAGAACAAGTTTGATGTATACGTATAAGTACTGTTAGTAGAAACAATTATTACTAATAATATATATTAATATCAATTATGTATGGATAAAAACAAAATATGTAGATCGATTTTGACGAAAAATATGTGGTTTTTTATATCTATACAAACTATTAATTTTAAGTATATTTTAGTTAAAGCTAAAACATATATATATATATATATATATATATTTATATTTATATATCAATAGATATATTTATAGATATATTAAACGTGAAATGTTTTTATTATTTTAAATAAGAATACTATAATAATCTAATCATAGATTTTAAAAATGAATGATTCCTTAGAAAATATATAAAATATTCAATATTTTAAATTTCCATAGTTTGTTAATATTGTAATGAATCAAAAGAAGAGAATTGCATTTATATTATATATAATATATTTATATATATATATATATATATATATATATATATATATATATCCCATATTTGTTCTTAATATATTACCTCAAGATTCCAAAATAATATATTCCAACATTCCTAGATCATCTTAACGTTTAATTAAAAAAGTTAATTGAAATGAATTTCAATTAACGTCAATTATTTATCCAGCAATTTAAATACTTTGAAGTATATAAATGGAATTTAAACGATAATATACAATAGAACAATCATTGATAATACAAGTTTTCATAATCAAATATATGTATGTACCAGAAAATAGTTAGAAGATATTTATAAATTATAATACAATCTTATAATCATTATTAGTTTATGTATAGATATATATAACATGACAAATTTAAATTTATATTTTAAATAATAATTTCTCTTCATTAAATTGAATTACATGGTATATATATATTATTTTTATGTTGCTAATTAATATATAATATAATATAAATATATAAACATACATATACATATCCATAATGACAAAATGATAATTTTAGAATTTTTCCAAATTATATTGAAATTTAAATTGAGTTCATTATTAATTTTATAGTTAATATATTTAATGTTTGTATAATTTATAAATATAATATAAATAATAAAACATATAATTAAGATACTTAATAATACTTTGTTACATATATGAATTCCTCTAATATATTTAAATTGTTTATTCATATATGAATACATTATTTGAATGTTATTTTTAGTAATAAATTAATATGATTAATTGCACATTATTTTTTAAATATGTAAATAATATAGTATTTTAATAATTCGAGTAAATTCTATTTATCGATTAATTTCAATATATCATATCTAAATGTATTACTTTAGAGAACCAGTATACTTAATTTACTTAATACTCTATATATTTACATCGTTCTTACATTTTATATTTAATAATCTGTTATTGTTTTTATGTATTATTATTATTATTTGTTATTATTTATTTTATTATTTGTTATTCATTTTTGAAAAAGTATATTTTGATGAATATTGTTTCGATTTCTATAAAATCAAGTACACACAAACTATGGAATAACGTATACACATAAAACAAATGCAAATCCAGAAACTATATTCCGAATACACCATAGTATGCACTTTACAGGGCATAGTGTATACTGACATACTATATACGCTCTAATATATACATTGACTAAGCTGTATATACAATCAGTTTATACCAAGGCAATAGTTTATTTATTTACTCAAATGCCATAACACCGAATACAAATTAAAATATCGTTTGTTCTTCCTTAAACTATAGTACAATCATTATCCATATTATATATCGATATTAACCTCGTGATTATGTTATTGGAAATATATATATATATGATATACGTAATATTGTCATTTTAAATTGTATATAAAACTGTATATGAATCACAGAAGAATTTAGCAGAGAAAATAATAATATGCTGTTTTATAATTTATATTATAATTTTACATTATAATGGTAAAATATGATAGATAAGAAAATATATTTAAATTACAATAAATATATATGCATATATATATATTTGTATATATATATGTATATATATATACATATATATAGAATTTAATTATATTATATTGATATTACCTTTATTTATTAATTATAGTTTAAAACGAACTATGAATGTTATATTAAGTATATGAGATTTTAAAAGATGTGTACAATATAATTGTTCACTTATATAATAATTATTAATAGAGCGTATATAGTATATCAAACAGTTGAACACATGTTACATTGTCATCGCGCATTGTAGTCGGAAATAGAGTACACGAGTCCCCGTATATAATCCATAGCCTCCTCGCTAGATCTCACTGTGGGAAAACAAGCCGCTACCCAGTTATGGTGGACACTAGTGCACCGTACACAATGTACAGCGTAACTAGGTATGTAGGAGACATTGGGTGGACCATCTGCTCTATGCATCTAGACTATGTCTTGGGTTAGTGACGTTTAGAGCTATTTGACGTTAATTCCGGTGGACAGGTGTCGCCCTCTATATCCACTATAGCTATTTAGTCGAGTAACGGAAATCAGCCCTCGAGCCGGAATTCATGAATCGTATCATTGCAACGTTTCTTGCCTGGCCCGTTGCAATAGCAGGCCAACACCCCACTCAATTAACACGGAGAGTACTTATCAACAGTAATACCAAGAGCTGATTAGCGAAACTGGTAGTGGGATGTAGTTCTCAAAATCGAACTAGGCTATGTTAATCTTATTGGTATTACGCACCCGTATACACACGCATACACACGCATACACATGCATACACACATACATGTACCTACACACAACATAACCTATATATATATATATATATATATATATATATATATATACATACATATATATATATATATGTATATATTCATTTAAAGGGGTATGGCTTAAAACGGGAGTATGGAATTTACTTATACTATTTAATGTAATTGCGTTCTATAAATGACAGTTATTCCTCTTTGGAAGTCGATTATGCAAGATATATAAGTTATATTTGTGATGGTGTCATAAAAGAGACTAATCACATAAGGAACATCGATATCGTACACGGCATGTCGAAGCGGTCAGTTTTATATTGCGCAATATACGTAACAGGGTAAATGTTTTGTTCCCACGTTCGTCTACCCCTCTAGGACACATCTCGATTTCATGTACGACAGTAAGCTCTGTCTTTACAGCAACGCTACGTAGCGTTTATGCTCTGCTATACAACGGTTTGGCTCGAATACAATACGGAGAATTAATCGTATGCAACGGGGGTCACGACGGGGTCACAACGGGGTTCAGCGTCGGTCGGCTACTAGAATATCATAACCGATAAAGTTCAACATATTTGTATTTATTTAATCGGCCATTGGCTGATGCTAAGTAAACATAACAATAAACAAACTGGCACTTACGAGCAAATAAATCCGTCGTAATAGAATCGTATATATTACAGTAATGTAAATATATTCCTATGCAGCAAAATACCGATATTCAATATTATTTGTTATTGATTAATATCGATGAAATATTGTACGACAGAATTAAATATATTATTAAATATTAACAAAGCAATTAATTAATATTAATAAACAAACAATAATACAATATATATATCATTAATAAGGATTTACAATATATTTAATGTATTAATTATGATATTGTTATGATAAGTAATATATTTATAACTATTTCAATCAAAACACAAACATTATCTTCATGCGTTTTATTCGTCATTTTATTAGAGTCTCTAATATAGACACCTAAGTAAATAATCATGTATTCATGATCGTATAAGAGATATTGATGAGTCACACCCTTATTACTAATCAATCTAGACTGACAATTCTAAAGAATATTAGCTATATCTAAATATAACTAAAAAAAACTGTAGTTTTACTTTAATAATACGTTTTTAATAATATCACGGTAGAATGGGTTTTAATTGCCATTGATGAAAAAGCTGGTGTCAGTTGTCGCCTTGGTAAATGTACCTATGTACCGTTATGATTGTAGATTGTATAGCGAACACGGATCTCCCCTATCACCTCTTCAACACGATTACACACCATGTGACGTTCGTTACCGTGTAACTGTAAACACACGACGACCTCGACTACTGTCGACCCGTAGTCTGAAAACACACGAGAACTGAGACTCACTTTATAAAAGTATACCTCATGAAAGGGATTTAGCATGAAAGGCCCATTAACTCATGTTTAGGTGTCACAATTCTAAATCTGTATGAAACGTCATACACTTTTTATAATTTATATAATATATTATATAATAGTATCTACTTTTCACATAATATATATGTGCATTAATAATATACTTGCACCTAAAAATGGTTTGTTAAAATAAATAATTACATATATTGATAACTACAAAATACTATACACACTAAAAAACCTACGGGTCCCTTTTATTAATTTCATGAAATTGAATTTAAAAGTGTACTTAATTTATACATTAATTATCTCGATATATTTTTCAAAATATATTTGTAAACAATTTCTTATCTACATATAATACATAAATACGTTGAAATATATATTTACATAAGATAAGTGATATATATATTTATTTAATATATATATATATATATATATATATATATATATATATATATATATATAAATAATTTTAATTAAGGGTTATATAGTTTTTTGTTTACTTTAGTGAATCATGTTCAATAATTAATAAAACTAAACTGATTATACATAAATAATTAATAATAATTGCAGACGACTGACAATCGATTTCCTAGTGATTACGCAATAAATCTTCAGCGACTAAATGTACGTTGGTCCAGTCCGGAAGTATTGCATAATAGCGCGCCGTGAATAATTCACCAACAACTGGCCATAGGCTTGCCTATGGAAAACCCTAAACATGATTACAGTTACATTGTTTACATCGGGTAACAATTAAAGATGTAGTAGGCTTTGTGTAATCTGGGGCGAGTACCCTCACTCGCCTGTGTTTCATTGGAAAGTCGTTAATGCATAGCGATCGTTATTAAATTTATTGAAAATTAAAACTATGGCCTCATCTATAAATTAATATATATATTAATGAAATGCAATTGATTAATAAATTAATACAAATTGATTGCGTAAGCATTTCAAAAATATTGTATTATAAAATTATATTTCGAACTATTCTTTTTCATACATATTCAATAATACTTGTTTTATGATTATTAATTATAATATATTAAAAATTATCTCTAAATAATCATCTTTTATTAATATTGTATTCAAAAGTTTTAATATTTAAATAAAGGAAAACTTGAATGAACCATATGACTATTTATATACATTTTATAAACATAAGCTTAACAAATTAAAATTGTATACGAATATTAATAAAAAAAAATAAAAAAATATAATTATTATGTTACTCACCCTTTTTAGACAAAGTCTTACATTTATTACAATTGTTACTTAATTTCCTTAATTAATTTCTTGCAATATCAAAATAAGATATTGATATTCTTTTAGTATATGTAATACTAAGTTCATATTTGTTGGTCAATATTTTTAATTATTTCGTTAATATTACTGAATGTTAATTTAGTAATGTTAATTTAAACAGCTTATAATATATACCCATATATAGGTTATACTTTATTTAATCAGGTGTATATTTGATTAAAATAATATAATACAATACAATAAATAATAGATATTATTTGAAATAAATGTTATGTCATATTGTATGCATTTCCTAAATATAATTTACAATATTAAACGTCTAACTTTATTACCAGTAATTATATTATTGAATAGTCAACACACGTTTTCTAATGTTTCAGTATATAATATGAAAGTTATATATTCAAGATAATCACAACACTCGTCTATTAATAGATTTGTAATATATTTTTATGTATTTGTTGGATAAACTCTAATAATATATATTTATATATAGAAGATAAGAAATACATACTAGAATTACTATCTTTTTTATCATATGTATACGGTATAATTAAGTTTACAAATATATTATTATTATGTTGATTTTATTATTTGACAATTTAGAAAATTACGCTTGATGTTTCTAATATTAATGTTTATACTGATATATATAATTAAATATATTTGAGTATTCTAAATAATATTAATACATATACATAGGTATATAATATATATATATATATATATATATATATATATATATATATATACAAATACACGAATACATATATATACCACATTATTTCCGTATGTAACAATCTAGTGATTTACGCTGCACTTTCACGGGCAATTTACTTGGTTGTTAAAGTTCCCTTGGTATGGAACAACGGGCTTTGGGGTCAGTTCGACTCTAACGGGGCATAACGAGATCGACAGCGGACATTTTACGCTTAATTTATACTGGGCCATCGTCATTGGGAGAGGTAGTCTTGGTCTTACAAAACGTACTCTTAATATATCACCGTATTGCTTAAAATACCACCTGTTATGGTGATAAAGGGCTCCCTAATACATAAAGGTATATATATATATATATATATATATATATATATATATATATATATATATATATATATATATATATATATATATGTATGCGTATATAAATATTAAATAAATATAAAAGCTGGGAGATTCGTGGAATATATAAAAGAAAATGAACATAATTAGATCAGTTTCATATAAATATATTTATTAGAATTACATATATTTAATGATATACCGTTATTTAACCAATCCCGTTATAACTTATGACCACTCCATATTCGTATAGGCTATACATATACAATATAATAGTAGTAATACTAGTGAAGGTTGTTGATAAAGGGTTGCCATAGCAACATAAATATATTTATATAATTGTCAATATTCAATTCCCGTTAGTTTTAGCGGGGATATCATATCGAATCTCGTTTCCATTACTATACACAACGTATTCACCTTTACCCTCATTATCCCATATATAATCATCATTGTTATACTACACCCATACACTACATCCATGTATTATCTTACTCTCCAATACCACCCTAACCTACCCCGAATCCTTATCACACTGCCATGCTCATCCTCATCCACCCCATACACGCGCCCCGTTTACTTTTCATTCCTCACCTGGTCAATTCATACGTTCCCGTTGTACAAACTATTAACCCTCCACGCAGCCTCGCGTACACTTTCTCTTGTAGCAAACCCTTAAATAACATTATACCCACATCTTCAATATTCCCAACATATTCACTCTCGCTTAACTACACTATCCCAGTTTATAACCCTCGTATAATGCTTTGTCGCCAATATCACATCTGACAATAGATCATCATTATGTAATAAACTACGGTTGTTTTTGCCTTTGATTTGTAGCTCTACCAAAAAAGCCTCGCTTTCACCCAAAGGGTGTATGCAGAGTGAATATATCATATTATGAACTAGATAGTTTTTCAAGATGAGCTTAGATTCATGCGTTGGAATCGCACTCCTTTTAGAGCGGCTTAGAATAAAAGCTCTTATATATTATATATACTCTCCCGGATGAGGAATGTAACAGAGTTATAGCCATATATTATTACGACGATATCAAATATCTTATATACTGATACATAGAATATCGGTAGTTCTTAATGCATATTACAATAGAGCAAGATATAACTAATACTTGAACCCTGAAAGTTAAGGTCATAATTTACAAACTGTCACGTATTTTTACTTTCAGCGACACAAAAACACAAAAACATCGACATTATTATAACCTCAAATGATAATAACATTTTAGTCACGTATGAACAAGAACAATATATTTAAATCTAGTGAATAATTTGCATTCAAAATTATATTATTATTATAATATGTGTGTTTGCAATACACTTAATTTTTATATTATTTATATTGATTTAAAATATATGGAATACAAATTTGCAATGGTATATAGTTAATGATAGATATATGATATGAATATACAAATACAACTATTTTTATAGATGTTCAAAGTATTAATCTGAATATTATATTAAATAAAATCTCAGTAAAGAAACATTTTTAATATTTGTTGAAATATTCATTAAAATTCATTAAAAACTCTGTAATTTGTAATCCTTTGAAGCATTTTAAAATAGTTTAAAAATAGAATTCTCCTTCTATAAAATCTCATTAATATTTAATAATTTCATTTTTCGCAGTAACCTAACTGTAACCTTATGACCATAGTTAAGTGCATTTTATCTATCAACAAATGTCTTATAACCTAGTTATAGTCCACCAAACACGACACCAACCTTGCATATGACCACAGCCTGAATATAGCCCTTAGTCTCAATATCCTACCTTAACCTAATTTAATATTTAAAAGATCATATCATACATATATTTATAATCGTTTTTAATATATATTTAATATCTACTCATCTCATCTCATCTCCAACCACAACCTATAGTATCCAATATGCCACCCCTAACATCTTCGCTACCCCAATCTATACACTCATATGCTTACCTCAATATAATCCTAATCCTTACTAGCTATACTTGTCCGTAACACAAACTAGTCCCTAAACTACCTATGCTATCTACCAACCTCCACCCTACATCTAACCACTATTCATTTATATTATACTCTAAACCTACTATATAATACCCTACAATTAGACTCTACTAACAGGTGTCATACTCCTAGAATTACATTCGCCCCTACTCTATCGTAATACCTACTTTCTCATTCCCTGCTTCTAAGCTCTTCTCGCCCCCTCGCACACAGATGAACACCAGTAACCGAAGCTCTAACCACGTCAAGACAAAACGACTAATATGTGGTGTATTCGATTTGAATCGCGGTTTCCGAGGGGCTCAACTCATGCGAAACATCGGCATAGACAACAACAACAACAACAACAACAACAACAACAACAACAACAATAATAATAATACACAGTCAGAGAGTATATTCCGAGTCACGGAGCTTTCAGACGGAAGAGACTCCGAGACAAGACGTATAGAGGACGAGAGATTCTATGAGACTTTGCTGACCGAGAAGGGAATCAAACTGACCACAGGGTCAAGTTCTCCTGTCAGACACATGCGATTTAGTCGCAATAGGCTGTATATCTTCGCCAGTATCGACAGTCGGGTTAGTCGTGGTTAACGGTAGATGATTATTGGTCGGCGGGAGAATTTAGTGGTCAGTGATGTTTATTTTGTATGATACATTGTTTATTACATCGACAATAACTCTAACAATATTGTTTACTTTATATACATTGACAGTTATGTTGCATACTATATTATTTACTTTCAATTACTTATACCTTAGATACATATATGTGTAAATATCTAGGGGAATTCGATTATTGAAATTATTGGAAATATCTAATTTAATTTATAAATAACAATTGTTATTAATACAAAATAAAGGGTATATTCTAGGTTATAACTGGATTATAAAGTATAAAATATATATTGTAGATTATATATTATATATATATATATATATTAATGTATTAATTAAATTTAATTAAAGAGTAATTGTAAATTACTATATGAATTATATATAATATAATGTATGTTTATCATAATGCCTACTATATATTAATGTATTGGATGTGAAATTTAATATTCTTAGAGTAACTGTCGAGTTAAATAATGAGACAACTTAAAAAAAATAATAATAACTCTCAAAATAATAATAAAAGAGAGGAAAAGTTTAGACAGGATCAACCAACAAGTCAATTAATCATACTAGTAGTGGATATAATAAACGATAATGCCAACTTGGCAGTGTTCACGTACCCTTATGATGTTGAATTGCATCGTACTACACCCCACACCGCACACCGCACACCGCACACCGCGCACCGCACACCGCGCACCAAACACTGCGCAATGGTGTGTCACCAAATCACACTACATTGTTATACAACAGCTGAAATACAAATACATCATAAAACCAAAATACTATCACAGTATCTATACATCATATCCTAAGTAATACACACGTCCATTTTAAGCAGCGTATGTATATGGACAGTGATTTTAAAATACTCGTTATATTAATAGTAACTTCTACTAGGATTAGTATTTCAATTTGTAGTTAGAAAATGAAAACTATATTTAGAACTGTTTTATGCATGACATAACATATTATATAATGGACACTTTTATAAATAACATGGTAGATTTTCTTTTTCTTAATATTTCATTTATAAAAAAAAATGTGTATATTTATATTCAGGCTATTTTTCTTATAAAGGTCAAATAAATCACATTTAATGTACATTTAAGAGCAAATAATAAATAATATATATTATAGTATTATAGTAATATATTATATAATAATATATACACAGTCTTTATATGGAGATTTGGTTATATAACTTTCTACACCATTATTATATTTTATTTTTAATAACCTCCATGGACAGCCTTAAAAACTACACATTTCAGCTCTTCTACACCCACTACCCCTATCTTACATTGACCATAATAACTGCTTACTAAATCACATTACCCCACGTCTTCGTGTTAACCTCTAATATCACTAATCACAACTTTCATCCAAACCCCATTACCATATCTACCATATCCTCACCAGCTCCCTTAAAATTCTCGCTACCACACACCTTCTCACTGTCCTCCCACTGTTCTCATATCTCTCCTCTAAATTCTCCGCATCAATCTGTTCACCTCTCTCCTCACAAATATCCTCACAACACTCCCTACCACTCACCTCACAATTCTTCTCACTCTTCTCTCCACCACTCTCACCGCCACTCTATTCACAAATATTCTTAAACCTGTCCACCAACCATATCATACCTTATTCTCTCACATTATTCTCTCACCTTATTCTCTCACCTTATTCTCTCACCTTATTCTCTCACATTATTCTCTCACCTTATTCTCTCACATTATTCTCTCACCTTATTCTCTCACCTTATTCTCTCACCTTATTCTCTCACCTTATTCTCTCACCTTATTATCTCACCTTATTCTCTCACCTTATTCTCTCACCTTATTCACTCACCTTATTCTCTCATCTTATTCTCTCATCTTATTCTCTCACCTTATTCTCTCATCTTATTCCCTCACCTTATTAGCTCACCTTATTCTCTCACCTTAATCGTATTCCTCATCACTACCCTCATAAGCTATTTAATCACTCCTCTCACCATTACCCAACATTCAGCCTCTTTATAGTGGCCCTCCAACATCATAATCGCAAAATCATCTTCCTACAAAGGTGGTGCGGATGAAGTTGAACTCGTGTTCCATGTATACGGAATGCAGGAGGTGTCTCTTCAGTAAAGACCCGATATCTTGTGTCTGGTGTTCATCTGCCGGCGCTTGCACTTCGAAAAAGGAGTGCAGGGGACGTGGCTTCATCGAAGAATTGCCTGAATGCCCGGTCCCGCAGGTTACTGGTCAATTGTTGTTCTGACGTAAGATGTTCGGACGTTTGTTACGTTCTGAACGCTGTTTAGATCTTGTTTTTTAAATAGATTTACATCTCAAGCCAAGTCATTTTAGGACATTTTTGAGTATCCAGAAATCCACATTTACTATATCGTCAAATAACGTAACATACTTTTACCAATATATTGAAAATATAGTTACTTAAACTATTAATAATAGTACTATATATATAAAAAAAATATATACATATATACATATATATATATATATTTATATATATATATATATATATATATAACTTTGCTAATATCAATATATCTGCTATTATCAACTAGAATTGATAACTACTTTCACTACATGTCACACATTAAGTATTATTGCAATCCCTTATACCCTATTTGCACTTTTCTACACCTCTGATAATGCTGCATAACATAAAACTACTATATTTACATTGTACTTTACCTAAAGTAATTACATTCTACATCAATACCCACCCATGCTTCACTTGCATCCTAATCTCTACTACGCCCTACACTTCCCAAACATGCCTTTCCCTGCCACGTCCACATTACACTATCCTCTAGTTTCTACTTCTCACTTATAAGCTTCACTAGTCCTAACAGCTCTTCTGCTATATTCCAGTTCCATATCCGCTATTCACTATAATTCTTCACTTCCTTCTAAACTCCAAAAAGTACCGTGATCTCACCTCCTCTGCCTATTCCGTTATTATCTCCAAACCATCAACTTCGTTACATACGATTATACTATCGACTACTCTACAGAGTAGATAATCTCTGCATACGATATATAATAGCCCTATGGGGTAGATGATATCCATACAGGGGGAGTATGTGTACTTATTTCACTCCCACTACCCTGGGAACAGGTGCGACATAATAGCCCCCGGTCGGCGAGTTTTTATAGAATACGTTTGTTGTTTACGAAGTTATAGAGTTGAATTCCCAGGGGCCGATTATACTACTCCTCCAGGGTAGGCAACAACGGAGACGCGTGCCCGAAGATGAGCCGTTGTATCTAGATGTATATTATGTGAGATATAGACAATTACCTGACATTTACCCATGCCGAGATAGTATTCTTGAACTATACGTTATCGAGGCTTTTAGTATAGTATATCGCCGCTAGGAGTGCTTATGTCTGCCCCTGTAGAGACCGTTACATCTCGCTTAATCTCCACATCTAGACACCGCAGGCTTATACTACTCGCATCTGATAATCTCATTTATTAACTTATAATATTAGCTACAGTTTAAAATTATATTTTGTAATAATTAATATTATAATATTACAGTATATACACTATAGTATATATATATATATATATATATATATATATATATAATATAATATATATTTAACAAGTGCATTGGAATATAATAACACGAGTATATATATATACATATAATATATAATATATATTTAACAAGTGCATTGGAATATAATAACACGAGTATATATATATACATATAATATATAATATATATTTAACAAGTGCATTGGAATATAATAACACGAGTATATATATTAATATATAAATGTATTAATATATAAATATATGTTATAAAACATTTAAATCATTTTTCTTATGTTGCGATTATTTATAACTGATTTTGTAAATTTTAATATTTTTACATACCACTATCACTATTGTATGCGTTATTTTATTATAAATAAATAACGATATCGAATTTATGAAATATAGTAACAAAATTAATAAAAAAAAGTATTAAAATTCTATAATTTCCTTTGTTTTTACTTTTTTAATCCGATAAAATCTAATCATTTAATAATGATAATAATATGCTTTAATGTAAATTAATGTATTTTATAGTATGCATGAATGATATTATTAGTATTAAAGTCAACCACCATTTTAAACAACCTTTAGGAGGCGCAGATAACATCGATGAGGCCGTCTCTACTATATAAAAAAATTCCTACTAAGTTATCAATTAAACTGACATCGAGAAAACCTATGCACTTTTCCCGCCACACCCCATTGAAAGTGTCTCTGGATTCAGTAGTATGTAAAAAATTGAAGATCGTTTACATTGAGAGGTTTACCCTTTCATCCATAATTACTAATTAACATCGTTTATTTATTTCAATATATCTCAAATAAAGAAAGTTATATATCTGATGATGTTTTAGGTACGAGATGGGCTTAACGTGTATTGTAACTATGGAATTAGTTAGAGAAGTAAATCTGAAAGTGGAGTTTCTCAATATGACACTAATAATGAATGCAATTTCTGTACGCAATAAACCTACATTCGAAGTCATAAGCCAGCCGATTACTATATATAGGTTAAATAAATAGTTAATAATAATAATCATGATTAGTGAAAATATTTAGAAAGTAAAAGAAATATAAAATCTACGCCATCTAAATAAAAAATAAAAATATAATCTACAAAATTTAAAGAATTTTACTACCAAAATGTAAATAATTATTGGTAATTTGTAATATATCCTTATAAAAGTTAATTTATTCACTAAACTATGTAGATTATTACATGTGATATGATATAAATATAATGCTAATATTATAATCTATAACAATCCCTATTTTTACCATATACAGCGGAGGTACAAATTTGAGAATAAGAATTTTACACCTCGAAATAAAATCAGATTCTCTGATAAAGTTACTCGTGAACAATCATAAAGAATATGTTAGTAACTAAGGTAGTTTAAAATACTTTTATTGACTATATTCATTTTATTTAATATATTATATAATAACATCTGTCATATAATTAGACAAATGTTCTATGTTTTACTATTATTATTTTATTACTGAATTTATCTGTTCAAATATACCTTGAATCAAGTAATTAATATTGTATTTAGCTATATTATGAATGTGTTTTTCAATTATCGCCATTTCTCCAATGCTTTTACGATTTTGTAATATGCCCCGATACAATACATACCCTACATTGTTTATTCTGTATTACAGATTTGCATGCGCCGGGCGTTGGCAGTTGTTACGTCACAAGTATCCGAGGTAGACTGCAAGACGCCGGCGTTGCGAGCATCTTCTCGCAATAAAAGCATTTCGCTCGGCTTCCGGTTAACGGTGCAACGAAGGGTAATCGGTAAAAGTCATGCTTACAGTAAGAACGCCGTGGCCGTATCTTCGTCTACTAGACTAAAGTACATCCGGGACCCGGAATTCTATTCCATCAATCGTATAGCCTATGTATTGAACTCCACGCAACTACAAATGCCTCTCTTCCAGGTACATTTAACTAAATCAATAATTAAATAAACAGTTTAGTATTCGAAAATGGAACTATGAAATAAAATAGAAATCATGTTTCTGAATTAGGTTCTACATAATATGTACAATCATTGATTTACATAAAATTACAATATTACAACATTCTAGAATCCAGAAGACATCTCATACTTCGATGTTTCCGAATTTGATATCGTCATAAAGGGAAACAATTCTGAGGAGAATATGATTCGTTATTGCGATGTTTCCGTGAAAGGTTCGTTAGTAAACTAAATTTATATTGCCGGTAACAAGAAAGGTCCAATAAAAACAATGCAGATGCACGTAAAACAATATAGTTACAAGTAAATAAGTGTATTGTAATATACTTAAGTAAATAATTATAATTGATAATTAGTATTTATAAATTGTAAAGTTTAATCTTAGTTTATCAAATTTTCAATTATTTAATATTCACATTTTTTCATATTAAAATCTTATTTTAAATATTTCTCTATAATTAAACATAATCAACAATGTGGTTGTTTAGTTACAAGATAAATGTTATCGATCATTTGAGCAATATTGAAATATAGATCTTACTAAATAGAATTAATCCTAAAGTAACGAAAAGGCAAACATATGTTTATACATATAATAATTAGAAAATATATTGTAAAACTACACTACAGAATATTCTGTCTATTGAGAATTATATTTTAATTCATATTTAATAGAGTTCCTTAAAAATGATTCACTTATTGCAATTATTATCGCATTATATCTCTTGTTTATAAACTCAATGACATCCATAGACAACACGATACTTTTATTACTCTCTACTCCTCTCGATTTGAATTACAGCTATACCATGCAGGTTTTTCACTGCATTTTTATGTAATATATTATATCTACAATATTTATATAATTTACAACTTTATTTTAACAAATTTTATTTACATAAATATGATGTAATTAGTATTACTTTGAGATATTAAAATAAAAATAGAATATTAATAAAATGTCGTCGTTTTTTCAGAGGAGTTATGGCGGCTACAATGTAAATACTAGAAATCTGGTCAGTGTCCTATCTCTGTTACCCCTAGTAACCAAGGCGTCCATAGCAACCGCTCCATTGAGAAGCGCATTCAATAACTATATGCTGTTACTCATCATGGTCCTGACGTGTTTAGTCGGAGTTGTATTACTAGCAGTATGCACTGTGGTCCTTGCCAAGAAAACAAGGTTGTGTTACTATACATGTATGGTATTTATTCGCACACACACACAAACACACACACACACACAAACACACATACACACATGTATGATTGTATATTTATGTAATTTAAGTATTTTGTAATTCGAATATTTCTTAGAAAATAACTTATTTTAATAGATCATAATAATTTATTTATATAAAAATTAGTATTTTAATTTTATAAAGAATGCCACAACAACAAGTTTTTTCGTTACATTTTCTAGAGATTTCATAAATATATAAATAATATCTAAAAATATCTAAAATCTATATGCAATATCTTTATCTATATTTACATTTAAATTTCTTAATATTTAATGTAAATATGCAGTGAATTTAACTGCATTTTTTACAATATGTTTAATAAATATTGTTAATTAAAAAATAAATGATACATTACTGATATTATAATTAAAAATATCAGATTATACTTTATCGAACGTTTCGTGTTCGAACGAATAACATGAACTACTTGAATAGGAAAGTGAAACGTAAAGATCTGTGCCCACCAGAGGCTAATGTCCTTTACACGACTCACGTGCAAGAGAACTTAGACAACTGTAAGTTTTACGCATGCGCAGCATGCGTAAAATTTATTTTTATTTAAATTTATTTTTATTTAAAATTTATTTTTAAAAAGCACTTTGTAATGATAGATTGAATGATAGATTGTAATAATTATATTGTAATAATTAATTTTAATATAAAATATAGATAATATTTGTATTATTATTCTATATATTTAATTAATTATGATAATCTAACTGTCATAACTATAACTTATAATTATACATTTCTATGAACATTAGTCTACTATAATATTACCATATATATTTTGTAGAAAACCTTTTACCTGCCCTCAATACCTGCCCTGCTAATTTCAATAATATATGTAATAATTAAAATCTATTATTAATCGCGCAATGGACATTTCATTGTTTTACGATACGCGTGGGAACTAACGAGGCTATTACATATTCACATGTCACTCATGGTATGACAACACGCAGCGTATATACGATCTCTCGGATCCACGGTGAACAGAACAAGAAACCTCTACCAACCAGATTCCACAACACAAGTATACTGCAAGTATCTTATCGATAACCCGAAACTTCAAATACCGAGGAAACGCATTATATTATACGAAGTTATTGGTTAGAATCAAATCAGATAATACATCTCTATATATATATATATATATATATATATATATATATATATATATATATATATATATATATATACATTAGTAAGTTATGATAATATGTAATTGCATTCGCTATTCTTCGTAGGAAAGGGTCATTTCGGAACTGTTCACCGGGGAATTCTTTCAACCGGAAATGACCAGAAGGAAGACCTCGAAGTCGCAATAAAGACAATTAGAAATGGTTTGAAATGAAATAAACTAAATTTTTATAAATTTATATATCATGCCAAATTATTTAATTACTAATTAAAATTTTAATTTGTGTAATTCTGTAACTAATTATTGCCACGTTATATATATATATATATATATATATATATATATATAAGTATATGTATATATATATATATATATATATATATATATATATATATATATATCTAATTATGTATAATAGTTATTAGTCTCCTAAGCCTGTTTTGCAAAATTTCCACAATATCAATATATAACATTTAACTCAAACAATACCAATTTCAAACATTAATTACAAATCTACTATTCATTTACTAGGTAAATCCACTCTACACAAACTAACTCCTAGAAAATATATTCATCTTAAATTCACTAATCGCAAACTACTTATCTCAAATGAATTCTTCGCAAACTTACTCATAGCAAATCCACTCCTCGCAGATGGTTCGGGATTATTTACGAAAAGAGTATTCGATGAAGCTGAACGAATGCATGATTTCGACAATGACAACATCCTTGGTCTCATAGGAGTATCTCTCGAGACTGGTAGCAACGCGACGGGCGTTACACTACCCCAGGAAACACAATTCAGCCCCGGAGGAGGTGCGGCCGGTGGCTGGAGTCAGCCCTGGGTGGTGTTGCCCTACATGAAATACGGGGATCTACTTAGCTACATCAGAAACGAGGATAACGTTAGTTTTATCTCCAGACTATAGTCCTGTATAGTTAGTTTCGGTTTAGGTTGGATAGGTTGGATAGGATAGGGAACATTATAAAAATTAGGTAGTTAAAATATCGATTATGAATATATTTGATGTATGAGTTTGCAATATAATTGAAATGGATTTAGTAATTGTATAATGAAATAATATTTGGTGTGACAAACAAAATTACCCGAACAAAAAGTTTTAAATTATATAAATTAAAATGTTAAAATAAAGTAACAGTTTTATTATATTATCAATTTAATACAATATGATCATATAATATATAAATGAATATAATAATATTATGTTTTAGATTAATGTTTAGATTTATGTTTTATATAAATATATATATATATATATATATCGTTGATTTATGATTTATGATTTATAAATAATAATTGCAATTATAATAAGCCTAGGCTTATTATATATAAATAGATTATTAATTTATCTACACTGCACCTTCTCACTCTAGAAACCTACAGTTGAAGATCTCATAAAATACGGGATTCAAATCGCTAAAGGAATGAAGTACTTGGCAAGTCTGAAATACGTACATCGAGATCTAGCAGCAAGGAATTGTATGTTGGTAGTAGTTATAATGGTCTACTTCGAGGTGAGGTGGGAATAGGTGAGGTGAGGTGAAGTGAGGCGAGGTCAGTTGATGTCAATTGATGTCTATTGAGGTAAGGTTATTTGAGGAAAAATGAGGTCAGATCAGGTGAGGTCAGATCAGGTGAGGTGAGGTGAGGTTACTCGAGATTACATGAGATGATGTGAAGTGATACATAATTAGGTGAGTTGAAGTTAATTGAGGTTAAGTCAGTTCAAGTGATGTCAGTTAAGATCAATCGAGGTGAGGTGGTATTAAGTGAGGTTATTATAAATTAGTATGAGAATAAATGAGGTCAGATCAGGTGAGGTAAGGTGAGGTAATGTGAGGTCAAGCCATATCAGGTCATAACACAAACATATATTAGTAGAGTTTTTCATTTAAATATTCAATTTGATTATATCGTTATATATGCCCAATATTAATTATAAAAAGCATTATATAAATATTAAAAATTAGAAATAAAACCCATTGCACGTGACATACTATTATAGGTTAGACGAACACCTGGTTGTGAAGATTGGTGATTTCGGTTTATCCAGGGACGTCTACGAAAGCGATTACTACAGTTCTGATAACCGCAATACCAGTCTTCCGGTGAAATGGATGGCATTAGAGAGTCTCGAGAAGGCAGTTTACACCGAGAAGAGTGACGTGGTTTGTGTTATTGCCATGGTGATGCGGTATTGGGCAGTTGCATATTGCTTGAGTAGAATTGATATGTGTATGTACGTATTTTATCTTAGGTATTTACTGGTAGTGCAATGGTGAGGTATTATATAACATTGACGATCTGACGATAGAGTATGAACTTGTAATATCGTTGCTAGGATTGTGATTTATTTGGTAGTTTTGCTGTGTTAATACTTGCGATAGCATAATATGTATGGCGATGTTACTTTTTCTAGAGTAGTTTAGCATTAGGCTGATTGATATTGTGATCTAGTATATATGTATATATTGTAATCTAATATATATGTATATATTGTGATCTAATATATATATATATATATATATGTATATATTGTAATCTAATATATCTGTATATATTGTGATCTAGTATATATGTATATATTATGATCTAATATATATGTGTATATTGTGATCTAGTATATATGTATATATTGTGATCTAGTATTTATGTATATATTTGGATGTCTTACTATTTACTAGTTCTGCGATAGGAAGTTAATAATAATAACTACGTTAACTTGGATGGCATATGGAACATATGTAGTTAATGCTAAAATATAATTGAAACTCATTCACGATGTTACAAATTATGTTTGGCTTACATGAAACTCCCACTATTTACATTCTCCAGTGGTCTTACGGCATTCTTCTTTGGGAGCTTTTGACTCGAGGCTTCAACCCATATCCGGAAGTAGGAAATTGGGAGATCGTAGTCTACCTGAAAACGGAGCGAAGGCTTTATCAACCAACGTTCTGTCCTGATGAATTGTTAGCTCGAATATTTACAATAATCTTTACTCTAAAGTGATATTTATAACAGTAGTTTTGTCTTAAAGTTAATAATTAGGTAAGAATGAATAGTATTCTTTACATTTGATATTTTGAACAATACATTTGAACAAGAAAAACTTAAATAAATTTAATCGAAATTATAAATTAGTCTGATTACGTAATACGAGAAATTATAAATAATATAGAATAACATATTTACATATGCATATTCATATTTGCAGATATACATGTTTATATAAATATGTATACAGTTTCAGTAAAAGAATATAAACTGTTTCAAGTAACATATTATGATTTTAATAATTCAATATATTTTGCTAGTTATCAAGCCATCAATTATATCAATATGCATTAGTTATTGATACTTATTGCATAATACTCAGGTACACGGTGATGCTAAGTTGTTGGGCCGAGAACAGCGCCAGTAGGCCAAAGTTCAGCGACCTCGTATACTTGGTGACCGACGTGTTGCGAAAATCCGAATCCAAGATGCGCTACGACGGGGGGCCGTCGGACTCGCACACCGTACTCTACGGTAACCAATCGGCGACCAGCGAATCTCGCCGGGTTCCTAGAAGTTTGGGCGTCGAAGAGAAGGCGCGTCTTTGCAAACGAGAAGCTGCGGAGGATTTCAAACGTAAACTCGCCGCCGTCAAAGCCTGGGACGATCAAGTGCGGGAGTTGCTGGCGAACGACACGCCCGCCGCCGACGACACGCCCTCCGCCGACGACACGCCCCCCGTCGGCGCACAACTAGCGCCCTCCTCGAAGACCGACCACCGCAACGATATCAATAATAGCTACAGCATACGACTACCAGACTCGGAAGGAGTTCACCTTAACTCCGTAATTATACCGTCTAGATCCGGCCTCGAAACCTGCCTCCCAACGAAGTCGGCCATTTCCGATTTTCTCAGAGAAGATCAATCCGCTTACTTGATACCGAAATAGATAGAATGTGTCAATTATATTTACTCTGAGCTCAATCAATATTATATCACAAATTTCTGTATAGTCCAAGTAAAGTTGGTTTACTATACATCACCCACTTTTACACTAAATATCCATTCGCAACGCATATTCATAGAATGAAACTATGTATTGTAATTTCTTTAATTGATTAACTTAATTGTATCAATCAATGCGTAGCCATAATAATAGTAACATTGTTCTTTGTGCCATAATACAATATGCGTAACTTTATTGTGCGATGAATTGAATTTGCTAAATGAAATACTATATTACGTGTACTGTTACTATCTATACTATTACTATATATATATTGTCATTATATATTTTATATTAAAATGACGTGCAAAACCTAATACCATTACTTTTAATTGAAGAAGAATTTTATACAAATTGAATTTACTTTTATAGTTATCCATTGTAATACCTGGGATACTTTTTTTTACATTTTTATAAATAAATAATCTGATCAATACATTTACTCCTTAAGCTTAAGCTATATCTTAGTTAGTGATCTCCAAAGTTTACACATTCTCCTTCGTCAAACTGTCTTTTCAAGGCAACGGCAGTTCATTTATATCACATGCAATGAGAGCACTGATAAAGTAAACTAGCAATGATAATATTATGATCTATGACATTCTTTTTATCGATTTGGAATGATTTCAACATCTGAGTTAGTTTGCTAAACTCATTACGGACATGTATGTATTCACGTACTAGTAAACTAACTTCTTTAAAGAAACGTTTTATTATGTCTTATAAATACCTTGAATTATAATGAATATAATATACAACTTTTCTATAATTTTACTTATAATAATTATCTAATTAGTATACACAAATATTACAAGTTTTATGTTATAGCACCGCTTGGTATAAGCTTATTGATACATTTAGGATTATAATCGTGATAAATATTTATAAACTAATTAAATGCTGTTTAAATAATCTTTTACATTTTATTCATTGAATTTTAATTTTCAGCTCATGAGAAGAATACAAATAATTATGTTATAATACATATTAATCAAAAAAAGTCCAATATTAATCATGCAATTTTATATCTGATATTCAAAGTTTCGAAATAGTATCAAAAACTAAAATTATATATGACAATGTGTTATATGTAATTTTGGAACTTATACAATTTAGAAACGTTCACAAATAGTAAGATATATTAAAGTATTCAATATTAATATAAACATTTTAAATGATCTTAAAAGTAGTATACATTAGTATATTTAATTAGTAAATGTATATATAAATGCTTTCATAGTTTTTAAAAGCACATCAAAAGACTAATATTTAACTATAAAAAGACTAACTATTTAATATATTATCTATTATACCGAATAATATATATTACATTTTAATAACTTCTAGATGTTACCTAAGTTATTTATAAACATGTCAATCATCAAAATATAAATATTGTAATTTAAAAAATAACATTTTGATTAATTGAATATAATAATTAATTTAATAGTAACTTTAATAGTAGCTTTAATAGTAGTACCATTAAATGATTTTATTATAAATTAGTATGTTAAACAAAAATTGACTATATATTGTTAAAATATATTATTATATAAAACATATATTATAGATTTAAATATACTCTAGTATTATTAGAATACTTCAGGTGATTATAATATATGTATCTCTAATTTATAATTATTTGTACTAATAAAGGTATTTAAACCTTTATTATACGCACGAATCTAATAAAGGTTTATAAACCTTTATTATACGCGCGAATCTAATAAAAGTTTTTAAACCTTTATTATACGCGCGAATCTAATAAAGGTTTATAAACCTTTATTATACGCGCGAATCTAATAAAAGTTTTTAAACCTTTATTATACACGCGAATCTAATAAAGGTTTTAAAACTGTTATTATACGAGCCAATCTAATAAAAGTTTTTAAACCTTTAATATACGCGCGAATCTAACAAAGGTTTTTAAACCTTTATTATACGCACGAATCTAATAAAGGTTTTTAAACCTTTATTATACGCGCGAATCTAATAAAGGTTTTTAAACCTTTATTATACGCGCGAATATAATAAAGGTTTTATTTTATTTTTTTATTATTTAAAATGTCATACTATTTATATATTAATTCACTTTTTATTAAATTAAAACACTTTCTTGTAAAATGATTATTAGTTTATTATAAAAATATAAGTTTAGAAAATAAATACGCATAAAAATATATGCATGTATACGAAATAATAAAATAGACATATTTATATACAAATAAAATATATAAATAAAATATAATATAAATAATATTAATAATTTCCTATATATGCCTTTTACCTTACACCTGAATAATTATTAAAAACATAATTTGAAATCAATATTAAAAAATTATTAACTTTCGAATGAAACATAATATTGAAAATAAAATGATATAAAAAATATAAAATTATTTGGATGCTATTATTTATAAAAAATAATAGCATCCAAATAATTATTACATTTAGAAACCTCACTACTTTCAATTAAAATAAAATAATTATTATTGTTATTTACATATTGTGGACGAAGCGTTTTAGTTTCCTGTATAAAATTTGAGATATACGAAAATATAATAATATATGAAAATAAATGTAAACTTATTTTATAAATATTATATTATGAAAATATTATAAGTATGAAAAAATAAATTTTAAACATTTTAAATTTGTTTTACATTTATATGTATGGAAATCATATTTCTTGAATAATAATTAATATTATCATATCTTGCACAACTATAAATACTAACATTATTTTTTCAACAATACAATAATCTGTATCACATCCTAATATTATAAAAAATCATACTGACGACAAATTCAAGTAAATTATCTATAAAAAATGATCTAATAAATGTTGTAATAAATTTAAAATATATATTAGAATTAACTTATTAATAATCACAAACAATTAGAATAAATATTGATATTTGTTTTGAAAGTAATGACTAACCATTATTATGTTTATTTATGGATGTTTTTTATTTTGATATTTAATATAAATTTAATAATAGATATTAGCATCCATTCCTTTACAAATTTTGGAGAATTTGCTTGCATGATGTGAAAATGTTGTTAATGATATTTTCATTTTAAAAAATCCAAAAGAAATTTCCATGTCATCAATAACCTGCAACATAATAAGATTAATTAATTAAACTCTAAATTCAAGAAATATTAGTTAATTACATAAAACAAAAACTTAAATCTTTTTCAAATATTAATATAGTAATAATTAATTATCATAATATAAAATTAAGTATATTCATAATAAATCTGAAAAATATCTTATGATATGCATTATGTATGAAATTATTTTAATTTAAATATAATTCATTAGTTAGTTAGTAATTATAGTACTTCTTTATAATATGCATCAATATCATAACCGATGATATTAATTAAGCAATATTTGTAATTTAATAAAATATTACGATGTTCAACCTATAAACTGAATACTTGCAAGATCGATTATTTCCATGGATGGATAATTCGTTAAAAAATCATGAGTGAAAATCATGAAACATCATTGCCTCGGTATTCTCAATAATTGTGTGATCTCTCTGCGAATGAGATTGTAAAAACTTATATATTATATTAATATATATATATATTCTTTTTACAAGTGTAAGTTAATTTATTTAGTTTATAGTTATATAGTCATAAATATTGTCATTATGTGATGATTATGTTATATAACCTCATTTCCTTTATATTTTATTGTAAAATTTAATTGTAATCGTTTTTTAATACAATTATTTCTTCATTAGATAACTTTGGCGATAAGTTAGTAATATTCTGAATTTAGTAATATTATTAAGTGATATATAGATATTAGTACAATTTTTATACATATTAATACATAGTAATATTATTAAGTGATATATAGTTATTAATACAATTTTTATACATATAAAAGATTACATAAAAAATATTTATTAATGTGTCTATAAATATGACTGCTATGTCTATACATATAACTAATATATAAATATATACCTTGACAATATGTTTTTGCCTAATTATTATATTTCCATATTGTATAGGCTGTCTTCCGATGCCTTTACAGCCATGTTTTTTCTATATAAATGTGTATGTATCATCTACACAGTTCCTTCTTTTATAAGATAAGGCCGAAAGTAAACTTTTTTCAGCTTATCTAATTGTGTAAAGTTTTATTAAATCCTTTAAGTATTTAATCCATAAGTATTAAATTATAATATATATTTTTAACTAAAATATTGAAATTGTTATTTTAAATAATAGATTAATTTAATTGTGTTACTTTACACTTACATCATTGTGTAAAACTAAATGAATTTTAAATGATCATTATATATTAATATTATATAATATATACTATAATTTAATCATAGAATATTCCAAGAACAAAGAATATAGTACATAAAATATAATACATAAATAATTAAATTATTACTTAAAAACCTTATCTCCTAAAAATGTATACTTAGACATTAAACTATCAATACTTCTATGTATACGAATCCTTGATAAATTTCTGTATATGGATATATCATATATATATATATATATATATATATATATATATATATATATATATAGATTATTAAACTAATAATTATAAGTAAGCTTAATTTTTACGTAATTAATAACAAATATAATTAACAAATTATAATAACAATGTCTCCAGATCAGCAATAATTTGATTTAGTAATTCTTTCCTATGCTTGGTTTTTGGCTAATATTTTACCGATGATTTTGCAGATTCAATCAATAATGTTCAAATGTAGATAATCTGAATAGTAAATTCTCATTATTTTATATTTAAATTCATCAGTATAAATATTAGAAATAAGTTAATAAAGTATAATGGATACAAAATAACATTTAGCCATTCATATTAAGAAGTTAAGACAAGGATAATAAAGAAAATTATAATTTCAAATTAAACTAACTTATATCCGAATAAATCTTTTGATACTGATGATTTGCATATATTTACTGATTGCATATTAAAACTATAGAAAAGAGATACATTTTTAGAATTAATATTTATACATTGAATAATATATAAATTAATAGAATTAATCGTAAAATATAAATAAAGAAAAACTTACTCTACATGATTTCCATCATCATCATCAGCAATCAGCATTCCTTCATTAGGTTGCTCAAAACTATAGAAAATAGAAATTAATATATTTTAATTAGTATATTTAATATTGTAAAATATAAATAGTAAAAAACTCACCTGGATTGCTTCGTATTGAATTTTGAAGATGTTGATGCTGATGATTTGATCGATTCAATGAAAGATTCTCCGAACATCTTAGCACATAGTAATAATATATTAAATTAAAATAATAATGAATAGTATAATTAAATATTGATTTAAATATAATAATAGTAAATAAAGAATACAAAAATAATAGAATTAAATATTATTTTAAATATAACAAATAATAGGAATAAAGTATATGTATAAGTATATATATATAAATATATATATATATATATATATTAATAATTTTTAATGCATATTATTTATTATGATAAGTTATATCAAATATTGAAAATGCATAATTTTTATTATTATGTGAAAAATATCTTTTTTATATGCATTCAAAATATCAGTAGGTTTAACGATGAATCAATCTTCAAAAGGATTTACTTCATACGCTTGTACATTTTCACAAAACATTTTAGGCACTGCAATTTTACCACATAAATGATATTCATTTTAATAAAAAAACTATAAATTTACACATAAAAAGATGGGATAATTGAATGATATTCCAAAAATATAATATATATGTTTAGTATCGGAATATTTTATACTATTTAATGTAATAGAGTGTGTTATATACAGTTGAGTAGGAAAATCGATAATTTTAAATTTATATTTTGATTCGTCTATTAGGGTTTCAGGCAAATTAAGTGAATTTATTTGCTCACATTCAGGTTTTCTATCTAAATAATCTTACAAAAAATATTGAAAAATATTGCTAGTGTATGTTTATAAAATTATAAAACGCTTATAAAATTTTGTGAACATCTTTGAGATTTTTTGAAAAATTGGTGCTTACTTTCAAAGGGTAAGCTATATAGATTATGCAATGGACCGTATAACTTAATATAATAACAATAATCCAACATAAAATGAAATTTAGGACATATTAGTTGAGAACCATAACGAATAATAAATTGATCTAGAAATGATCTAATCATATTTTCTAAATGAATTAAAATATTTTTAAGTATTACAGGACTATATACATATTCAAAAATATTGCGCAATTACAGATAGAGGTTAAAATGATTATTTGAATTTAAATTTATACTATTAACTAATCGAGGAAAACTGTAAAATATTTCAAGAATTTCAGAAGCTGTACCTTTAAATTGTTTGTGTTTTTTATCGAGAATACTTTGTGAAAAAAATGAGGGACATTAGAATTTTTAGGGAAATATTTTTATTTTAAATTATCATTTATTTCATTGATATTGATTAAATTTGTATGTATTAGATGTTTCAAAATAGTATGTAATGTTATTGGAATTACACCTTCTAATAAGTCATGCATAATATCTGAAGGAAGTTGATTGAATATTTGAAAATCATGTAACTTTTCTAAAGCAGAATTTGTTTAACACCATGTAAATTATTATGTAAATGATGTAAATAATTAGTTTTATTTCTAAAAGTGAGATTATTTACATTAGTAATTGTCTTCATTTCTTTAAAATCAATATCACAAAATCTAAAAAGTGCGGAAAATATTTAATTTTACAGTAATTCCTTTTTTAAATATTATTAAATCATTTATTAATGGTTCAAAAAATATTTGGTAACCATCATTTGATTGTTTCAAAAAAATTTCACGAAATAATAAACATAAAAATATATATGATCTATTATAACGAATATTTAATGGAAAATTTAATAATGTAAAATATACAGCAGATATTTTATACAACGTCTTACTACTTCCTAGTGGATTACAAATTTCGAGTTCATCGATATAGAATTGCAATTGAATATTAAATATGCCATTATCATTGTGCATCCATTTTTCTCCATCGCAAATATCTGAATAACTATCTTTTGAAAAACTGTTTTTTTGGTGTTCCTTTAATAATATCTGTACGCTATCTAATGCTAAAAATTTAGATAATAGTTTTACAAGTGTAATATAATGAAAAGGTCTAGTATCAATTGTACATCATATTTTCATGTTTTTAATAATCGAAATGCGTGCTGTATCTGAAACATTTTCCATGGTTAATGAACTTGAAAAAGTCTGTATCTTCTAAATCGATTTCAATATTATTAAATAATATATTTTCTGAATTAAAATTTGAATTTTTTACATGATTTATATTATCTATCTCATTATCATCAGTATGTCTAATACCACTATCTATGCCATTGTCATTAATAGTATTAGTACTTGTGTAGAACCTGCGGGCTCAGGTGCTGTGCGGTAAGCTGTTCATTCCTAGATATTCCATAATAAGGTGAGTTCACTCGTCAAGTAGATACATGTCAGTATCGGGTAGCTGATAACGCGGTGGAATATGTGGGTTTCTTATGTAATGATAATTAATACGATAACTCGATAATTAATAAGATGTATATATGAATATAAGTGCTTATTTCATTAACATTTAATATAATTAAATTCTCATATCTTATTAAATATTTTAAAAAACAAATCAATGTCACACGTATTCAAGATTTTGTTGAAATAAAGCCATTATTTTGTACATATTTTATCAACAGTTAGCAAGTGAATTGTAGCTAACATATGCATTTATGGCTGTGCTTGTAGGTGGTTTTGACCGATGTCGGTAGGATATTCCAACTAGCGGGAATTTCAAAGGGAAATGGGTGACCCATTACGTCACACGCCTTACCTCATCAAATTAATGGATATAGTGATATTAAGCTACTTGAAATGCATAATATAGGATATCATATAATAATTATTCTTAGTTTTATAGTTAAATACATTTTTTTAAATTATAAAATCAAATGTAAAAAATATCCTCGAGATAGTAATATTTAAGATATTTGTAAATATAATTATATACATTTATATACATTCAAATACATAATAAATTTTCATATTGTTATATTACAATAGTATTATTTTATTCGATTAAACACTAGTTAATTCAAAATTATGACTTAAACAGATGCAAGAAATATATGAAATAATACAATTATAATGTTGTGTGATCAACCATTGTATCATAATACAATTACATATATTAATCTATGATATTCACTTGTCTGTGATGTGATATTATTTATGAACTTAATAATAAGTTACGATTGCTACTATTAAAACCTAGAACACTAGAATATTAGAGAACGAACAAATCTTAAGAAAAAATTACGTATTTACGTAATCCTTTCTAAGAGTGTTGTACCTTTCCCGCGATTAGTGGTGTTATATACGTACGCATATTAGGAGGTCGTTTATTTTTAGATATTCCAGACATGATCCATTTAATATTAATTCCATTAATAGTAGCATACAGTTGTTTATAAAAATTAAGAAATACAATATTTAAATAAGGTTTTATATTTATAAAACATAGTTATATATAAATGAAGTTTTTCTATATAATATAGAATTTTTTAAAAATAGTTTTAGAAAGCTGGGGTAAAACTCTCTGTGAATGCTCATTTAGAAATAATAATAAACTAAACATAGATATATAATAGTTATACAATCAAAAATATATATTGTATGAATAATATTATTTGTAAAAATTAAATATTTAAATATTATATAACAATCAAGTTTTATTATAAATAAATGCTTTAAAATTTGACTTTTATTGGCATCTATACTAAATATTCTTATTTATTATATAATTATTATTTACTACATTATTCATTTATAGAATAAACTATAAACTACATTTTTCTATTGTATACATGTTTAGTAATAAACTCACTTATTACCAGCAAACCTTATGTAATATTCATATATTTACTACAATTTTCGAATAAATTACAGCTGTCATAAATTATATTAAACATGAATAGGTCGTATCTTATGCCACGGAGAATTATTATTTTAAAATATGCTTATTCTTAGTGTAAACATAATAACTTATAAAAATCATAATATATTTAGAATGAGTGATTATTTTCTTTAAATTATGCATTTAATTAAAATGGAGGTTAACATATATTTAAAAAATATTAACAACTATTATATAATATAAACCTATACTATTTTAATGCATTTTAATGTTAAATTATTGTATGATAGAACAATTGTTAAATATCTAAAAATATCTAATATAGTTGTGTGAGTAAAATCGTATCAAGCTATACTAATATCAAATTTATACAGAATCAGTATATGGTTTATGATTTCATTTGGTAATACATATTTAAATATAGATTAAAATAGTTTTAGCCATTGAATTTAATTATAAAATTATTACATAATTCATATACAAATAAGTCAATTGTATTTCAACACAAAGTCCTAAAGACTAAATAAAATACTATAAAATTGCTTCTAATTTAATCATTAAACTTATGATATGTTGTAACATTTCTAAGATACATTGTAACTTATATATCTGTTTAATTAAATATGTATATGGTTAAACATGGCATTATAAATTATAAGTATTATATAAATATATTTCTTAAACCTAATTAAATAATAATAGTTTAAAAATTAAGATATCCAATTAGAAAATATGTGTCTTGCGGAATAACTTTTGTATCTAAAATGAAGATTAAAAGTTTAAATTAAAAAATATATGCAAAACAAATTAATATTGATATAATATATATTAAATTGAATTTGTTATTTTTAAGAAATAATATAAAAAATTATTTATTTAATAAATTATTAAATTCGCATTTAATAAATATATGATCCTTTATATATATTTATATGTAATTATATATAATTATTAACTATAGAAAATGCGATATCTGATATATATCGAAATAATGATCATCACGATTCCATTATCCGATGTTATTCTATTAGTTAATAAGATGTTTAAGTATTATTATCCTCTATTTATATAATATACAAATTCACACATATACACATAACACACATACATACATACATACATACTCACACACACACACATATATATATATATATATATATATATATATATATATATATATATATATATATACTGTAAACAGTAAATTAATGTTAACGTTATTTTAACATAGTTTAATAATAAATAAAAATGATCTATAATTATGGTTTTTTTATCAAGTAGATTAATATAGTAGCACATCATAATTATATAACTCACGAATTAAATTGTTTTATAATGATATTTTTAATAAAATTGAAAAATAATTGTTACTGTAATACATTTGTTTGAAAATACAATTTCTAAAAATGTTTTACATTTACATAACTTATTTACTTACTTACTCACTTACTTACTTATTTGCTTGCTTACTTATCTACGTGCTTATAAGTATACTTATAAGCTTGCTTGAGTAAGTATAATTACTCACTCGAGTCGCATGAATAGTAGTAGGAATCGTTACGTGAAATTTAAAAATAACTCAACTTAATTCGCTTTAAATATCTTCAATTATTAAGTTTTTGCGAAGTATTAATTTATTTCTTGATCCTTCACATTTTATTTGAATTATGGTTTATCCTAGAATATTGTATAGTGAAATGTTTCTAAAATTAACAAACTTATATATATATATATATATATATAAATATATATCTATATATTAAATGAACATATTATATTGATTATATAGGGAAGCGATTCTTCGGATGTTGACACCAGGTGATTTTTCTCTATCTAAATTCTTCTTACGATATATTTCGAACATATGAATTAGTCTCCGTATGTTATTACTGGCTGCATTAGGTATTTCAATAATTCAATTCAATCGTCTATTCTATTTTCCATTAGGCTTGAATAAAGGATAAAGTGTACACACTTTTGATCATTAAATCGATCTATAGGATTATTATTATTTAATATTGTTATGTTTGATCATTACTAAAGAATAGCATTGCTATGTTAGTTATCATTCTATCAATACTTGCCAATATATGGGTTCGCTTATGAGTGCACGGATTACAGTTATTATCTAATAAATGTGGTAGTTTTTAAAAAATATTACGCTTATGCAATCTGTTCTTTTGAACAAACATATGTTTTCTATTATATATTTATAATTCTTTATCGTCGAAAATTTGTGTAACCTAGTCTAAAACCTAAAATGTTATTAACCAAGTTATTTAGAAATCCTACCCGTATTTGCATTCTGATCCACTGAGTACTACTCAAAAATAAGTTCTTTAGATTTTGCTATCAAATATACTTTAGATTCTAAAAGTTCGATGGATTACTCTACTTCATATTTAAGGTATACCTTAGACTATAGTCTGAAACTGATATATATATACATATATATATATACATATATATATATATATTTATATATGGTTATATAATAAAAGTATCCTAGATTTGAGTAGATGTTAAAATATTGTTTAAGGTAGCTATCAATTTGTGTAAAAATGAACAAACATAATTGATATGCTAGTTTAATCCATCGAATCAATTTATTTCCGTAATTTCAATTTAGATTAATAATATTATGTTATTATATCGTTAGTGATATCATGTATGTATATGTGTGTGTGTGTGTATGTGTGTGTGTGTGTGTGCGTGTGTGTGTGAGATGGTGGGTGGGTGGGTGTACATGTGGAAACAAATTAAGTATATTAATTTCTATATTAGTAAATATTGTATTTATGATAACAAAACATAAAATATATTCAATTGAATAAACAGTTAATTATCTTGAAAGGCAATTGAATTCTTTTTATATTTGATGAAATGTATTTCTTCAAATATATTATCAATAAATCAAGTGGCAGCAAAGAAATGAATTAATTCATATTTTAAATTTAAATCAGTGATTTTTTTCAATCTTTGATTTAATTTTACATAAAATAACAATAGTTTTTCTAAATCTTATATATATATATATATATATATATATATATATATATAGTTTAATTGGGATTAAAATCTAATATAACTTACCTCTAATCTAATCTAACTCTAACTTATCATATATTATTACACCTAAAAATGTTATATTATTAACTTTTTTTTATTATATTAGTATCGTGATTTATATTTAATTTATATCATTATTTGCATTTGATATATTATAAGGTACATAGTTAGCTTGTTTAATTTTATATATTACATCATTTATTAATATATTGATAATTGTTTTAGATTTTTCGAACGGTCAGTATTTGTTGTTAGAAATATTCAACTAAAATCGTATGATAATAAAATAGGTTAAACTCTGTAGAAAGGTCATTTATATATAATATTATAGTACCAAAAACCGATTCACTAGCAAAACTGAAAGTGATGCTTTTATATGATCTCGGGTGTAAAACCATTATTTACAATATATTCTGATCACGTGTGAGGTAGATTTCGCCTAATCTAGAACTGTTACATGAATACACATGTGACAAATATAATTGGTTGCCTGTTTTAAATATAGTTAACTTTTATATTGATTATTCTATTAGTTAGAATGATAAATCCTTTTGAGCTATTAAATGATCTAATTTACAAGTCAATTAATGTCAGATTATGTGTTAGCATAATATAATATAATAGGTGTTGTGTAATTTCGAGTAGGACATGACTGTAAGTAATATCGTAGTAAGCTGGGTGTAAATATGTGTAAATATGTCTATATACGTTTATATATATATATATATATATATATATATATATATATTTATATATATATATATATATATATATATGTCTAAATAAGTACTATATTACTTGGTATTTATACTTTAGAAATTATTTTTCAGGGGTAGGTAAATGTGATATGGGAAAATAATTATTATGTATAAAATTTGGATAAAAAAAAGAATAGTATATATATATATATATTGATATTGATATTGATATTGATATATCTATCTATATATATATATATATATATATATATATATATATATATATATATATATATATAGTTATTATACAATTTATTCAAAAATAAGTAATAATTTTGTTAAATTATTATACATGTAATATTGACTATATCTATGTATTTATATGTGTGATCATATATGTATGTTTATGTGTGTGTATGTGTGTGTGTGTGTGTGTTTGTATGTGTGTGTATGTTTTGTATGTATGTGTGTATGTGTGTGTGTGTGTGTATGTGTGTGTTTGTATAGTATATGTAAATAGAGATGAATACTATTTATAAAACATTTTTATTAACTAAAATAATAAAATCTGATATGGAATTACGATTATATATCGGATATTGCATTCATAATGGAACATGTTCTTGTAAAATACGAAATTATTAATTTATTAAATTAATTAATTATAATATTAATTCTAAAAAAAATTGTATTTAATTTTTATTATATAAATACAAGACTGCAAGTTATTGATGATGGTAATATATATATATAGAAATATATTAACATCAACAATAATTAATAATAAAATTAATAATAAAAGATAATTAAATTATCTTTAAAAATATGATAACTTATAATTATCGATTATTATTATTTGATAATGTAAAAGTATATTAGGTGAGTAATAGTATAACTTTATAATAAATACAAAAATCGCTGGTGAAAATAGCGCATATTCTTGAAAAATCCGCGGAAGGTAAATGGTAAATAAATACGTTTTATAAATATTATTCATATCTATTTACATATAATATACAAACACACACATACACACAATGGCAATATACTATAGTAATATACTAACACAATGTATGGCATTTTATTTAGTGTATCATTAATTAAAATCTAATTGACTTATTCGTATGTGTATTATGTAATAATTTCTATAATTAATTCTATGGCTAAGTTTAATTATATCTATATTTAAATATTTATTATCAAATTAAATCATAAACCATATACTGAATCTGTATACATTTGATATTAGCTTAGCTTGATATAATTGTACTGACAAAACTATATTAGATATTTTTTAATTTTTAATAATTGTTCTAACATGTAATAATTTAAAATTAAAATGTCTTGAAATAGTATAGGTTTATATTATACAATAGTTGTTTATAGTTTTGAAATATTTATACCTACATTTTAATTAAATACATAATCTAAAGAAAATAATTACACTATTTAAATATATTATGGTTTTTATAAGTTAATATATTTACACTAAGAATAAGCATTTATAAAAATAATAATTCTCCGTAGCATAAGATACGACCTATTCATGTTTAATATAATTTATGACAGCTGTAATTTATTCGAAAATTGTAGTAAATATATGAATATTACATAAGGGTTGCTGGTAATAAGTGATTGTATTACTAAAAATGTATACACTAGAAAAATGTAGTTTATAGTTTATTCTATAAATGAATAATGTAGTAAATAATAATTATATAATACATAAGAGTATTATTACGTGTAAATGTAGTGTTCTCTACTTGAGCTCGTTCGTAAATTATCTAGTACAAATTTAGACTGTGATAAGAATGAAATAATGGTTGTTAAAATACGATGTCACGGTTCAGTGCGTAAGCTTATAAAACAACAAATCTCTCGGAAGATGCAGCACTCTTAAATAGGATTACGTAACTACGTCATTTTTCAATGTTTTCGTTTTCTATTTATCCGTTATTCTTGGTTTTGGCTGTAGTAATCGCTAGTTTGTATTATATATATATATATATATATATATATATATATATATATATATATATATACATATATAAATATATATATACATATATTTAGAATTATACATCTATCTTATAATAATAATTGTATATAATTTATATTTACAATTATTATTTTTTGAGGATCATATAATAAATTATAATTATACAATAAAATCAAAACATTGTATCTTAACTAATTATTTAATTAATTTATATATAATGATAATGATAATTAAATACTATTATGATAATAGTTTAATTACTTCTTTGTTATCCATATAGATTGAAATGAGAATATATATATTATAATATATATATAAATAAATATTTATTTTAATTTCCTATAAATGAATTAATTTGTATTTAACTTTGATATTAATTTGATGTTATGCAATAGGTCATTCGTCTAATTATCGATCCGAATGTCAATCCGCAACATGCAGAGCAACGGGTTAATACGCAATAAAATTAATAAACACTGGTGTAAATGTCTTAATATAATGTATTGTTTATAGATCATTATACTTATTGATGCTAAACATAAAATATGAGAATTACTGATTATTTAGTAGTTACTTCTAGAATTTGTAATATTAAATAAACATGTATTATAAAAAATATTATATATCCATAAACTCTAACATCCAATGGTTTATTATATAACTAATAGAGGAAATAGTATTTACATACTACCAATACAATACTAAATTATTCCCAATCTCATTATTTTATAGCCAGGGATATGAAGAGAAATATGAATTTAAATGTGAAACCATGTGATGACTTTTATGAATACGCTTGTGGAAACTGGATAAAAGTTAATTACATAAAGTTTGAAGTTTATATATTTTCGATTAATGTAATTAATGTAATTCCTTAATAGAATAATCCTGTACCTCTGGGGTCATTAGAATATACTGTTTTGCACAAAATAAGATACAAAGTTAGAAGCGATCTGATAAAGTTAATCAAAAAACGTTAGTTATAAATGTGTAACTACACAAACTAGATTATATTATTGATTAATATACTATAAATGTATATAACTATATTTAAAAATAACATACACATTCTTATCACAAAGATATCTTTTATATTTTATAATTTAAAAACATATATTTATCCATCTCAATGAAGGATAGTTGATATATGATTTACTTTATGTATTTAAAGTGGATTAATATCACTACATCCACTAATTGCATATAGTAAAGTGTATGGCATAACATCTCACCTATTCCCCTTTGAAACAGCTCTGTCGGGTAGAGCAATCTCCGCCAGTGGGAAACTTCGTACTATCTTCCGGGATTGCCTGAACATAGCGTCCGTAGATCGATTGGGAGATCGATCTCTTCTTGCTTTGTTGCACGAACTCGGCGGTTGGCCTATGATGGGTGGACACTTCAATCCGACCACTTACAACATTTCCGCCGCCTTGTCCGATTACTTGACATCCGGATTCATGGTTGGTTGAGCACCTAGGTCAGGTATATTCGATATAAGACTTTACAATCCGGTTCCCTGCAACTAGTAGATTTATAAATCGAGTACGCTATCGTTCTGGTCGTTCGTTACACGATATATACGAATGCCAATTCGGTTTCTCAGCCGTTATTTAGTCAACATATATCCCGCGGAACGTTTTTTAAAAAACACGAGAACATTTACTACATCGGTAACCCAAAGATGCACATGCCAAGGAATAAATTCTGGATGAAAAGTAAGCAGTATAAAGTATTAATCAAGGTAAGATACACACACTATTATTGATGCATTCATATTGATCTATTATGTAGATACATCTGCATATATACATATATATATATATATATATATATACATATATATATATATATATATATATATATATATATATATATATATGTATATATAAATTAAATATAATTATATAATACTTAGGGTGTTTTAAGACTATTGAATGTAAAAACGAAGAATTTAGATCATGATATAGATAGAATGGTAGATTTCGCCAGGAGACTGAACTCGGTAAATATGTCATTTCAATTATTCTGTTTATTAGAAATCAATTCAACGCCAAAACTAATTCCTGATACTTCTGTATTTCAGATTACATCTCCGTTGAATTATAGTTATAAGAAGAAAACATATTACAAATATGCAAGCTGGTCAAGTATTAATTTCTACAAAATAATAAATATTCAATTGGTGACTGCTGGATCTAGTTACAGAATTAATGGCTCCACTTTAATCCACGATATGTGTTAGAAATATGTTATATATCTTACAAGCTATACTCTATATGGTAAATTATATGTATATGTATGCGCTCAGTGTTCATAGTTCGTGCACGAGTACTAACACATACAAACACATGCACACCCTTACACACAACAATACATACATACTCATACACACACAAACACTTACATACCCATACATTCACCTAAACACACACATACCTACCCACCCATACACATACAAACACACACAAACACGTATGCACCCATATACACATACACATATACAAATACATACCCACCCATACACACACACACAAACATATACTCATCTATATACACATACATACACATACACACACACATAACCACATACATAAACACTATACACCCATACACACATATACATATACACACACAACCACAAACACCTACATACCCATACACCCATACACACACAAACAAATGCACACTCATACATACACAAACACATACACACCTTCACACATAAACAAACACATAGGCAGCCATACACACATACACACCCATACATATACACACACACAAACACACACAAACCTATATATACACAAATACATACACACTCATACACACATACATACACACAAACATATGCATACACATACATAACTATATACACACACGTATATATATATATATATATATATATATATACGTATATATACGTATATATATGTATATATAAATATAAATAATATACATATAAATAACAATTTATTCTTTATTTTTTTTAATTTAATTTTATTATATTTCATCATTTATATATACATATACGTATATATACACATATATTAAAATTGATATTAATATATAGTCCTATTATATTAGGAAATAAATATATTTAGTTAATAAATGCAAAAATTAATCTGTATTAATAATATTCGCTTACATATTGATCGAATTTCTGCATTGTTTAAAATTAAATGAATCCAAATAGTTAATAGAAAACATATTTATATCTTAGGATATAACATCAGATATTAATTTGTGTAAACCTCTCATAGCTCCATCGTACTGGTACGAATTACGCAAGCTAATAAAGCGATCCAATAAAAAAACCATCGCTAACTATATTGCATGGGATATGGTTTATAATACCATTCGCTACTTGGGAGGAAACAAATACAAAAAAGTAATGGCGACTTTTGATAAAGTTAGTTTTACTGTAAATTCGATAGCATTAAAAATATTCACAAAAATACTAATATTTTATTAAATATTTAAATATATTCTATACATATTTTTCTTTGATTATTTTATATAAGTTAATTTAAACCTAAACATATAGTTATAAGAATAATTCATCAATTTTTGACTGGTATAATATATATATATATATATATATATATATATATATATATATATATATATTACCAATTTAGAATTGCTATTTGCGATACATTTTAATATAAAAATAATTATATAGTCTGGTAATTAATCTGTAAATCGTAGGCGGTTCTGGGTAAACCTAAAGACAACGGAGATCGTGAGGAATTCTGCCTGAAGAGTATTTTGAACAACAAATTTCTAGCACCCATTTTAACCAAGATGTATATCGATAAATACTTCGACCGGAGATCGAAGAGCACGGTCGGTACAGGCGATTAGTTGGTATATCCGCATTATATCCTCATTATATCCTCATTATATCCTCATTATATCCGCATTATATCCTCATTATATCCTCATTATATCCTCATTATATCCTCATTATATCCTCATTATATCCTCATTATATCCTCATTATATCCTCATTATATCCTCATTATATCCTCATTATATCTTCATTATATCCTCATTATGTTCTCATTATATCCTCATTATATCCTCATTATATCCTCATTATATCCTCATTATATCCTCATTATATCCTCATTATATCCTCATTATATCCTCATTATATCCTCATTATATCCTCATTATATCCTCATTATATCCTCATTATATCCTCATTATATCCTCATTATATCCTCATTATATCCTCATTATATCCTCATTATATCCTCATTATATCCTCATTATATCCTCATTATATCCTCATTATATCCTCATTATATCCTCATTATATCCTCATTATATCCTCATTATATCCTTATTATATCCTCATTATATCCTCATTATATCCTCATTATATACTCATTATATACTCATTATATCCTCATTATATCCTCATTATATCCTCAGTATATCCTCATTATATCCTCATTATATCCTCATTATATCCTCATTATATACTCATTATATCCTCATTATATCCTCATTATATCCTCATTATATCCTCATTATATCCTCATTATATCCTCATTATATCCTCATTATATCCTCATTATATCCTCATTATATCCTCATTATATCCTCATTATATCCTCATTATATCCTCATTATATCCTCATTATATCCTCATTATATCCTCATTATATCCTCATTATATCCTCATTATATCCGCATTATATCCTCATTATATCCTCATTATATCCTCATTATATCCTCATTATATCCTCATTATATCCTCATTATATCCTCATTATATCCTCATTATATCCTCATTATATCCTCATTATATCCTCATTATATCCTCATTATATCCTCATTATATCCTCATTATATCCTCATTATATCTCATTATAAAATAATTCACTATCAAGTTCATTTATATAATAAAACAATATAAAGGTAACACAGTTGTTATTGATAAAGTTTATTTAACATCTATAAGTCAAATTTTAAATACATATTTGCATGTATTTAAATATATACTAATTACGGTGAATTTTACATCCGAATTTTACTCGTCTCTGTAGAGTAATAATTTGGTTGGTTTACTCTCGCCAGCATATATTCGATGTAGCTCTTCTTGTGACATGCCGGACATATTATTAGGCTAGCGAAATGGTAGAAGATATCCGAAAGTCGTTCGAAAGGTCGATTGTGAAAGTGAAATGGATGGACAGCACAACGCGCCAAAAGGGTTATGCTAGGGTTAGTGTCGGGTCATAAGTATGCACCAGAGTATGTTTGCGGTTGTTTTGTGGGGATTTAATGGTGTTTAGATATTAACCCCTTATTTTAGTAAATTAGTATATGGCTAGAGGCGGGATTCACTAATTAGTATGAGATAGTATACACTGAATACATTTCAATAAATTATATATATATATATATATATATATATATATATATATATGTATGTATATATATGCATATATATATATCCCAATCCTCTTATTTATTTTGTCTTATATTAAATAATTTAAATTCATCCTAATAGTAAAGTTTATGTAGCTATTTATAAAGTCTTATTAGATAATTATAATACCTCGTTAACTATTTATGTATTTCTTTAGTTTAAATAGTTAATTAAAATATGCACGCTATAAAATAATACCCGGTACATTTTTAATTCAAAGAACGATAACATTCTATTATTAATTATCAATATTAATTAGTATACGTATATTATGATCATCGTGTTTAAATAATATATTTGTTTGATATTGATATCCAAAAAAAGGGTATAATTTATATTTATAATAATTGTTGTTTTTCTATTAAAAGTTTAAAATGACATGCATAATTTATATATATAACCAAGATATATGTCAAGGTTTCATCTTGAAAATATGGATACTTTAATTATAAAATAAAAATATATTATGAAACTAGTATACAATAAAAATATTTAAATCACATAGATTGCATACCGAGTTCATATCCAGGTAGATGTCCATGATGGTATCCGTAGTCGTGTGTATTATTAACCACGCCCCTCCCATGCATATAGGCAGTCGCCATTAAGAAACAAGTCGGCTATCCGGAATGGCTGAGAAATTACAGAACTTTTAAAGCCCGTTTCAGATATTTATTTATCAGACCTTTAGATTACTACTCTAACATGATAGAACAACAGAACTTAGAAATCTGGCACCAATTCAGTAAGCTAGGTACCGCATACAACAATGACGAGTTAGTGTGTGTGTGTGTGAGAGAGAGAGAGAAATATGTAAATATACAATAGTATACATGTAGATTTCTTATAATATAATATATTAATAACATTCTATATTAATAACATTATATTGTATTTAGTTAAAGAATAACAAATATATCATATAATAATAACGTAAACATTTTAATAATGTTTACAAGATTGAAAATCTATATATCTTTTATTATAATTGTAATAAAATGTTGAACTAATTGCTATATAAACTCTAATAATCCCATAACTCCGCTAGTTGGAATATCCTACCGACATTGGTCAAAACCACCTACAATCGCAGCCATAACTTCATATGTTAGCTACAATTCAATTGCTAAATATTGATAAAATATGTAAAAAAAAAATAATGGCTATTATCTCAACAAAATCTTGAATACGTGTGATATTGATTTGTTTATTTATATATTTAATAAGATTATGAGAATTTAATTATATTAAATGTTAATGAAATAAGTGCTAATATTAAACACATATATACACACATATATATATATATATATATATATATATATATATATATACACACATATTTATATATATATATTCATAGGAATATATATATATTTAGTCCTTATTGTAATAGTAATTAAAGTTATAATATATCACTACATTATACTAATTTCCATATTGATATGCATATGTATTAGTTATTTAGTTTGTATGGGCTATTTTATCCATAATCCGGGTTATTTCAGCGATCCCGGCTGGAATCCTACAGAAACCTTTCTTCCACAAGGATCATCCTAAATACTTGAATTTCGCTGGTATCGGTTACGTCATAGGTCACGTGTTGACATATGCCTTCGACGACTCAGGTTATCATTGCATGCGAATATTCATCATTATATAATTATATTATATTTAAATATAAATGCAGTTAAACATATATATATATATATATATATATATATATATATATATATGTATGTATATATATATGTATGTATGTATGTGTGTGTATAATTATGAATGGTAATCAAATTCATTAGTTATATTAATGAATTAACTAATGAAATAATATCAGAAATATTTATTTTAAAAATAAATATAACTTTATTTTATAGAAATTATAAACTATAATAAGTATAAATTAGCATTATAGAACTTAAACTAACATTCAACCTATAGCTTAAGACGTATGAACTATGCCCTTTGATGTATAACTCCGTTGTAATACCTGTCTTATCCTCGCAGCTATACGCTACGATTTTAAAGGATACAGGAAACAGTGGTGGTCTAAGTCGTCTCTTCTAAATTATAAGAAAAATGCAAAATGCTTTATTCCTCAGGTGTTAAGAAAATGTATAAAACATCGTTAAGTTCGTAATATTTAAATCAATGTCAGTAAACGTTACTCAAACCCTCGCTATACCCCTAACAGTATGGCCACTTCTGGATTCCAGAGTTACGGAGAAGTATACGCGGTGTACGGACTCTTACCGAGAACTTAGCAGACAATGGAGGAATCTCGGAATCATTCAGGGTAGGTATAGAGATACCATGATAATAGTGAAATGTTTATAACTTTACATATCATAAATACGTCAAAATCAGCTACCAATATATATATATATATATATATATATATATATATATATATATATATATACATATATATATATATGTATATATATATATACAAACCAAGTCTATATCCCTCTATCATCTAATATTCGTCCATTATGAAATCACTAGATCATATCTAAACTACAACATAAGAGTCCAATACATTCCTTTTAAACTACACACTTATATCTACACTACATTCTATACGCACCGCTACACCATAACGTCTCAACACTCCTACTAATTAAAACTTGGTAATTTAATTTCTATATAATATAATCGAATACTCCAGAAAATATATAACATAACTCAGAATAATCCTACATGCAAGAAAGTCAAGCAAATAAATGTATATGCATTTCTACATACACTGTCATGCATTATAACAAATGCAGATTTTATTGCCTGCATTATCCATAATCAAAGACCATTTCATAAATCTAAACTAAAAAAAACAATTCTAACTACCCTAACCTCAGCACAATATAAATAATTCTGCATTCATACCCCTGTAATCTGGAATTATCTACACTTCGATATAAGAGCTATACATAAACTTTTAATTCCATGCTAAAACCAACTATTTTCACATAAATATACATGCGTACGATCGAAAATCTCGACAATGAAGTTGATGTTAGGATCTAAACATTAGATAACAGTTAATAAGGGAATCATCAAGGTCAACTAAACACTCCTAAAGTGAACTACGTACCCTCTTAACTAGACTCTTAACTTAAATAGTGGCTATACCATGGTACATATTGGCTATACCATATTTAGGCATATCGTGCGTACGTATCAACCCTGGGTCATGAGGAACCAGTTCTACCCGGACTTGGTCTGACACCCAACCAATTGTTCTTTTTGAACTCGGCTCAGGTGTCGTGCGGTAAGCTGTTCATTCCTAACGATTCCATAAAGAAAGGTGTTCAATCGCCGAGTAGATACAGGTCAGTGTCGGATAACGGGTTTGGATATGATTTTAGCTGATAACGGGGTGGAATGTGTGGGTTTCTTATGTAATCATAATTAATACGATAACTTACAAAGAATAATATTTTAATATTAAATAATCTAAGAATAAATCATATAAAAACCTCGGATTATCAAATATATTATTAATGTATCCTTTGCGACATTTGTTTATATAATATATACATTACTTTCATATATATTTAGGGTGTGGGTAACCATGATGAATTCGCCGGAATTTCATAAGGCATTTAGTTGTTCTGTTGGGAAGAAAATGAATCCTATTAGAAAATGCCACATGTGGTAGTGAGAAAAACTTGCATTAAAAAGATATATCCAGTTTCCGATCTTAATGATTACAAGGATCAAATAAGTTATTATTAAACAACAATAAATATATTTCGAACGTATTAATTTTCTATTATTATGGTTATTAATAATATCTTATATTAACATATCATATACTCACTCTCTAATACATTTCGAATTCATTACTTCCGTCTGAATAATAATAACTTATGATTTGTATGATAAGTAAATATATTAACTACATAATAATTCGCATATATTCTTAAATGATTAAATTATAATTATAAACTCATTTTTCACTACAACCACTAGATATATTTTCACCGATATCGTATATAACAATATTGTATATATGACATTATAAAATGGGATATCACTTAACTTAGATAGTTTATTTCTATTTTACAAAATTAAATATATTAATAAAATATCGATGTATATCGGATTAGTTAATTTAGTAAAATTAACAATAATTTAATTGGATATTTATTTTATTATATGTTATTTTAAAATAGTTTTCACTTCGCATTTATATATGGTGGATACATGTCAAGGGAGTAATAGATTCCTTACTAAGTGATGCTCGGTGTAGTGTAATATTTAACACCGGATTCAGTTATAAATGTTCATGAATTCCTGAAATGATAGCAAGCAGTCGGAATTGAATTCCTCGTTAAATTATTTGTAATTAACATAATGTTCTGTTATTTCACATGAACTGTTTAAATACACTCCATATACGAAAAACACCGTCAGGGTTTAGTGCTGATTATCTGGATATATTTTATAAAGTATACGTTATATTATCGTATCGATAGATCACTACAACGTACTCGATATGTAAACTCGACGCGTTGAATGTATATTATAATGCTTACATATAATAGGTAAGGATGTCAATAATATTTTAAAACTATGAAAAAGTAACAATGTTGATTAATTATGATATATTTAGAGAAATATAATTTTCAACCAATAAGTTACTTATTGGTTAAACATTGAATACATCTACAATTATATGGTATTTATTTTTACAGATTTAAAAATGTAAAAAACAACATTTGTATATATTCCCCTCATTCATCGTAAATCATTTCTCTTGTATTATAACTTTTTTTTGCAATATAGCACCGATATTACAAATTTTCAACATCGCTAACATTATAAATCTACACAACAATGCATTTTATCCTGGATAGATTTTATATAATTGAAATAACAAATGTTGTATAATGATAGTCGTTCAAAATATGTTACATATATGCTACTCCTCTACGAATTTCTATCCGGAGTGGATCTACAAACAGTTGTCGATGGTGGAAATCTACTCTCCACAATAAAGAAAATATTCTCATTGTGGAAAAATGAAACATGTGTTAGGTTAATGATATTAATTATTATGTTAGATTTAGATTTGAGTATATGCACTATACAATTTAATAAAATAATGATATATTTAAAAATTTTCAATTATCGTCTCATTTTATTTATAAACAAGTTATTATTATGATTACTTGTATATATGGAATTTAATTATTATTGTTAATACTAATTAGGTAGAATTTTTACATTACATATTTAATAATAATGTAATATAATATAAATTATACAAATATTTCATTAGCAACATTTATTTTGATTAGTTAATAATATCATATATTTATCAATTTATTTATTAACAATGATTCAGAAGTAATGTATGTTATTTTGATTGGTCTAGAATATAGACGAGAGTGACGTATTTTGAAACATATTAACTAAAATTTAAAATTCGAAATTACATACTTATTCTTGTATTGATTAAATTCAATTAGAAATATTTAATGTATACCGTTAGTAAATATTTAATCTGCATGTATAGCAATATTTAAATCTAATAACTAAAGGTTCGGAAATTATCTTTCGAAAGAGAATTTGTAACAACATTAATTCAATATTTGCAAACAATCATTTTAAACAATATTCTTAATGATTTTTCAAAATGAATCCTAGAATTTAAAATTCTAGATTTTGTTTATTTTTATGGCGTATTTATATTTATTTTTATGCAAAATTATCAAAGTTCGAAAGGATTTTTTATATTTTGTTGAAATATGAATAAAAAATGTATTCAACAATTTTAAATTATTTTTTTCTAAATGTGAAAGTATATATATACATATATACATATATACACCGTGAAATAATGAAATTAATTATGTACTTATATATTACAATTTTTTTTAAAGTTGTGGATTTATAGCAAGATCAATTCGAAATTATATGTAAGCATATAAGATAAATTTAATTTGTTGGGATTTCATTCCTTCCTTTTTAACGTTATCTCCTTATTCTGTGTATATTTTAGTTATTTTGATTGACACATTAGAAACTTATTACTCTCGAATATTCCGGGAAAAAATCCATTATTGTTATATTCTTCCATTTCATGTTTAGTTACTCTTTTTGTCCATTTACATTTTCTTTGACAGTCTCGGTTACTTTAGTCGTCGATTACACTGTCGATAGAGATAACTACGATTTTATATTCAATTATGACATGACAGGTAATTATACCTCGAATCTCTTCTGAACTGTATATTGTTATAATTAAATATTTTTACTATAGACTTATAATGATTTGATTATTATATAATAATGAATTTAAGTAATTACATATATATATATATATATATATATATATATATATATATATTCGTCATAATCTGCTATTTCTGAAAATATACTTCAATGATATAATTTTAAATATTTACTTAATATCGTTAATTTGAATTATATACTTAGCATATAATGAAACATACTATTACAATGTTATCTATTTAGATTTATGATATTCACATAATTTATCTTATTTTTGATTTGTAATCATTAAATATTATTTAGTTGATTCGAATAGCCACCCTAATTCAGACCTTTATAAATATATTATACACAAATATATAATATATTTAATATATATATATTTGATTATTAATTTTATATTAAATATTTTATACTAATTTATATTAAATATTATATGCTAAATTAAAATGTAATTGGTAAATATCTGATTAAAAACTACTAAAAAACTGATTATGAACTTTATTATAATTTGTAGTTATTTTATGGTAGGTTATCATAAGCAAAATATAAACATAAGTATACGCCATAAAATCATTCTATCCATATCGAAGTAAAATATAATATACATATATATATATATATATATATATATATATATATTAAAACAATTATAGAAAGTGTTGAATTTATATATATATATATACATATATATTAAAGTAATTAAACTAAATAATATACTTATATATACTAATTAGTTAATAGTTAAAATAATTAAATACTTAAATATTTAATATTGTATACAGAAATATTACATTTTCTAACTTGTTTTTTATTAAAACATTATATTTTAATTTAATATATATATAAATTTATTATATATAATTAACTTTAACATTAACAAAGTATTACATTGTATACGCCTATTTGGTATACAATATATGTATACCACAGTTGATTATACTACAACGCCATATTTCCATTACTGTACATATGTATTATTCATATATGAATGATATTCAAATTTAAATTGTTCTCAAATAATATTAATAATATTAATTATAACTTATAATTATAAATATATAAACTATAAATATATTTTCGATATGAGTAATATTAAGATAATATTAAGATGACCTATCATATTTATTATCTCATAACATATTTTATTAAATACATACTTTTAATCCTGGAATAACTATATAGTTATATTGAGATTTTATAATAATTAATAAAATAGAATATACCTATTATTATAACCTTATAATTTAAATACATAGTTTGTTCTTTTGCAATAGTAATATTCAAACAGCCGCATTCTTTAAATGGTAACAGTGATATAATGTTCAGTGACTCAATTAATCCCAAAACCGTAGAAATCACGATGGCGGAGGATCCAATCACTATATTTAAAAATTGATAATAAACCCAGAATAATGCAAATAACATATACTACCTGTTGATATATATATATATATATATATATATATATATGCATATTACTATACTATATCATTTATATTAGAATACTTCCGCTTTATTAACTTAAATATTTATTCTGCCAACATATTAAATTATATTTTTATCCGGTGGTGTTCATTTTTTGTTTCATGGCGATTGGCTATTTTCCAATTAAACTGTTTTTATTAAATCATATTGAATCATATTAAGGCTCGCATATGCGATTTAGTTATTAAATTTGAAAAACGTATTATTTACATAATTGACATTACTCTTTACAAATATTCTATAAAGTCTAAATATTCTGTCCCGTATAAAACGTAAACATCGATTAGATAGTTTACAAAGTTTCCTGTCCGACGTTCAAATTGTCGAGCAAACTATCTTCTGTAATTTCATTGTAAATCTCGTTGTAAAACTATTCCCGAGGTGCATCCATTGACTCTCCGAGTAACTTGTAATAACAGACAAGTATAGAGAATTAGTGTATCTAATAGTTAGTGTCTCTAAATAATAATCCTTTAGAAGTTAGGTATTTAACCAAGTTGGCCAATGAAACTACTAATCGTAAATATCACCATGATTATGATACGTTCACAGAACAATATTCTTTGATACTAATACATAGAACATAGGAACGTAGAAACGTCTACGATATAAGCAATATAACAATGGGTAGAGCTGGGAATGTATTTTATACAGGTAAACTATCGGTTTACTTTTAACATAATTGATCATTTCTCTCATTTATAATTTATCCTAATTTTTCATTAAAGATATAATTCAAAAATCGATATAAATCGATAATATGATGCTAAATCACCAAACGATTCAATTTATTTCAATAATTCTGTAGATATCTTAGTGAGGTTATCAATCAATTATTGATAATGCAACTCATACTTTTCATTTCACTTTAAATATTGAATATTTAGATATTTATATTTTACAATAATGTATATAAACTATTGAGAAATTGCTAGTATATATATATATATATATAAGATATGATCCAAGTATTAGAATGTATACTATATGTATCAGAGATTACGAGTAGACTTAAGTGGAACTCAAATCGAATTTTGCCATATATTACTTTAATATTTTCTTATCTTAATACCGTATTTAATAATTTTGCGGATTTCATCACAAAGGTTTATATCAATTAACAATTTAAAACCATACACTAAAATAAGCATTGTACATGATGTATCCATAGTATCCTAAATTATTTGTTTTATTGGATTTCACTATATACGATGTTTCCAATTTAATAACAGTGTTATATATACCATATGTTTATGAGTTGGTGAAACTCTCTTGTAGCAATTGCATCTAAAAATGAGTTTCTTTTTATTAATCAGACAAATTAATTCGGAGAATATTAGATATTGAGTAGAATATCAAATATTATTACTATATCAATATAATAGAAATGTAATAAATTCTAAACATGTTTATTGTTGTTTCAATATCTGATTTTATTTTGGTAATTATCACGATCTGAAATTGAATATTTCATTTCACATGAGTATTCTACATATCATTTTCTTGAACGTTTTCCTCACTACCACATGTGGCATTTGCTAGTAGGGTTCATTTTTTTTCCAACAGAACAACTAAATGCTTTGTGGAACTCTGGCGAATTCATCAGTGATCCCCATACCCTAATTTAACGAGAAATTTATATATATATATATATATATATATATATTATATGATATTTAAAAAATATCGCCAAGAAAAAAGTATAAAAAATGTAATAATTAGTGGTTTTTACATAACTTTTTTTTAAGATTTTTTATATTTAAATATAATTCCTTATGAGTTATATTAATTATCTTTAATAACGCTCACGCCATTCCGTGCTGACCACTGCTACTGACCTGTATCTGCCTGGTGAGTGAACTCCTTTGAGTTTTCCATACCATGCAGTATCTTTTATCACTTTACCGCACCATACTTGGGCCGAGTTCAAATAAAACAATTGGTTGGGTGACAGACCGAGACCGGGTAGTACTGGTTCCTCGCGACCCAGTTTATTTATGTACGTGCGATATGCCTAAATGCGGTAGTGGTTTATTGATATATTCAGTGGACTGTAGAGGTCAAGTTTAGAGGACATCTAATTTATATTATGGGTGTAATTTATAGGACGTGTAATTTATATTACGGATGTAATTTAGAGGACGTGTAATGGATTTTATAAGGTACATTTAATTAACCTTAGATTTGTTGTTTAGGAGATATATAGTGGACCTTAAATATAAATTAGTAAACTTTTAGAAGACCTTAGGGGTAAATATAAAATGTCATCTAGTGGGAATTGAGGTCATAGGAATATTTGAGAAATTTCTGAGATAATCTCGCGATCTCTATTGAATCTCGTTACTTACCCTAAATGATTCAAGGATTCCTCCGTTATCTGCCAGATTCTCGTTCAGAGTTAGCTTCCCATCAACATATCGGCGAACTTCCGGAACGTAAAACCTGTTGTACTATTTGTAACGGTTTGTGAGTCATACTTATTGAAAATCATCTTATTACTATTTTATTTTTAAAATATAAATAATATAAACTCTCAATGATGTATTTATAATTTATTAAATATATTCAGAAAAAGAATAATATTTCATATGTAAATGAATATGACCTAATTTGTAACTAAATCAATATACCAGAAATGAGATGTAATATTTATAAGTAACGTATACATTAGAACTAGTGAAACATCCACTTTAAGTATATTCTCACCTGGTTAACGAAGCATTGTGCCTTTTCCCCGTACTTTTTAATAGTTGCTGCCGACCACCACTGTCTTCTTTTGCCATTCAAATCGAAGTTTTTACCTGTGATGATAAGAGAGATATTACGAGCTGGTTGTACATCAAAGGTTATAGTGCATAGTTCATAGGCTATAGGATAAATGTTAGTTTAAGTTCTATAATACTAATTAATACTTTGTATATTTTCTACGTTCTATAATTTAAACATATTTATTTAAAAAATTCGTATTTTTGTTTTTTTTTGATTAGATAATAATTAATTAATTAATTAATTATTTGTATATTTATGTTAATTATTAATTAATATCATTAATGTAGTTGAATACTATTCATAACGATTATTGTGTTAGACTGCTTTTATATTTAAATAGATAAAAATAATATAATTATACAATGATAAATATCCGCATGCAATTATAACCTGAGTTGTCGAATCCGTGGGTCAACTCGTGACCTATGACGTAACCGATACCAGCGAAGTTTAGGTACTTAGGATGATCCTTGTGGTAGAAAGGTTTCTGTAGGATTGCAGCCGGGATCGCTGAAATAACCCGGATTCCAAATTAAATGTAAATTAACATATATCATATGAATAGATATATGTAGTATCATTTTAATATATCAATAATTATATAGATACATATAGGCAAATAGAATCGTGTATGTGATTACATATACATAAACATGATTATGTTTATTAAGTATATATAGCAGTTCCAAGACTATATGGCAATTGAATTATAGCTAACATATACGGTTAAGAGACGGCTCGTAGAAGGCGTTGACTGTAGTTGGTAGAATATGCCACCTAGCGGATACATTTGCATTTTATAGTTGCTATAAAAATTAGTTAAATACTTTTGATTACTGTCTTAAAAGTGAGATCAATTAGCATCTGGGTACGTAGTATTCAACTGTATACGTTATTCATAAATAATATGTATGTTGTTTCTTTATAACTACATTACGTATTATATAACTTTATTTTATGAAATATACTATTATACTAGTATATTATTTTATTTCTGTATATCTCTCTCTGGATTTCCATCTCTCTTTTTATATATCTCTTGCGTATATCACAATTTATCTAGTAGATCGAACACCAACACTTGTCACTACTGACGACGCTATTTCTTCTCCCCGCGAAGTCACTATACCGCTATGTGAACACATATTGACCACTCCAATGTATGACCTATGACCGGAGTACTCGAAGTAACCTCGTACTAACTCGTCGATACTGATTGATGCTCCTAGCTTCTTGAACATTTGAGACATCTCCGCTCCCCACTGCGATATCGTGTTCGCGAAGTAAGTGTTTCTCTTGACCCTCAACTTGCGGAACACGTTGTTGAACTTGTAGTTGTTAATCAGATCCTTTGGATAGCCTACGTCCTTCTTGATGGCCGCAGCCTGTATGCGCGTAGGCGACGTTAGGTAAATCCGTGACAATGAAAATCTATTTCGACTAGACGGAGTAATAATTACATGCGATCTAAAACTATTGATTGTATAATATTTAAAATATTTGTTACAGTTTTATAAATAAAAGACTCAATCAACTGGGTATATATAAAATGTATGCATTATGTTAAGGTATTACTATATGTTATTATGTTAGTAGTATATATGTAATAACATTATGTTTATAGATGATAAATAAATTTGAAATACAATACAGAGAAGTTAGAATTTCTTTAAAAAGATGTTCTAGATCTCAAAATAAATATATAGAAAATACTGAAAGTACTAAATAATAATTTAATAATTCTTTTGATTTGGATTATACTGCATATTATTTTTATATCCTTATTTATTAAGAATAATTGATATGTGATAATGGTTTTACTATTAAAGACAAAGGCACAAGAAACATATTAGAGAAATCATAAATAAAGATAAATATAGAATACAACTTTGAATCATAACTTATGATTTTATAAATTAATTAAAGTTTATTTATAGATATATATAGCTATATCTTAAACTAGTGAAGTAATAGTAAAATTGTATTATGGCAATATTTATTAAGTCTGATGTCATCTCAGATAATTATAGATTATACAAATTTGTTATTAATTGAATTATAGTGCATATATAAAACTATCTACATAGTATTTATATATATATATATAAAAATATATATATATACATTATTATAAGAGAGAACAAAGTCTATATAAATTGCCTCTTGCTAATTATTCCCATCACATACTCGGTATTTAATAATATGTAAGGGAATATGTCTGAACGTTAGTAAACCTAACATCCCTAGACCCGCCTCTAAATACACTATAGTCCAGCATCTAAACAAACCCTAGTCTAGCCTCTAAACAAACCCTAGTCCAGCCTCTAAACACACCCTAGTCCAGCCTCTAAACACACCTTAGTCCCGCCCCTAAACATACCTTAGTCCCGCCTCTAAACATCCCCTAGTCACTTCTAAACAAACCCTAGTCCCACCTATAAACATCCCCTAGTGGCTTCTATACTTCTCCTAGTCCCGCCTCTAAACATCCCCTAGTCCCGCCTCTAAACATCCCCTAGTCCCGCCTCTAAACATCCCTTAGTCCCGCCTCTAAACAAATCCTAGTCCCGCCTTTAAACATCCCCTAGTCCCGCCTCTAAATATCCCCTAGTCCCGCCTCTAAACAAATCCTAGTCCCGCCTCTAAACATCCCTTTAGAGGAGGTATTTAAAGTCAAATCGATGCCCTAACCTTGGCGTAACCCGCTCTTCGTGCACCGCTATCCATCCATTGTACCTTCATAAGCATCTCCTCGAAAGACTTTCGGATATCTTCTACCATGTCGCTAGCCTAAACATGTCGGGCGCGTGAATAATTACAACAAATGTATTCAAACGAAGGTAAACCAACCAAACTATTTTAGCAGGATCCTCTCATGATTAAATACTATTATTATATAACGATATATATATACTACGGCATAATATATATAATATACTATATTTACTATAGTATACTATAGATATTATATATTAAAAAGCATGCACTCTAGAGAGTGTATGCTTATACATTTTATATATAATAGTTGGCATAATTTTTTAATCTTTTACCAACTCAAATGTATATTCGTTTATTTTTTTTTACATATAATTTAATTTGGCAGCGGATTATGTTTACATAATCGAATACGCAATCAAACCCGAATCTAAAACGCCGAGTAAAGCGTACCCTCTACGTCATACGGCGAAAACACGCGAAATTGAGAGAATAACGTGGAGTAGCGACTCATGCAGTCTTCGGCGAATGTAAGACGCTCGTACCAACCGTGCTTTTCGCCCTTCGATCAAAGTATTTGTCGACGTACATCCGGGATATAACGGGTGTCAGCATAATGTTTTTCGAAATCATCCTCGCGCAGATATATTGGCGATCTTGGGTATACGAACGACGACGTAGAACTGCCTGTCAACGGGGATTAACGACCTATTCAGTTATCTTTATATTATATATTAATAAGTATCTCAAAAACAAGACAATCCAAATTAGTGGGTACAGTTTAAATTAGAGATACAAAATTGATTACGATTTCATACATTGACAGCTGATGAATTGATATGTTATATCGAAATATAAAGTAAACATATAAAGTAAACATATAAAGTAAACATATAAAGTAAACATATAAAGTAAAACTAACGTTATTAAATGTATCGATGGCTTGTTTGTACTTGCGAGGAGACAAATAGCCGATGGTATTGTAAACCACGTCCCATGCCATGTAATTTGCGATTGTTTCTTTATTCGTACGTCTGATTAACCGGTTGAAACTGGCCCAGTACGTCGGAGCTGCACGAGGATCGTCATAGGAATTAGCATCCGTGCGTCATAACGATACGACAAATGCGTTCAGTTTTAGATTAAGCATTGCAGAAAATCATGCGATATTGAAATCATATATTAATTATTTATTAATTTAAAATTAAGCAATTTATGTACTAATCATATAAATAATAGGACAATTATATGAATATATATATATATATATATATATATATATATATATATAGTATTTGTGAATATATATACGAGAAATACATACATATCATGTATCACATTTAGTAATATATATCGTACCGTAATCGTTGAGCACAGTGCTGCGACGAACTCTGAACCTAGATCTGGATTTCGACATTTGAATATTTATGATTCGGGCGAAATTCAGCCTCGACATTCGTTTTAGGGAGTCAAATGTTCTTCGTGTATGTGCTCTTGAACGAGGGTTCTTAATCTGAATGGCGCAGTTTTTGAATTAGTTATTACGTGAAATATATATCAAACATAATAATTAAAGTTGTATATTTACCGAGTTCAATTTCCTGGCGAAATCCACCATGTTATTTATATCTTGAGTTAACCTCCTCGATTTTAATTTCAACAGGCTCGAAATATCCTGAAAATTATATATATATTTATATATATATATATATATATATATATATATATGTATATATAGATGTATATATATATATATATATATATATATATATATATGTATATATAGATGTATATATATATATATATATATGTATATATATGTAGATATAGATGTATATATATATATATATATATATATATATATATATATATATATATATATATATATTTCAATTAAATATAAGTATTTCTATATGTTTCTAAATAAGTGATCAATATGAATTAATTAATATTATTAATTATTTCATACCTTGATGAATTTTTTGTAAGCATTGATGCTCGCCGAGAATTTATTATATGGGATGTGCAGAGATGGTTCGCCGACGTAGTACACATTTACTCGGCTGTTACGGCCCATTCCGCGGCTCACCACGTGGTTGAAGAATGGCTGCAAAACAAATTAGTGGTATTTCATATACCGTACATCTAGAATAATTACCGATTTCACAAATCGACAGGTTGGATATAATTGGATTGAAAAGTCGCTAGTCGATGTCGCCGAATATCGACTTATATTGTACGAACCGTGAATCCTTTCAACATGTAATTCGCAATAGCGCTATTCACGTTGAAGCGGGCCGAGTTGAAGCGACCGTCCATCATTGGCCAGCCTCCTAGACTTCTCAGCAAATTCAACAGGGGAGTGTCTCCGGCACGTTCCACGGACGCCGTGTTCACGCAAGCTTGGTAGATGTAGCGCAGTTTCCTGACAGCGGTTGGGTCTCTTCTCGACGGAGCTATTTAAGTGGGAAGAGATTTAATTGAGATTTTACGTAACCGCTTTACGAAGTCATTTTAGAGAGGATAATACTATTAACCTTCAGCCACTTTAAGTATAATGTTGGATATTAAAAATATACCCTTCATTTTATAGATCAATACATATTTTTTTATTATTAATATCTATTTTCTAATTATGCTTTATTCGTATACAAAATACAAAATACAAAATTATACTTTTACTAGAAGATAGAACCATATCAAGTTACAATGTTACATAATTAATTATTTTATCATGATACAATAATCCTATTAAATAGTATTTATTGCGATATTATTTATGAATTTAAAATTCTACAACCAACCTGTTTTTATTAACTCTACTATTTCATTTCTAACTGCTGTGTTTATTTTTCCGAAAGAAGAATATGAGGATGCTCCGCGAGGTGCAGGATTATACTATTACGAATTTAAATGTATTAATATAATCGAATTGATATAATCGCATAGATAAACTTTAAACTTTATATAAATAATTATCGTAATTAACCTTTATCCAGTTTCCACAAGCGTATTCATAAAAGTTATCACATGGTTTCACATTTAAATTCATATTTCTCTTCATATCCCTGGCTATAAAATAATGAGACTGTGAATACATTATTACTGTATTGGTAGTACTTAAGTGATATTTCCTCCATTAGTTATATACTATTCAATGTTATAGTTTATTGTTTTATAATTCATATTTGTTTAATAGCAAACATTCTAGAAGCAACTTATAATAATGAATAATTATCATTTGTATGCCTATAAACAATGCTATTATCCATGTTTACATATATTGATACTAAAGTATCAATAACAATAATTAATTTTTGGACTTATATTAAAGTATACTTATCAATTATTATCAAAGGGATACGTATACAAAATATGATTATTATGACTACACCAGTGTTTAGTAATTTTATTGAGTATTAACCCGTCTCTCTGCATGTTACGGATTGACATTCGGATCGATAATTAGATGAAGGACCTATTGAATAACATCAAATTAATATCAAAATTAAATACAAATTAATTTATTTATAGGAAGCTAAACTAATTATATATATATATATATATATATATATATATATAATAAATACTCTATATAATATTCTATATAGAGATAAAATTAGATATGGATAATATTGGAAATAATACAAATATTGTATAATATTTTATTTAATTATCATTATAATCATATATAATGTTAATTACACAATTAGTTAAGATACATTATTATATTATTATTGTAAATATATATATATATATATATATATATATATAATTTATTATATAATATAAATTCTTCAAAAAAAAGCTAAATATAAATACATATTATATTCAATTATTATTATAAAAGAGATTTGTACATCTAAATATACGAACTAGCGATTGTTACTGCTAAAACCAAGAACACCACAGAAATACGGAACGATAACATCTTGCAAAATTACGTAGTTACGTAATCCTATTCAAGTGTGTTGAATCCATCGCCCGATTCGTGGTTTTATATGCATGCGCAACGAACCGTGACACCATATCTTACCAACCCTTATTCTTATCATCGCAGAGTCCAGAGATCCGCCAGATGATTTACGAACGGTAAATATCGAGTAGAGCTCACTGAATTGTTTTATTTATAAAAAATTGGTATCAAATTAGAAATTCGTTTATTTTTAGATAAACCAAACATGATTCCATTTAACTCGTATCGTTTATTCATACCAACTATGAAATGCACTATTTGTACACAGTTTATTTTTATAGACAAGATTTATATATTATTTAGTCTTAATATATAGATCATTATTTGATAATAATAATTAATTAATTAATTAATTATTAAACATCTATATTTATGTATTGGAAATCTAAATGAATTTATGATAGATAATACTTTATAAACTCTTAAATTTTATTTTAGCTATTTGTTAAAATTCCATATATTCCACATATAAATCAAGTTTTATTATAAATAAATATTCTAAAAAATGGACTAGAATTTGCATCTATATTTACTAGTATTATTTATTAAATAATTATAATTTATTACGTTATTTATATTTAGAACAAACTATAAACTCAATTTCTGATGAAATAAAATTGCTAATTACCACCAACCATCTTGCATTGTAAACATATTGATTAAAATCTTCGAATAGAATTTTAGTTACTTTCAAATATGTTGAATAATTAATTATATATTTTTATATTTATCAAAACTATTTATTACATTTGACAAAATAACATGCAAAAATATTATAATTTTGTAATATTCTTATATCTAAATATATTAGTGTAATGTTTAGTGTAAGTAAACTTTTTTTATCAAAATATCATTTATTTAGAGAGAGGGTGTTTTTTTAAATAAACCTACTATTTTTTAACATAAGCTTATACTCTTGCATGCATTTTTATTTTATGTTATTATATATAATATAAATATAAAAAGATATTGAATATAGTTTAGAAGATCACATTTTAGTGAATTATGGTAATATAAAAATACAAATAATAGAGGAACCCTAGAGGTTATTGCTTTAATATGGCGATAAATAATTTAAATCTTTGCGATAAAAATAGATGTCACGACTGAATTCAAATTTGGAGTATATATAGTATAGAGTCATTATATAGTATAAAGTTATTCAAGTATAGTTAATATATGAATATATTAAGTGAATATCAATTAATAACATAATTACTAAATAATATATAATTTACGTATGTTTTAAACATATATATTTTAACCATAAACAAATATTAATAGTTTAAAAATGTATGTATATAATTACAGATTATTTATGTTGAAGAAGGTTACAGAATATATTTTATGTTTACGTGATTATTAAAAGTTGAAATGCACAACATATATGAACAAACATATGTTTATTGATATATTATATATTTTATTAAATTTTCTTTTTAATATAAATAAGTATTAGATAATATATAATTACTTATTTGATAAATCAAAACTGTATGCTCATAATATAAGTTGCTTTGTATGAATCTATATTATATATGAATATGATTCCATTATGATAAGTGATTTTATTAATGAAACGTTTTAATATTTATTTCTCTATTTACACGTAATCAACGCACACTTAATCCATACACTTATACACGTGCACTAAGTTTTATGAATCAACATTTTACTGTATTTAATATATGTGTATGACATCGTATAATTCTCCAAGTAAAACATTCCATCTAATCTATAATAACATCTATAGAATTACCTAAATATACCTACGTTTTGAAATTCCCGTACTGGTAAAAACTAATTATAGGCCCATATAATAATTGCCAAGCTCAGCAAAATACGTTATAAATACGAATTATCAAACAATTTACCGAATTACGTATCTAAATTAATAGGCTTATTATAAATATTTAAATATTTATAAATTATTTCATAACTCCATTATATCATTAACACCGTCACAATTAATTATTTCTCAACATTTTATAAAATGTATCATGTTGTACAAATTTATAAACTAACATAATTAATGTGCAAATTAATTCATTTCACACAGTTAACAACTTATTATCATTAGTAACGTAATATTCAATGTCAAATTACGCTATATTCAAAATAGCAGCCAGTTATATTTAGAGTTATCTAAGGAGATTTACTCGTATCGATATTTTATATATAAATTATCTAGGTATAGATTATTAGAATAGTATTAACTACTCGATGAGTACAACTATTTTATAATTATTATTTACGATATAAACTACATTTATTTAATTTTTTAAATATAATTAACATATTCAAACATATATCAATATGATAGATTTGTTATAAACTAGAATTGATTATTTTAAATATGTATTTAAAATAAATGTTTTCTGCAAAATTTACTTAAATCTCTAACCTAGTAAATCGCAGAGGTAATCATTACACACGCCTAGGCTGTGTAATGATTACCGAGTGTTTTAATCTTCTTTATAAAATTCTCCTTCTCTTTCCTGGAATAATGTAGGATAGAGAAAATAATTGTTTACAAGTAATGCACCATTTAAATTGACGTATAAAGCTTGTATTTTTCTAGTGATTTCATTCTAGATTCCTAATGTCCTAATTAATTAAATATATATATATATATATATATATATATATATATATATACATTAAAGTTATATATGATGTAACATGTTTCTATGGATGTTTTTAACTTTTGTACTTTCTGCTCTTTCATTTTGTTAGTATTCTGTATGTTTAGAATTCAATAAAATTGCTCTCTATTTTTTCTATATGACTGAATTATGGAATAGACGTTGTTTATTTGTAAGGATTATAATTATTCTAGGATCATCAATGTGTTTTCCTTTTTAATTTTTGTACTATTTGTTGGATATCATATTCTATTTTAATAATATCTATTTAATTAAGCGTCCGCTTTCAATTTCCTAATCTATAGAAATATATTTAGTTGGAATCCATTTTATTCTCGTTGTTTTCATTCATTTGCGAATTTACACTTAATCTATTTATATATCCCTCTTACTGACTTGATTCAATTTGTATGCCATTTAAAGCTATTATCTTTCATGCCATATATTCAGGTTATCATTGTTATGCCGTGATTACCTCTTATATCAGTATTACCATCAACTTTAACACTCACTACATATATAAATAAATGTAGAATATTGTTAATTGTATTATTAACTCGTCCATTTGGAAAGTAATAGGTATTTATTGTGTTTACTTCTGAATATATTATGCGTGTGTTTTGTATAGGACAAAACAAGCATGTTTGGTTTTCTGTAAACTTTATTATTCGTAGTCAGCGGAAATATGAAACATAGTCCAAAAAGTACAATAATTTTTGCCAAGTTTTAATGACTTCCTTACCTTTTTGCATTCTAATGTAAAACATATCTTTAATTTAATGAATGTTTTTCTACTAGATACTATTCTGATATTTAATATGGATTGATATCATTATTTTTTATTATTAATATAATATAGTGATTATGTATTTTATTCTTGTACATTATAAATTATATTCATCACCAGTCGTAATTTCACTATATATTGATCATGTTTTATCTGTTATTATTTCATTTCTTCTAACGCTATTATATCTTATTTGTATGTATTTCAAGTTCTTTAGATAATTTGCGAATCGTTCTATATTTTCTGACAATAATTATATTCCAAATAATAATTATAGTTATGTTATAAATAGCTTTTTTTCTTTTCTACAGATGATGTAAGTTATGTGATCATATTATTTATTTATTGTCTCTTTCTTTACATATCCAATAGAAAATTGTAAAATTATGGGATGAGCTAAACATATCCGACATTGCAACTTCTCATATTTTTTTAGTTTAGCCAATATGTTGATTTAATTTCCATAGTATGAAGCTTTAATGTATAGCATGAGAGTTTTATCTGAATTGTCTGTTATAATAATGTAACAATTTTCGTTGTGCGTGTAACATCATATGAGCTTATTATATTAAGTAGCAATCTTTTATATAATATTCGTGTATTGCTAGTACACTATAGTTTATATATAGTAATATATATATATATATATATATATATATATATATATATATATATATATATATATCAAATATGTATATATATATCAAATTTTTTTATAATTATTATTTATACATTATTAAAATTATTCTACTGACACTTTCTTGACATAACTCATAGAGTATAGAATTATATCTAAATAAATCATATTAATTAATTAACTAATATAATTCAATACAATTAAATATTAAATATGTAGTAGATACAAATATGTTTTAATTATGGTGATTCATTTCACTCCGTATTACATATTAATAAGGTTATTATGGTATAAGATGTTATGAATATATATGTAAATAAAAAAAAAGGTGTATATAAAAAATATGTATTAAATATATTGACATAACGATATATTGAGTCACTGTGTATTATTTCGTATAATTGATTACTGTTCATTAATCGTAAATAAAATATACAAGTGATTCTAAATAATTAATAAATCAATATTCCTGATAAAAATAAATAGTATTGATATGCCATGGCGGAGTGGTAATATATACAACAGGTGCTATTCTGAACCGTAAGATTAGCATCGAAACGAGTCGATGGATTAAACAACGAGAAAAGTAATAACGGTTAGGAAGTGAAATATAAAAATTTGTTTCGTTGCGTATTTATTCGCAACCGAAATACTCGACCGCAACAATGCCTATGACAACTATATATAGTTGTCCATTGTCTTAACTATAGTTGTCCATTGTCCTAACTATAGTTGTCCATTGTCCTAACTATAGTTGTCCATTGTCCTAACTATAGTTGTCCATTGTCCTAACTATAGTTGTCCATTGTCTTAACTATAGTTGGCCTTGTGGCGTTGTTCTAGAGTCTCCTGGTCGTGCGAATGCGCCTGTGAGTCTGGGCGACCGGGTACACCGTATTTCTGAAGTCGGGGTCGATTGCGTAGGTTACTTTCACTGTGAACCCGTTAGCTGTAATCGATCCGTCAGTAAAGAAAATTGCAGATACGTCGGTACTGTATTAATGTATGGGCGTTAATATGAATTAATTCAATTTGAGAAGTGTAATCCGTATAGTGAATCTATAAATATGCATCGCATAACATTTACAATTACTTTAATTGCAATATAGTAAATAAAGTTTATTATATATGACTATGAAATGATATTCCAAAATCTTACTTTTTATAAACGTAGTCCACTTCCTGGTGAATATTTCCACAATATTTAAATCCATTTATTTTCAAAAAATCGTATGAACATAATTGGTTTTGTTCCAATGAAAAAAATGAAATTTTCATTTTAATAAGCTGTTAGATTATAAAAAAAATTGTTTACCGAATTGTTTTAATTTTCAATTATTCATTTTAAAAATTAATCGTGGTAAGATATGATTTAACTAACGTATCCATATTTACTCTTAATGATCCACTTGCATCTCATATTATTGAGGTATTGTTCTTTGGCTACGCTAATTTCATATGCTTGCGAAATGAATTTAGTATCACCGCGACATCCTAAGTTCATAAATCATAATCGGATAAGTATTATTAGCGATCACTCATAATATTCATTTAAAAATACATAATTTCACAATAATTAATAATATATTTGTGATTTGCGTATTCATAATTAAATTGTGCGGTTTAATAAATAATATTATATATGAAAGCGTTAACCTTCTGGTACTCCGTTAAACATGTCGGTAGTTGCTGAAGTAGTTCGGATTTCAGTTGTAGGGTGTTGGGTAGTTATTTCCGACGTAGTCGTACTAGCTTCCGCGGATGTTAATTCCATGGCACTACTTGTCATAATAACTGTGCTTGATATATAAGCCGTTGTAATAGGATCAGTTGTTGGTTGATTTCCGTTATTAGGCGCAGTAGCCGTAGTTTTTGATGCCAAATTTTTAAACTCAACAAATATCATAAAATTACCAAAATTCAATGAATTATCCGATGAGAATACAATTTCGACCCTGCAGTAAAAGACGTAAATCAAATATCGAATATATTATATATAGTAAAGTATAATGTAATTGTAATGTTTACTATATATAATACAATAATAAGTAGGTTTATGCAAATCATTATATCGAGTGTCTCACCTCGTATTTTTAAAGGTTTTTCTATAATTTCCATTGCCGCATAGTTTCGTAACAGGACCGTTGTGAGTGTGTTTCACTGTCAAGGAGTCGTAGAGACAACTTCCGTGGAATTCTATATTGTATGCTATTGTTATGGTGTACTCGATCTGTTGACGGATGAAAGTACAATTGGTATTGATAATATATATTCGAACTCACTTAGAAAATAGTTTATATATTAATATATACTTATATATATATATATATATATATATATAAAATTATATAGTTATATTAAGAACATGATATCGGTATTTTACAATATATCATCAAATAACAATATTATGATTTAAGTATATAATTGATATTATTAAAATGTTGAGTTTACATTCAATTGTGACCTATGCTTCATATAATATTCGATATTAATCCATAGATTGGTATTTCTTGGATCTTATAATTATTAGACAAACTACGTTTTCTGTACGTTGTTTTACCTCGGTGAGGTATGGTCCGATTGTCCACACGCAATGTTTATTATGTTCGTAGATCACTTTGATGTTGGCAGATTCCCCAATCACTCCGGCATCATTGCAACCTTTTAACCGGAAATAGGAATAAGTTATATAATATTTATTTTATAATTCAGAATAAAAATAATATATATATATATATATATATATATATATATATATATATATACGTAGTATTTATTTAACAGCATACTTTCGATCTTTTTTATAATTAATTATTTATTAATGTAACTGTAACGATATATCAACGTGTTTTATATCAATACGTGTTTATTATATTATATTGATATGTGTATGTAATTCTATTTGTAATTATTTGTACAATAATATTAAATTATTATTTGTAACCTAATACTTGGATTTGTTTTTCTGTTGTTGAAACAGGGGAACTTTTGATTGTAGGAGTAATAGAAGTAGTAGGATTTGTTATAGTTGTATTCACGGTAGTAGTATCTCTGGAATATATTAATTATTAAAAGTAATCTTATTTTTTCTACATATCTGATATATTATATATGTATTAGCGAATTATATCAAATATTGTTAAATAAAATATAAAATATATGTGAAATTACCTAAAGATTAATAATAGTGCATATAATTATTAATAAAAGTGAATATAATTATTAATAATAGTGCATATAATTATTAATAATTGTGCATATAATTATCACCATTTGAAAGTTAGAAAAACGTCGAATATTTCTGAAACTAACAGAGTTGTAGGCATGGAATTTATCCTGTAATTAATCTCGACGCTAAAATTTCTTGGCCCGGATGAATTAGATACATACATGACAACCCCACTGATTTGGAATGAATATATATATACAATGCAATACATTAAGACCGATAAATAATAGAAGTTAGTTCTGCATACGTATTATTAATTATACTTATAAATATCAAATATATCACAGGAAATAGTTATAATAGACAAAACCGTTCTATGTTGGTTTGATAAAATGCTAAACCACATCTTTTCTTTCCATTAAATAAAATGTATTCGTTAGCACAAGAATGACCTTCTCCGAAAGTAAACAACACGTTAATCAACTGAAATATTCAAAACATATACATATTTGTAAATGTTATCTAATATTTATATATATATATACAATCACATATATATATATATATATATATATATATATATATATATATGAATTATATATATATTGTAATTATGGAAATTATCAAATCTTTCTAACCATTTGCGTAGAAGGCTGTAGATGAAGACCACAAAAATCATAACGAGAAAGATCGACATTAACAAATGTAAAAATAGCATTCGTATTTAGATCTCGAATACTATTATCACAAACTGTAAACATAAAAAATACCATTATATTTGCTATAGATTCGTCAATATTCAGTATTAATAATTGAAGGGTCTAATAAATTAAAAATATAATATAACTATTAAGTAACATACCAGCGTTAGGAATATTTATTGTAGGGGCTGTCGAGGATACGGGATCTACAAAATTAATAAGTTGATGAAAAATAAACTAAAATTAATTTCTAATTTTTATTTTAATTAGAAATCTTCTTTGTTATACATATTATTATATTTTTAGATTTTTTGTAAAGTACACAAAATTAGAAACTATTTTAAATATTACAGAAATACTATAGGCATTCGGTATATCGTGCTATACTATATATATATATATATATATATATATATATATACATATATATATATATATATATATATATATATATATACATATATATATATATATATATATATATATATGAATTTATTAAGACTTGATCTGACACCTATATAGGTACATATATATATATATATATATATATATATATATATCATATAATATCACATAATCATATATATATAACACTCCTTACCGGGTGTAGTCACTGTAGCACACATCACAGATCCTATTTGAATAGCATTAGTTAGAAATTATTGAAATTCTAGTAATAGGATATATTGATTAAATTTAAATATAATATTATGAAAATTGTGAAAATATTTATTTATTTAATATATAATTGATATGATATGTCATTATAATGTTATTGTTATTTAAGAAGATGTATACCATGCAGAATATTAGTATACTAATATACTATTGTATTATTATATATAATTTAATATTTAAATAGGTAATTATTTAACGAACCGATAAAAAGGATTATTATTGAAATTTTAAATAGACCCATTTTAATTTTATTTCAGTTTTTCTTATCTGAAATTTTACAAATAATATAAATATCGATGCAAATAATTATAATTATAGGATTGCATTTTTATATACATAAATTAATAGTAATTGTTTTCAATAAATAACGTACATATATATATAATTATAATAGTTATTGTTAAATATAAATATCATACATATGCAATATCAAATATATATATATTAAATAGAAATTATTTATTATGTATACATTATATACAAAAGTCATAGATAACATATACACACTGATTATAATTTATATGTAGTATATGTATATCGTAACCATGGAATGACATACATAATTATCTTAAGGATATTTTAAAAAAAGGACTGACGTTAAGGCAAAAAAGAAAAGAATATACGAGGAAATGTAATCAGTACTGAATTGATAACGATGTATTCAGTAAGTCGGCGAAAACAATTATTTAGATTTACATGCATAAATAAACTAGATTAATATAGTATAAAAATATATATCGATATATTACCCAGTGATGCCAATATAATATCCTATGAGAAAAGTCACCCTTATTAAATAGGTTTACGAATGTTGGTGCATTTCGTCAAAACGTAATTATAACTGTATGCGAAACGCTAGGCAATACCGTTATTCTGCGATTGTTAGTGTGGAAATAGTAACTTAGTGATTTATTATACTCATATGAGTCACAGGTAGATTGACTCCGACCAATTAGTGCATTTCATGAACGGGAATCGATCTAACTTCGAGATAGGTATAACTAGCGATCACATCTCAACTATTTCAGGAATGCTTAACAAAAACTTTCGGTCTCATTGTATTCGAAGTACTTATAAAAAAAGATATGTGGGTATGTTGATTTATCGGTTTAAAAAGGAATGTGTGAGTAGACGATCAGGAATTTGCGTAATAATCAATACATTAAAGTTACACTTATCTATCAATAATTTATATTTCGCTAGGTTATGCTGTTTACCATTGAGAGGATGGTGTTTTATTTTATTATACTATCAATGTTCTACGTACCGTGTACGACGTACAGTGTACACTGTACGTCGTACAGCGTACAACACACAGTGTACAACGTACACTATACACTAGGGTGAATCACTTTGATACAATGTTCAATATTATTTATTGGCTCATCTATTATATATAGTAAAGATATGAGTTAAAATGAATATATATAAATTTTAATTTTTTTTCAAATTATGGCTGAGCGCCACCCCATTTAAATTTAATGGTAGATATACAATATTTAACATGCAAAACATAGGAGCAATATTAAAATTGAATGGTAATAATGATTTTTTAAATATGAATAATGGGTAAAAGCTTTATATGATATATTATAAAATAAAAACATATTAAAATTTTTTTTAAATTGTTACCAGGAAATTCCAGGAAAATTAAATTTTAATAATTTTTTGTATATTTTTAAATTTTCTGTTTTTAAATATTGTAAAATTTATAAGAAATATTACATTAGTTATATTTGTTCCCTATGAAATGGGTAATAATAAAAAAATATTATAACTTAAATTTTAATTTGGATTTCTAAGTGTTTTTCATGAAAAAAATTCAAATTTCAAATAATCAAAATATTTTATTTAGAAATAATTTTTTAAAAATATATACTTACTCTGCGATAAAATAAACTATATGTAATTATATATACACCGTTGAAATTTGAAAAAAAAGTAAAAGTTATTAAATTATATGCAGATATGCAATACCACAATGTAAATTATTACGAAATATGATTTATTTTTTAATAGTCATAACTATGTAATATTAGCTATCATTGAATATAGTTAATAGTAAATATAAGTTAATTTGAACATCTCATAGTAGTAGGATTGATAATTTATTAATATTAGAATATTAAATATTATTTCTGGAAATTTAAGAATTTAAAAAATTATAAATATTAATAATTAAAACCTATAAATAATAATAAATCAGTAGTTAATGAGAACTTATTATTTAAGATGTATACATAAATATATATTACTCTTTTTACAATAATAATTGACATCTAATTTATTACAGGATATTGTAGGTAAAATTATTTAAAGTTGCAAAATTAAAAATTGTATTTGTAGCTTTGAAATAACTTAATCTATAAGGATAATTTAATTGACAATATTAAATGGAAATATATAAAAATTGGAAGCTGTCGATTACTCATCATTATTGGTGTAAATAACGTATAAAATTGAGATTTATTGCGTAAGTTCAATATGAAAAATAATTTTTTTTATATAAATAGCCATAAATAGTATAAAAGTTTATGGGTATAAACAAAGAATCATAAAATGGCGGAAATCATAGGGTAAACAAGTATTTATTTATTTTTAATGAGAAATTTTTCTTAAAAATATTTATAATTTTAAATAAGTCGATAAATTTAGACTTCTGGCGCTACCTTAATATTGCAAATATTTTTTTTTAATTATATGATTAATTTTTATTTGCCTTATATTTTATATGCTGAGTGAGCCAGTTAATTCTGAAAAAAGTGATCCACCCTAGTGTACACTGTACACTGTACAGTGTACATTAGCACATAGTATTGGGCTTATACTTTGAAAAGTTCAATAAGTATTGTACTCTCAAGCACAATATCGGTATCATATAGTAAAACATTGCAGAGGAATAAAACATCTCTAGAGATCGCGTGGCTATATAATACATGTAACTCATTAAATATAATTTGAAACAACAGAAACATTGCTGGGAATCAATATTACATATATTACATCTAAATAATATTATTAAATTATAGTTTTTTCAATTTTAATATATATAATGAAAAATAAAGATAATATTATTATTAATATTTTATTCTATCTATTTTAAAATTCTATTTAGAATAGTGAGCTCAGTTTAATAGAATTCCCACATTTGGCATTGATAACAATTATTTGTTATTTAAGATTTTAAACGTAAAAATCATGATTTTAATTTTTCAATGGACAATTTTCAAAAGTATTTTATATAATATTTTATCACCATGGCAATGAAATATTATTTTAAATACTTTTTAAATTGTAAATGTAATATACAAAATCACACATTTTATGTGTATACTCTAATATGTTTACTATACTTTTTTATCTCAATTTTTCTAAATATATTTGGTTTTAATTCTTTTAAAATGAGAGTTCACTATTGTGCATAGAATTAAAAATAGATCTAACGAAATATTAATAGTAATATTTGTAATCATTATATTATCATATTACGTAATCATAATCATACGGGATATAATGAAATTGATGATAATGGATACACTACTCATGGAATACCGATTAATAAATCCACAATATAATATAAGTATACTTTATAAATAATATAAGTATAAGTATGTTATAATATATGTATATATATATATATATATATAAGAATGTATATGTTGAGTATATATATTTTATTGAATATTCAATATACAATAAAATAGGAGTAATTAATTTGTATCTGATTACAAAAATTTATTATAATTATATAAGAAATATTTGTGAATGAATTTATAATATATTTATAATAAATATGGATGTTATTATATTAATTTTCTAAATACAAATAATCATATAAATAACAAATGAACATATTTACCGTTACTTTATTGTTTAGATAGTTTCTTGTTGTATCTGAAACAAATGCTTTTTTGAGTGGATCTACCGAGTACCGAATTTGAATTCGAACCAAATGCCCGTGATTCCGGTTTTTATTGAAGCGTCACGGTACAGTTAACTCGTGCAACTACAATGACTCATGCGTGCGGGATTTCTCTATGCGCTAAGGTGTACCCGACATACACAGTAATGCCTTAGTACTGTACTCAGCAGTGTCTCGATACCCCGATGCCTAGATACGCATTTCTATAGAACCATGTATCCCGGGATCGAAGCCGTACGAACACCCCGGACTGTGTCTTACTCGAACTGCGGTTCCGGTGTCGCGGACACATCGCAGTGTGGCACGACGTACACATTGTAAGACAAACGTACACATCGCGTACAATGGCGTCCAGTTGGCCTACCGTTGACGTACGTGTATTCTCCGTAGTCGTTGACATAGATATTCCCCGGGGGTAGCGTTTAGAGTTATTTACAGATTCACCGATGGTCATTTACCATTCGCCGGCGACAGTAGAATTACGAGAAGAGAGACTCGGGCTGCAAATGGTACACAAATGCTGCTTACATTTCTGATAATAAAACATCGTCGACGACCTATTTAAACGTATACGATATATAGTAAATAAACTATTCTATTCAATAACCACTAATCCATGCCAACTACACAACAGAGAGATAAATTATAAAAATAATGCTCTAAATATTCAATACGATTAAAGGATGTATCCTAAATTGCATATATACATATATTAGTGATACATATTTATTCAATACTTTCTATGTATCGTTTCTATTAATCGTATAAATATCCGAATTTAAATTCTAATGAATTCATGCGAGAGTTGAAATTGTAGTTTTTAAATATTCCTGTTGACAAATTTTAGACAAAGACGTTCAGCAGAATATTCGATTAAATATATCCTACAAATATTGGTATATTATTATTATTAGCATTACTATGAATGTATTGATTTAAAAATAAATGTTAAAACCAAACTGTTAGCATCGAACTATTGTTCTTTCGAGGAGTGTGGAGTGAGGAATACAAATTAAACTTATAAATAGTAAATAAAAAAAAAATAATTTTACATCATCATTTTACATCATATTTTTTACATCATATTTTTTACATCATATTTTTTTCATACTTCGTTCTCTAGATTTTCTTAGTCATAAAGAGTTTGCAATTTTGGATGAACATTGTCATGGAGTTGATACTTATATATATATATATATATATATATATATTTATATATACTAAACTAACTGTTTTATATTTATTTTATTGAAAGTAAACATTATTAGTACATGAATATGCGAAGGAACATCTTAGGAAATTGCTGATGTATATAAAATACTGTAATGGTATTCAATATTATAAGAAACGTGTATTCAGGCATTAATACCAATATACCGAATATTATTTTATATTCTATAATACGACATTACGATATTAACGACTGTAGTTATTGTGTACACAAGTTATTCTCTAAATGGGGAAGTCTGCTAAACGTGATCCGCTATAACGATATTATTATTGTATTCGCGGTGGGTTTTTACCATATGGATGCGTTACTCACCAACACTCTACTCGTCACTCTACTCGTCTCTCTACTGTTTACTGATACACGTGATACTATACTCTACTCACTTCACTACATGTTTATATAATTTAAATATGACCTGTGGAGTAGAGTAGCAGAATAAAGTAACGGGTCGTGATTCATTACATAAATATTACATACCATATAAATTAGTATTATATTAAAAAGCAAAAAACATCGATCTATGACAATACATAATATTAATATAAAGCTAATATCAAAATAATATTAAATAAAATATGACTATTTAAGCTAAAAATATCAGTGGAGATATTTATTAATTTTGTTGGGTTATTAAGGGATAATTTAATCACTTTTTCAACATTCATGATATAAATTATATTATATATGTGTATAAATATATATACGTATATATATATATATATATATATATATATTGTAATTTAATATCTAATTAATTCTTTCTTTATATAAATTATTTTTGTAAAATCGTATTTTTGTTCCAATTTATTTACTAAATATTCTACAATGATACTAGATACTAGAGAAATTCAAATGTGTGCGTATACATATAATTCATATGTATCCTCATTTCAGGTAAACTGTGCTATCGATTCCTATGTATTGCGATAATAAATAGACTAATGCTAAATAAATAAATGAACTAGATGGACACCAGATAATTTAATATCTATATATTTATTATATAGATATGGACCGGAATTCGGTCAGATATAACATACACTGCATTAGAGTTTGTTGTTGCGTAGGTACATTTTACAAAAGTGTTATTTTACCAGCATTGTTCTGAACTTGGTACGTAGTACATGGATACCAAGTAAGGGTATTGTTTGAATATCCGAAGAGGATCTAATGTAGGTAACATTTATTAAAAAACGAATTCACCAATAAGTTAGTGTATCAAACACAGCATGTGAACTATCCTATCCTAATCTATTGTATGATATATTATATTATCTATTTATTTACTAGAGTTGTTTCACCTTGTACCAGGAAATTTGGTGAAGTTACACTTACAACTATAAAAAGATAGCCAAACCTGCAATCGAAGCCGCTCTTGGTTGACGTATTTTGATTATAACAAGAGCTGATGAATCATTCTTTTTAAGATTGTTAGTTTAATCTGGCTCGAGATTATAACTACTGACCTACTGCTTAGGTAGCAATCTAGCATATCATATGTTTAATCATCCTGATTATTTGCTATGTATCAATTGATAAAGCATACTCAAAGTTGAAATAGATTCATACTTAACATTTCATATTTTGTCTAATGTTCTGCATGCGAACATATGCTTTAGTGGATGAACTGGTATATGGACAATTCATGGGGAAGATGACATACATTTAAATATATAAATATTCACATTGATGTTCTATCAACATAATATCATATAGATCAATGAAATCTCAATAGTTCTGATAAAAGATGTTAAATCCTTCTAAAAGATCTGATATGTATAAATATATATATAACTAAGTCACATAAACGATACTAGAAAGTGCATTCCTAATCTATTACCTATTAATCTTTAATCTATTAACTTATTATCTTTAACCTATTACATATCAACCTATTCACTTATGACCTATATAATATTACCTCATAACTAATTATATCATAGAAATTCATGATTATATCAGTTGAAAGTCTTTCGCAAAACATGTAATTTTCTGATAATTTTTAATCAAAATTAAATGTCGTCTATAAGCTAAGTGCTACCACTTCCATGTTGCATAAACTAAATTAAAGGATAAATTAATAAAACTTTAAAAGCCAAATGGATATCCGTTTATCCATTTGGCTATTATTTATATTACTATCTAAATGGTGGCTACAATTTATTAATACGAATTATAGTATGTATCAATATCACTGTAGCGTTCGATTTGTATTTGTATACATCAACTTATTGTTATTATTACAATCTTTTATGCTTTTACAGTCTTTTATGCTTCTACTATATTGATATTATATCATTAATCTAATTATAATCAAGCGAGTTTACCCTATAAAATTAAATTTACCTTTTCAAGATTCCATAGTGGGTTGAATTTTCATACAACGTATTATGAAAAAAGAATATTGTACAATAAATTATACTAATCAATTTTTTCATTGACCAATAAATTATACATTCCAAACTTATTAAAACACAATTAATAAATGTCCTCCATCAACAATACCATCGATACGATTTGGATACTTTTTGCATGTTTTTCAATACCGTATACTGTTTAACAATTGGATGAAGTACGTGACATCTTAGTCATCACCTAATTTAGTCGATTTGTTGTCTGAGTCATTTAGTTTCAAGATGAACATATACCAGGTAATAGGTAAGTATATTAAATCATGATAATACAGACATAATAACACACCCGTGGACCAGTATGTAACATTAATTGTATAGTATTTAATAGGATATTAAGCATATTTCAAAATAAAAGAGAGTATTAAAAGTGACCACTGAATGCCTATCAATATTTGAATTTGCAGTTGTTTTTATTGGAAGGCACATTCGCTAAATGCACTGTTAGGTTAATAATTATAATAGAAACTATAGAGTTAATCCATTAATAAATATTATTATATCGTAGTAAAGATACGAATGACAGGGTTAGCATTTCAAGATTACTACGTGCGATTGGAATAGCAAAAGTAAGTAATTATCCTCTTAAGTAATCCACTATATCTCTAATTAAAATACAAGCCACGAAGTACATATATCAGATTAAATGTTATCTAGAAATTGGTAGTTTAGTTGAAATTGTATTTTTAATCATAGAAAGCAGTTTTAAATATTCTTCGTATCATCAGATATAACTTTCTTACGATATTTCTATATACAACACATGTAATAGAGATAGTTCAATTCACTATTTGAATTATCTGCAATATAAAAACTAGCAATATAACGCACTTTTTATATTTTTAAATGTTATTCTAAAACCTATCTTTAAGTCAAACTAGAATCGAGAGATTCTTATTTATTTTGTATTTATTGGACTGCAATAACTCTATCTGATTCTCAAAGTAATTTAATATAAATTATAATAAACGAATCTGTACATAGATACCTATTAATAAACTAAATAAACTTGAAAATTAAGATTATTTACAAATATAATATTTTGTTTATCTATTAAACTAATATATAATAGAATTATTATGATGAACCATTCAATATTATCAGAGGAATCAGCGTAACAGGTAACATGTGCAATATACGAGATCTATTTTATGAGGTTCATGCTATAAAAATAAAAATAACCTAACACAAATACCACGAAGATACTTATATAAAAAGATAAATCTGTTTTTTCATTGGAATGTCCGGATACCTTTTCTCCATAACCAGCATTTTACTAAATCATTGATGATCATGGATCAATGAACAATGATCCACCATTATTTACCCTTTTGGCTCTGAATTTAATCATTACTCATTATTTATAACCAAGATTACAAAGAACTCACTCATCAAATTGTTCAGAAATTTTATATACGAAATGTAGATTTAATGTTTCATTATTTAACAATATCGACTAATATCAAATACTTTAGTAAACACTATATCTAAATGCAAACACAATCTGCATATTATTGGTAATCATGATCACCAATATTCTACTCCCGTATACTAAAGTGACTTAAAAGTTTGTAAGACCAGTCCAATGAATAAGTAACATCTTGCAAGCTGTATATATTTCAAATAACGTAGATGAGTAATATATGAGATAAACATATAATATATAAATATGTATATTAAGTAATTTAACGAGATTATATGAGATAAAGATAGATACATGAAATACAGATTGATAACATTTAAAAGGGGAGAGATCAAACCAATTGAACTATATAATACAGATAAATATAGATAAAAGAAGTTATTGGATGATCATAAAAAAAATGAATATGTAATTGAAACATTAATTAAAGACATAAAAGTGGGGTTAATAAGGGAAACAATAAGAGTTGAAATTACAATTAGATCACAAGTCATAAATAACTTTTTACTTTAAATGAATGATACTGATAGTATATGATACTGATAGTATATGATACTGATAGTATATGATAATAGATAGTATATGATACTGATAGTATATGATACTGATAGTATATGATACTGATAGTATATGATAATAGATAGTATATGATAATAGATAGTATATGATAATAGATAGTAAATGATAATAGATAGTAATTATTATTATTCAATGCCTATATTTCACTTTTTTCGTGTTGTATATCGTACTTGGTTTTTATTTCTCCGATTCTCGGCAACAGGAAATTCTAATCTCGCAAGTTCCACGGTCTCCGTTTCTCCAACGACTTCCTAATTGTAATTTATGTATCCTAAGTATGCAATATAATATAATATCCACGTCGGATTGTTATTATTTGTATTACTCTTACTGCTCTCAGTTAGTTTATAAATATTCTGTGCTTAATCAGTACAATGCCTATATATAAAGTATATATGATGAGGTAGATGTACGAACCACTATTGGAGTGCGATCAGGTTCTGTGATGACCAAATAGCGAAGTCGTTCGAAGGCGACATCAATAATCGCGTCGCGTTGCTTCTGTCGCTTGTAGAGTTTTCGTCTTACGGATTGTTCTTCGAGTTGTCGCGGGGTCAATGAAAAAGTCGGTGCAAGTGTCGAAGTCGGAGCAATGCAACCTCGCAACCGCTTGCAATCAAAAGGAGCCGACTTTCGACAAATCGGACAAACCAATTCAGCGGAGTGTTTCTATTAAAATATTTATTATCGAAGATATTAAAAATAAATTATATATGCAAACTGAGAAAATTGTAAATTGTTATATTATTTATCAATACTAAGTTAGCAAAGATACATTGTAATTATGGTATTTTAATTATATGAAATAATTATTTATTTGTGTCAAAATTAAATACTTAACTTGACAAATTATCTTCGTAAATAATGTATTAACCTTATCTTGAACATCACAAAAATTATAATAAGAAAGCAGACAAAATGAATGAAGGAAATGGTAACAGCTTGTCCGGGTGATTGAGGCGATAGAATCGAAATCTTCCAAACAAATGGCACATTGACCATCTGGAATATTCTCTTTAGTCAGCATTTCCCTGGCTTTCTTTTGCAGAAGAAAATACAAATTAGCATAAATTAAAATATTAATTTTTATAGAAATTAACAATTCAAATATAAATATATTTATTTTCAAAAAAGAAATGAATTCTCTGTAATTAATGATTTAATCCCTTAACCTCTATCATATCATAAATTATATAATCACCAAACTTTTCCCTTGCAAAATTTTCAAGCGAGTTGTGAATACTATTTATAGAGATTTGAGAACATTATTTAGACAAAATGTATAATAAGTATAATTGAATTAGTTAAATAAATATAAAATTAATTATATTATATATGATTTAACCATTTAATTTGATTCTCCGAAATTCCCCGTGCATTTGAAATTGTAATTAATGGAATTTCATTTGGGTACTGTATTTGAATATTGATCAAATATAAAATTGATATGTTTAGTTAATATTACATACATATCGATATTTAACCTTATCAACATTTATTTCTAAGGATAAGTGGAGGCAGACTAATCTTTCTTCGATGTTATCACCGGTGGAAGGTTGTATTTCTATTGAATATTCAATTTTGCTGTATATTGAATAATAATAATATCCAATCTTTGGTTTTTATTAATTTGTAACTAAATCTTATACTAAATAGATCAAATAATTATAATAATATTGTAGTTAAAATAAATCTCTAATATATGAATACAAACTCATTATTTTTATTAATTGAAATATCGCTCATGAAAATTTCAAAAAGCATAAGTACTTCATCTTCCATCATATCTTAAATTTAAATAATATAGTTAATATTATAATGAATCGATTTAATATTAGATAAAGTAGTTTAATAAGGAAGAAAACAAGATGATAAATTCAGATTTAATGTTAAGATAAATAAAAAAAACTATGACCTCAAATTCATAAATAGCCTAAACTTAAATTTTTCAATCTACAATACAATTATAGAGACAATAATGACATTAATACTAGAGATAATGGTCAAATGATATTCAACAGTATAAAATCAAACCCAGACTAGAGGAAATATTTTATTAGACTTTAATAAAGTAAATGTAACTGTAAAATGGATTAGATTATTAAATACTGTAATTACTAATTTCTCGAATAAATCTTAATATATTTTACATTGATTGTATCTAATCATTGTGTATTATAGTACTTTAGTATCTAAAATGATATCAATATGAATACAAATTTATAATATACATAAGCACATATATATATAATTTTATTTAGTATATTTATTTTATATAGTATATAATGGAATATTATTATTGATTGCATATAATATAGATAATATAGATATAATATATAATATAGAGTAGAGTTATTAGCAGAAATCAATATCGAGAATAAGGGAATAAGGGGTTGTCATAAAAAGGTACTTATGTAGTGGTAAGTTTATCAAAGAGGATTAAGGCATTTAAGGTATAAGAGTAAAACCATGGAATGATTCGAGGTTTAGTTTCGAGGGATGGTATAAGGTTTAAAAAAAGAATATAAAGCCGTGGTTGATAGTTAATATCAGTTAATATTGATAGTTAATATTGAATGTAACACACCATTCTATTTAATATATTTCATCATATTTGTATTGTAATAATAAATTTACAATTGCTATAAGGGACTTCATAATTATTTGATTATTTGTAAGCATATATACAAAGTGGTATGCAACAGTATGTAATAATACCCTATATAAATTGTATCCAAAATATTTATATTGAATAAGATAGATCAAAGAAATACATTTTTACAGTTGAAAATAATATAGAAATGGCACCATCACATGTAATAAGTTTAATCTAATTTAGAATAAACTTAGATATAATCTAAGATCTATGTGATTATATAACAGATTCGCGTGCAGGGGTTCACGACTCAGATTGTATAAATGTGTTAGTAAATTTGGCAATACATAACTTATGTGTGGGCTGAATTGTATAAATAATGTGACGCATCCTAAAAAGCTGGATTTATCGAGATTAGGAATTCATAGTTATCGTGTGGTTATCTTCGTGAGATTAGACATATTATAATAAATATGATAAACTTTTAAATTTTAATTAAACTAGCTAGAATAATTTTAATAATAATTTTTATAATTAATAAAAATCAAAATATAAATGACATCACTTTTAATATGATATACCATGTTAAATATTATATTATTAAATATAGTGAGATTAATATAGAAATATAATAGTTCATAATTATTTGTATCAAGTTCCTAATTTATTCAAAATCTAAACAATTAAATATTTATAAACAGTTATTAAATATGTATAAATAGTTATTATAATATTGCAGATAGTATATATATTTCATATATTATAAATTTGGATCAAGTTCTTATACAACGAGTTCGAATTATACTGGAGTTGTGATAAAAATTATAAATAGGCATATTCCAAATAAAATGACTGATATATTAATAATATATATACGTTATTATATAAATTTCGAGATATTTTTATAGATATAATATATAGCATTGGTACTTCTATATATTGAGTAAGTCATTCTTAGTTATTCATTTTGGTATGTAATATTGTAAAGCAATTAATGTGCAATGTACTGCAAACTGACCAGGAACCTTAAGGAATGTATAACTATCAGATATCAGAAACATTATGTTGTACCACAATCTAATATATAATTAAAATGAATTGCATGCGCTATTACTTCCAAAGAATATGAAAAAAATTAAATTAATATTATTAATTAAATAAAAAATATAATTAAATTTATAATATGATATTTATAATTGCTTTTCTGCAATAATTGGAAAATATTTGAATATACATGATAGCTATATATATGTTATATAGTTATATATATAACTTACATATGTATATCTATATAGAAAAGCGCTTTGATTATATATGCATATATTATACATATTACATATAATATAATACATATAATATATAGTTCTTCGCCACAGTTAAATTGTATATGCAAATAATTAAATATAACTAAATTTGAAATTTGGAAATGGGCGTATGTATTCATTATATTCATAATATAAGATTGCTTTATTACACTGAATTAAATTTATATTGGTCTTGAAAATAAGCTGCATAATTTGAACTCGCCGTACAATGGACTTGATCCATAAATTTATTATAAACTTTTAATAACAGAGTTAATAGACAGTTTACTATCCGATTGATATTCTACAACATAATATTAACGTAATGATATATTATAAAATGATATTACTGCATATAAGTACTTAAAAATAACAGAATTAATAATACTTAATATTTAACCTATATATTGATATTTAATAACTTATTTATTTATTTTAAAATTGTTCTTATCAAAGATAATAAAATTAATGTCATTATTATTGGTATTGCCTAGATCTGAGATGCGCAATGTATATGTATTCTAATTCTGAGGACAATTTTTGAAAATATGAATAATTTTCTATAAATAATCAAAATTTGCAAATTTTACAAAGTGCAAAAATGTCAAAAAAAGGTGATAACGAAAAAATATATTCGCCCGAAATAAAGAAGCAACCAGTTATATTGTAAGTTTACCTTATCATGCATAAAACGTATTACATTATTATGATTACCATAATAATTTATAAATGAGCATTACATAATCCTTATTATGATACTTATCTCAAATTACTAATATATTTAATAATAAATGAATTTATATTTTATATCGCATATATATTATATAATATAAATTATATGTTATAATAAAGCAGAATATTTAATTATTGTACTAATTGAATTATTAATTAACAACATATTACACATTTAATTAATTATAACACATTATCTGATATATATTAAAGCTATATTCTAAATTTATTAAATAATCAGTAAGCAACCCCATATGCACTATATAAAAATATCGATAATAGTCAATTAGTAAATTAATAGTTTAATATGCAACAATTAATTGATTATTAATAGTTGTTTTTAAAAAATATATTGTAAGTACTACATACAATTTGTTGGTTGGAGTCTCTAGTAGTCCTATGCAAAACGATTACATGTTATTGTATGATATACATATATATAATGTATTTTGCATATATATATAATATATTATAATGTATTATAATGTATAATATACTTTGAATCAATTGATAATCAAAAACAAATGAGTTTCACTTTAATTTAAAATCATTTTTATAAATTAGATTGATAATAGGCATTTATTTATATATAATTAATATCTGATTATAAGTAGATTAATATTATTAAGCAGGTTTTATTATTTGGTCAGTGTATGCTGATGCATGCGTTTGGTTATAAGGTATATGTTAAAACAGGATTCCTATCGGTTAATTGAAGAATTGATATAGTTAATATAATTATGCATGCAATTAATTAGTTTGAATACATGTTATAGAATATATATATCGAATGATATTGTTATGTATAATGTTAATAAATGTTAAAATTCAACCACTCATAAAAGACTCACAGGATATATTAATTATATATTATATTTGATATAATTCCTTTATAGATATTAAGGCATTCATAAATTATTTAATCTATGATAACTTCATATTCATATTCTACGATAAATTGTTTACTTAAATTATTATTATTATAAAAATTAATAAAACAAAAAGTATAGTTTATTTTTTAACATCATTTAAACATCAGTAATTCATCACATTTTATAATTGACATTTTAGATTATCTTTGCATAAAATATAATAAACACATTATATTTATTTTTATTATTCATTAGTCAATTAAATCTAAGTAATTGTTTTAACGTATATGTAGCCACACATAACATATAGCCACGAATTAATTAAGTAATGTTAATTTATATAAATTAACAAACTCTATCATTAATTCTTACTTATTAATAAATCAATTTTAACTTTTCACAATTTGCTCATCGCCCTCACACAGAAAACCTTTAAACGACGACTTTGACTCGACGTTGGCCTTACAGTTTGAGGACGTGAATCGCATGTCGCCAATCGAAGCCTTATCTCTGGTGGCTACTCGACAACTCGACAAGGTATTGAACTGATTGAAGAGTAGGAGACGATGTGTAATGGAATTGTAGTTATCGTTTGAACGAGTAGATGTAGCAATTATATGTAGCAGTTATACGGATGTTAATTTTCTATAAATTATCATATTTACAAGCCAGGTGCCATATCCTGATTATTGGACAAACCCTTCGTTTGCGTATATCAAGTATATTTTAGTATACTCGATAGGCAGCTAATAACAATGGTGCTAAACAAATTTCTGACCCCCGGTCCAGAGTGTCCGCAAACTTTTCCATAGACTACTCTACTATACTCTAGAATATCAATATCTATCTATTTTATTTAGCGGAATTACGATTCTAGTTCTAGAATAAGTACTTTAGCATTTGTTTCCTTCTATTAATTTTAATTTAACTAATTTATACTTAACATAACTTAATTAATTTATACTTAACATAACTTAATTAATTTATACTTAACATCATTTAATTAATTTATAGTTAACATCATTTAATTAGTTTATACTTAAACAAACTTAATTATTTAAAACTTATTTCTATATATATTCATTACATTTATGAAAATAATACAATTATTATTTTACAATTCATTGTTTCATAATTGGTTTCAAATGTGCCTTTATTATTCAAGGAGGTAATAGGTGGTAATATAATAATCACAATTTTATTCATTAGGTGAGTTATTTTTAATATAATTACAAGCATGTAATGCAATTGGATATAATCGCGATTAAATCAAATTGTTATTGTTATTGATGCAACGCTCTGTGTCATGTTGATACTAATCTATAAATAATTATAAATTGCATTTTTTGCTATAGGATATTTCATTAATACCGCGTTGAAAGCGTTATATAGATTTGGTTACAATAATATGCCTTAAGATTTGTGCGTTTCAAACAGGATATTTGTTTCAACACATCGCCCGCAGCTGTAGATGATGCTCATCTCATCATCGATGCATTTAAGGTAATTTCCTATAATGCCACTATGACATTATATTAATGTATGTATCATATAATGTATGTATCATATGCATCGTTTAATGCCATGCTTTGTATGATACCTTCAAAAGTAAAATCCATATTTTAATAATATATTATATTTTAAAGACTAGCATTTAAATTATATTCTATTTATGTATATATTATTTTGTGTATATATACATAATGTTTATATTATATAAAATACTCTAAGATGCACATAACAACTTTAAGGCATTATAAATATATTTACTATGCACATATAACTAAAAGAATAATTTATTATCACACCAATGATGTTATTATTAATAAATTGCATTAAAAACAATATTTGCTATTTTCAGAATTCATCTAGATTAACTTCTCCGGTAAGAGATGTTAGTTTGCATTGTATTCCTCTTTAGAACAAATAAGTTAGATGTCTATTCTATTTATATTACGCTCATATTTATTTCTCATAGGATGCTAAAGATATAAATGATAAGGAAAATAAACCAGTTAGAATTGACCGTTTTTTCCATTTGCTTTAAAATGTAAAACTCATCAGCAAAGTTATTTTTCTTTGCTTCTCGTCGATTGCAATAAATAATAATTTTCATTTCGACGTCGAAAAATTGTAACATATTTCTATCGACAGAAATCTGTCTATAACATGAGGGTTATGACACTGAATAATATGCCGATTTCTAATTTATCAAACTACCGTCAATCGCAGAAACAAGAATCTTCTATCATCAGGGCAAAGTTTGTTTTTAGTATTTGTGTGCGTGTATGTTTTACTACTACAACTTAAATGTAATCATCAAATCCATCTAATACAAACTGCATTTTATCTGGTATAATCAACTTTATTAAAATTGCTCGCAGAATTGGATCTCATACCAACACCGCAAATTCTCTGGATTTTCTTCGACAAAATCTACAAGACATTATCAATAAAGAAATCGATGAGATTCTGCAAAGATATATGAAGGTTAATTACTTATACTTCATATGTCGGTATATGCCTATGTTAATTATATAGTTAATTTATATTCAGTTTATATGTAGTATTTAATTTGCTCGATGTAGATTGAATAGCTCTACCTAATATAGAGTTTTAGTTATAATCAGATGACCTTGACATATATTATTATTATTTATAATTACTTGATTGTATTTAATCAGCCGTATTTAGCGACAAATGAAATAAAAACCCAAAGGTAACCAAGGAAAATAATAACCAGGACATAAAATCACGACCATATTTTTTTACTCAGGTTTATTTTACTCCGGCCGTAGAAAATATCCGATCTAATAACGGAAACCACTCGGTAAACAATGAACATCTGTCTGCGATCTGTCGACAAGTATTGGAAGAGGTATTTTCGATTTACTAAACACATTGAATGCGTTACGTGCACTATTTAGTAGGGATTCAATGGCGATACCATATGTTTGTCTGTATCATTTTGCCAGGCGAAGAAGCTCTACGAATTCGACGGAATCGAAGGCAAAGCCTCGTCGATGCTGCCCAACTCGGACTTACTCTCCGTACCAGCAACGAGGAGATTGAACGAGAATAAACGTATCAGAGACAGCAAGGTTAATGTTGACTTTAGAATGTTTTGCAAAAAACAAAGGATGCAAGATTGGTTGGAATTTAGGAGAGGGAGAACCGATTACAGAAAATGAATATATACTTTAGTGGGAGTATCTTGTATAGTAAGATTAACATTGTCTTCATGTGGAATACCAAAGACAGTAAAACACAAATATTGGCTTATAATTTTGGGAACCAATTAACTTAGCAGGAAAATAAATCATTAAATCTATAATATTAAATTATATTAAATTTTCTTTTTTTAATATCATTTTTAATTCATTTTTTTACAGTATTCGCTTTTCTCAATAAAAAAGAGAAGAGGGTCATCTGACTCCGATATAACTAAACCTAAAAAGGTTAGATTAAATTAATAAATAAAATATGTTTAGAATAAATTATATAAAATAGTTATAATTAATAATTAAATTTTATTTGAATATATATTAATTCTTTCATATTCTTCATACCAAGGTTAAAAGTACAAAGCAAACTTCAAGTGGTCGATCTACTCCATCTAAATTTATACAACCCATAAAAAGAGATGGACCTAAGGTATGAGATTTTGATTACATATGATTTTATTCAACATTAGATTTTCGAATACGGATTAATAATTAATTGTAATATAAAATTAACATGCGGGATACTCTCTAAACGTAATATAATGTAATATAAGTAATGATAATGTGATTGCAGTGGGATCCAACTCGAATCACTGCCGAATCTTTATTCATCATGGGGGCAAGAGCCAACAAGTTAATTTAACTTCAATTAGAACAATTGTGTCAATATTTGATTAACCTATGTGTATATATATTTAATATAGATATTTAATAACAATGATTTTATCTCGCTGAACGTAGGGTATTGGGACTCGGAACTACTAGGGGCCGGATTTACATTAAACACCCGGAACTATTCAAGGTTTCAACTTACATATATAGATCAGCATATCTTAATAAACTTCATAACATGCATTAATATTTCAAACAAATGTATTAACGGAATCCTCTATAGGCATCTCATTTACTCTGTATAGAATTATTTATAGCCTTCGTACTCATAAAAGTGACATTATTTATATAAAATTAATAATTCATTTATTTAATTTTCTAGCACATTTGTGGTTTTATTTGCTGATTATTTGCGTTCGTGCGAGAATAATACTAATGTCGAGGTCGGTGTTGTACATTTAGTATTCGGGAGATGCCAGAGATAAAGCCTGGTTGTACGAGAACAGCTACATGCCAGGCACTGGTGGAAAAGCCTATATATTGCTGGTCGATGATATCAAAGAACTCGCGGAGTGCCAAGAGTATTGGTAAACTTTTTTCTTTTTAAGTTTAATGTAATTTTAGTGTAATTTTAATATAAACAGTTCTAGTTTATCAATTTGTCGACACTGAAATTTATATAAAATGTATTAAATATTTTCTAGAAGTAGTTGAATTCAATAATATATCTGATACATCCGTAATATTACGCTCTATAGTGAGAGTAGTTATCTATTGATGGAGGAATTGGTTGGTTTTAAAGTTCCGTCCGAAATCCGTTCAAAGATTATCAACCTTATGGAATCTATGAGAACTCCTGAAATACCTGAAATTAATGTCACAAAGGTAAATAATATATCCGGTATTAATTTACTAATATATTTATTGTATATTACAAATAAGAGAAATTTTAGAGGATATTAAAAAAACATTAATAATTTTTAATTGAATTTAAAATATATTGTATTGTTTATGTATAAATTATCAAATAGATCTAATACCACTTATACCATTAGGACACATCACTGCCTTTTAATAACCAATATGGCGATGAAGATAATGCTGTTAATATTATTAAGCTTATCATATTAGAAATATTTAAATGTATTTAGTTTGAATATAAATTTTACAAATTTAACAAATTTGTATAATAATATAGAAAATATATTGATTATTATTTTTGTTTTTTAATACACAAATTTTACAGACGTGTACAATTATGAATCCGCACAATATTAATGGCGAGCAAGATTTAGACGTGACCAGCGACGACGACAGCACAAGTTTACCTAGTCTGACCACGCCTCCTTCGATGTAATCGCGTCGGTCAATTTTGCTGCATCGACATTAGTGGACATTTCATCTAGAAGAACTATTGGCTATTTTCAGAAAATCTTAGAGGGGATTACGTAAGATATTAAATAAGTATTTTGTTATTGAGGGTATTGCGCTAGGGTAGAAACTACTTGAACATTAAATGATTGTTATATAATCATACTTCCATCAGCTTTGTCCCATAGATCACACATAGCTGTCTACATTTCATCTCATTTACAGTATTTCTGTGAATTCTTATTAATGCAGAATTTGTATTATTTCTATGAATTCAGTTTCATATTTTCTCTACTCATAGACCAACCTCCATAAATTTAATATTTCAATATAATGCAATTCATGATAACAAGGTTATGAATATTATATCAATTCAGTATATTTATATTTTATACATTTTAATATTTTTTATTTACCTAATTTATACTAAATTTTATCTTTTTTATAAATTTTACGAATGATCCGAATTATTTTTTATTATCGCTTTTATTTATTTTCATCGCCATCGACTGTCGATCTGAAGGGTATTTACTGACGGGTGTTTCAATTACAATGTTGTTAAATGATAAGTGCTTTTAATTAAGTCATATTCATTAATTCTCACGTATCGACGTGAGAAGCCATCGATTTTATGTGATTAATCTTTAATCATTACAAAGATTATTAGTTATCGTAGTATAATATATACATATATATATTCAACCTTATAAAGAATACTCTAACCTAATAATTAATATCACACTGCCATTCGTCATCGGTTGTTTATCATTATATAATTCTCAGGATGAAATTTTTCTCATAAATATTAACTCGTCAACGTGTTTATTTATAAATAAATTAACAATATACGAATGACTTTATGTTTTAATTCTACACGCGAAATGGTAAATTGTATAAATGTATAACAAATTGTTTAAGAACGGTGTCAATGTATAACAAATTGTTAAAGATATAAATATTAATATACCGGATAAGAAGTGGAATGTTACAATATTCATTATAGATAAAATTATATAAAACGTAAATGTAAAAGTAGTGTAATTTTTATAATGTATCGATTGTGAAATAAAAATATGCTATATAAAACGTAACAAAATTAAATATTTAATAATGGAATATTTATTTCAAAAATGTCTGTACATTAAATTCGTAGAACAAAAATGATTTAATAAGTTTCGAGACTTTCATTCGAGGTTCTATCTAAAAGAGACGTCGTCGGTATTTCTAAACTGTCTATAGCGAGCTGCCGACGTCGACGCGTTATTAGACCTCACCTTGCGCAGGTGCAACACGGTCCAGACAATGGCGGCGATCGCCGACGCCACAATGGCCGCGGATAAAAGTCCAATGGCGGCGCGATGTCGAACCGGGTCGTGCTCGCAGTGAGCCAAACCCTCGCGGCCAAACTGAACCACGGAGGTGTTGAGGCGGCGGTGGCGGGCGTTCGAACACCGCAACACCTCGGCGGGGTGTTCGGCGCCCGGAGAGTCGTGGAGCAACGACCACCACGCCGAAAACGCCAACGAGCGACAGTCGCAGACGAACGTGGAGACGCCGTCGAAGCGAAACAGACGTCGTCGCGTGTAAGTGGTGCCGGCGTGGTGCGTGATCTCGGCGCTGGCGGTCCTCAGCGGATTCGCCGACAAGTCGACCAATTGCAGTTTCGGCGCGTTCAGGAAGAAGTTCACGGCGAGCAGTCGGTTGCCGGAGAGCAGGAGAGTTCGCAGCGCCATTTGCTGGGCGAACAGGTCGGCGGGTAACGTCGACAGTTTGTTGGCGGAGAGGTCGAGGTGCAACAGGTGGCGTAGGCCGTTGAACGCCGTGCACGGTAGCGTAGGCAGGATGTTGTCGTTGAGGTACAGGTAGAGAAGACTGGAGAGTCCGTCCAAAGCGTGCTTACCGATATCGTTGATTTGAGAGTGCGCCAACGTGAATACCTTAGAAAGGCGGTGATTAGGTTTGGCTTGGCTGAATTGTCAGCATATTGCTATTGGTGCGACTAAAATTAGCATTTTATGGTAATTCGCAATATTGAGATTGTTAATAAATAATTAACGATATTAATTTAATAATTAAATATTATGATAATGGACTAATATTATGTAATATTTAGGTTTTATTTGTAAGTTTGCAGGTATTTTTAGAAAGTTGTGTACATATTTCCGAGTATTACAAAAATATAAATATTACAATAGGAAAATGAAATTTAATTATACCGTTTCACTCAGAAATAATGTCCTTAAATTGGTAGTGGTGACAGTGCATTATTTACCGACTTACTTTAAAATTAAAATCCTATATGAAACTAATACTAAACATCCTGAAACTGGAGAGTACTGCTTTGTGATAAACATATCATAAATAAAAATGATACCCTTTATCCTAAATAAATGAAAATATTTGTATAAGTTTCATTATAAGGGGTCATTGACCAGTATTGTTAAATGTAATTACTCATCTGCTTACTTTAAGTACATAATAATGATAGCAAATTAATGTATTTAATAATTATTATAATTATTAATAATTAAACATACACCTCTTTCATTAACTATAGTTAATATATTCACTAAGTTGATCATATTAATAAGAGGGTGCCATGGTATACACTTTATGCCTTATATAGATATATGTTAAAACAGATATTAAAATAATCTATAACCACACAAATAGAGTATAAATATATACTCAATCTATATTGACAATAACAATATATATATAGATTATGTCTTATAATATGATTATTATAAATATAGTTAGTTGGAGCAGATGTAAACATTGTAGATATTACATAAACTATGTGTGAACAACATATATATATATTTCCTTATATGTGTATGTACGAAAACCATACAGTAGAAAATGAAAATAAACTGCACGTGGAGGCAAATACAAAAAAATGTCTGCCTGGTGATTCATAGAGGTAGAGATAAGCGTTCAGTGATAATATAGTTATTAGTAATGCAAACGATATCGATGTTTTAGACCTTATGTTTAGTTTTCTAGAGTTCATAAGCCATCGATTTATTGATTCATTTGGAACGCAGACGATCGGAATTATGAGATATGTTCTACGTGGATATGAGTCATAGAATGGCGGCACATTAGTGCCTGGGGTTTTTGTACACGGATCAATATTTACAAACATAAAGCAGTAGGTTGTGAATCACCGTATCTTCTTGTGATACTAATAGTTAATCGTATAATACTTCTACGCTATAATATCGGATTTATATATCATAATGTAACGCAACGCATTCAGCGTACGTAGATTACAAATTATAAATAATCTGGTTTCTTTGAAATCAGCACGAGACAACATATAGACAGTATTTAAATATTGATCGATAAGTCGATATATTATTGATTGGGTAAACCTCGCAGTTGATGATAATGGCGCGTTTCATAACTACCGTTATTATTATAACGAAAATCGAGTTGTACACATTATTTATTATTGAATTTAGACCAGACCAGCATAATTAGTATAGTAATAGCATAATTAGTGTATATAGTGTATGTATGTATGCAAGTATTTATATAGAAATGTAACAATCGAAATAAAAATAGATGTTCTACATTTCGTGAATACGGTGATTATTAATCAGGAAGATCTTTAGCTCATGCTTCAACTAATCGGAGATATGTGGGCAGATAATAACTGCATGGGAAGTCGGTAACATTCGTAAGAAGTCATTGGTGTCAATATTTTATTGTCGTATTTAGAGTTAGCAGTTGGTTACGTAAGTATGGTGAGGTCAGACGTTCGTAGATATCTATTGTTGGTTTTAAGTTAATTGTCGTGGGTTATTCGTATGTAACATTTTCTTTTGTGTAGTAAGTAATTTGTATTCAATAGAGTAAGTAGTCATTATCCAATACAATCATTGTTGTATAGTTAAGTTACGTTTCTATTAACTGTTCTGTCAAAATGTATTATTTTATTTACTGTAGCTAATAATGAGTTGCAGTATAGGAATTGTGAAATTATTAAGGAGTGAGTTAGTAAAGTAGTAGTTGTGGTATTCATGTATGGAGGTAGTAGTTGTGGTATTCATGTATGGAGGTAGTCATCTTAGATTAAATAGTTGGGCTGTTGTAGAGTAGTCTTTACGAAGTTAATATGTTTGCAGAGATTTAGTTTGTTTTTAAAGTGTTAAGGGTAGTTGCCGAGTTAGATAGTAGTAGTTTAGTGTTGTCGATGTAAATGTCTGGGACATTCAGTACAGTCAATATTGACGAGGAGATCATCTTGTATCAACCGGTGTTTATTTCAGTTAAGTTTAAGTTTATTTCAAATAGTTTTGTAGTTGTGTTGAGTATGTTGTTGGTGCTTGAATTTCGTATGGGATTTTGATGGGAAATAGATAAATTTAGAATGAAATTTGAGATAAAATTGAAGCCTGTGGATCACAGTGCTTAAGTTTATATGGGTTCAATATTTGTATGTTTATTTTTATGGAGAACATTTCCACGGCTATTTAATTTGTAAACAATATTAAGACAATGTCTTTAATTCTGATTTGGTAGAGTCTGTTTAGTAGTGGAGTGTGTTCCAGTCTGTTAATCACGAGGATAAGTCTCGTTATCATAAGTATAAAGTAATTTCTAGTGGACTATGGTCGTCAAGGGAGGAGTATAAATCGTCAAATGGAAAGTAAAGTAGAATCAGTATTGTGTAATTTTCTGAATCCGTACTGTCCATTGATAAGTGGTAAGTAGTTGATAGTAGTTGGCGGTATACAGTCTTTTCTAGTAATTTAGCCAATAGAAGTAGTTGGGAAATCGGGAGGTAGTTAGATATGTTGTATTGTGGTAATTTAGAGTTTTTTATAAAGGAACTAATAATTGAGTGTCAGTTCTGGGAGATATTTCCTATTAGTAGAGAAGTGTCGATTATATCTTTGTAGATATAGTAGATATAGTAAATATAATAGATATAATAGATATAATAGATATAATAGATATAGTAGATATAGTAGATATAGTAGATATATTAGATATATTAGATATATTAGATATATTAGATATATTAGATATATTAGATATATTAGATATATTAGATATATTAGATATATTAGATATATTAGATATATTAGATATATTAGATATATTAGATATATTAGATATATTAGATATATTAGATATATTAGATATATTAGATATATTAGATATATTAGATATATTAGATATATTAGATATATTAGACATATTAGACATATTAGACATATTAGACATATTAGACATATTAGACATATTAGACATATTAGACATATTAGACATATTAGATATAGTAGATATAGTAGATATAGTAGATATAGTAGATATAGTAGATATAGTAGATATAGTAGATATAGTAGATATAGTAGATATAGTAGATATAGTAGATATAGTAGATATAGTAGACATAGTAGACATAGTAGATATAGTAGATATAGTAGATATAGTAGATATAGTAGATATAGTAGATATAGTAGATATAGTAGATATAGTAGATATAGTAGATATAGTAGATATAGTAGATATAGTAGATATAGTAGATATAGTAGATATAGTAGATATAGTAGATATACTAGATATAGTAGATATAGTAGATATGGTAGATATAGTAGATATAGTAGATATAGTAGATATAGTAGATATAGTAGATATAGTAGATATAGTAGATATAGTAGATATAGTAGATATAGTAGATATAGTAGATATAGTAGATATAGTTGATATAGTAGATATAGTAGATATAGTAGATATAGTAGATATAGTAGATATAGTAGATATAGTAGATATAGTAGATATAGTAGATATAGTAGATATAGTAGATATAGTAGATATAGTAGATATAGTAGATATAGTAGATATAGTAGATATAGTAGATATAGTAGATATAGTAGATATAGTAGATATAGTAGATATAGTAGATATAGTAGATATAGTAGATATAGTAGATATAGTAGATATAGTAGATATAGTAGATATATAATGTTGTATATTTCACCATGTTTATAAATAAATCTCATTGCATCCGACATTTATTCTTCCTTAATTAATCATTTTTGACGTATAATTTTAATGAATCAAATTGTATCCTAAACAAACCTTGGTCATTTAAACTTATAACTATAAACTGATATCCAAAAACTTTCTAAGCTCTTAATAATTAACATATTGTTCATAATAATTGTACAACATATTGTAAATTAATCTATTACTTCTATGTAGTAAGAATACATATATGTATTGAGTTTGACAAAGCATTGAACCATCACCCTACTGCTTTTTACATTTTACCCTAACCATTATATCACTGAAGCAGTTATATGATAATATATATTCTGTAGAAAGTATACAAATAAAAGAGGAATTTTAAATAGATAAATAATGTATGCATAATAAAATAAATATAAGAAATTGTATATTTCAAATAATCCTAGAATAATATTATATTATTTTATATTATGTTTATATTATCTTTATATTATATTTATATTATCTTAATATTATCTTTATGTTATCTTTATATTATCTTTATATTATCTTAATATTATCTTTATGTTATCTTTACATTATGTTTATATTATCTTTATGTTATTTTTATATTATCTTTATATTATCTTTATGTTATCTTTATATTATCTTTATATTATCTTCATATTATCTTCATATTATCTTTATATTATCTTATTATTATTTTTATATTATTTTTATATTATCTTTATATTATTTTTATATTATCTTTATATTATCTTTATATTATCTTTATATTATTTTTATATTATATTTATATTATCTTCATATTATCTTTATATTATCTTATTATTATTTTTATATTATTTTTATATTATCTTTATATTATTTTTATATTATCTTTATATTATCTTTATATTATTTTTATATTATCTTTATATTATCTTTATATTATCTTTATATTATTTTTATATTATCTTTACATTATCTTTATATTATCTTTTCATTATCTTTATATTATCTTTATGTTAGCTTTGAATTGCAAGAATGTAAATTGAAAAAACATCAGATGAAATATTGATAAAACTAACAGAACACTCATTTGTAATTATTGTCCAGTAAATTATTAATGAAGGAATTGCGTGCCCTGTATAGAAGCCAACTGTAACAATATTAATAATAACATTTATAGTTGAAATATATTTGTACTCAAATGCTATAAAGTAAATATAATTTGTAAATATTATACTCAGTAAATAAATATAAGATTATACTAAATAACATATCGACAATATAAATAAATATTATTTATTAATTTATTAAAATAATTTATATATTAAAATAACTGTTATTTATTAAATAACAGTTATTTTAGATATAAAAGACTAAATCGCAGACCTATTCTATTTAATGTTATATTTAATATGAATATATCTATATTTTAATTATTAATATTTGTATCTTTAGTAAATTTTTATTTATTATTCTGCTTCATATGGAAAATAATAATTGTATGTTGAAATAATATTGAAATAATGTTAAAAATAAAATACTCGAATAACATACTTGAAATGAATGTGTAAAAAAGACAAATTTAATGTGTACATAAGGGTCTCAGATTCTCTATGAATGATGCATTATTATATTCTAATGTATATAATATTGTATATCATAATGTATATACTAATGTATATAATATTGTATATCATTATGTATATACCTATGTATATAATATTGTATATCATTATGTATATACTAATGTATATAATATTATATAACATTATGTATATACTAATGTATATAATATTGTATATCATTATGTATATACTAATGTATATAATATTGTATATCATTATGTATATACTAATGTATATAATATTGTATATACTAATGTATATAATATTGTATATCATAAAGGACTTCAATTAACTACTTTTCAGGTGTTAAGCTTATATTGCAGCATAATTTGATGTAGCGATATTTATAATAAATGGCATTGATAGTCATATAATCTATGAAGTTACTTCAGATAATGTCATTTATATCTTAATTCAAGCTATCCGTCATTATTTTTTAACATCAAATCCTTAAAGAGAACATTATAAGATGCAAAGTAAAATGGAGTAAACTCTCATCACTACCATATCACATGTCAGTTAATGTATCTAGTTATTTATCACCTAAGTTAGACTATAGGCTGGTATAGGCTGGTATAATTTTCAAATAAACCTCAAATAAGATTAATACGCTATACAATGATTTATGTAGTTATTACCTAGTATCAATTTGAACCCCCCTACATGATTTCAATACATATGTTTAGCTTTACACTTTATGAAGGCAACATGATAGAATGTAGGGTACATTATTTATTGGTTAAACTGTTAATTGCTAAATAAAAAGATAATATATAGGAAGTATATATATATTCTTTATCTATTTATATATATTTATATAATCTATTTTATATTCATGCTCTGAATTTGCCACTTTCCTACTTTTGATTTGTGTTGTAAGCCAAGATTAATTTATAAACAAGTTTATGATATTCAGAAATATTCATAATAAAGGTATTCACATTGTTTACATATAGAATATATACTGGTGAGTTTTTATATGATACGAATTTGTTATCTAAGAAATAATATACAATTCATTATATACAAAAATGATACATTGTTGTAAATAGCGCAAATAAACTTGAAATATAAAAATGTACACAATACAGTTTTATAAATATGAATTTTAAATATTACAAATTTCATATCAAATAAAAATACCTAAAATCATGTTTTATTAATCATTGAAACTTTTTAAATAATATATTCTTAAAAGGAAATCTGAGGTGCTGACCATAAATAATATAAATATCTATGCATTGAGTTTAAGAATACATAAATCTATGTTAAAATAATATTAATGTATATACAGACAATAAATAATAAATTAATAATTGTGTTTCCAAGTGATAAATATTAAAATTTAACTAAATAAATATATATTCTAATTAATTGTAATGAAAACTTAACATAATTTAAAAAGTTGCTTATATTGAAATATAGATTTATATAATTTAGTATTTATTAATTAATTTATTAATTAATATAATTTATTATTTATATTTAAAATATGATCATAAATATATTGTAAAAATATAACTAATATTTGTTATGCTCGTAAATTATGTAGTAAATAAACTTGCTGCAAAATATAGTTATACTTATAGCTATTACTAAATATAGAGCTGAAGAAATGTAGATTATAAATTAATAATTTCCATAAAGAAATAATATCTATTTTAAAAATGCATCATATATATTTATAATAGCTTTACAATAATAAGCAGACTTTACCTTAAAAAATAGATGGTGATTGACTTATAACAGAGTTCACACCTACCATTACAGGAACTTACACTTGACCCTAAACGAAGGTCACTCCTTCCATTACCAGAGCATACACCCGACCCCAAACAAAGGTCACACCTACAATTACAGGAGCGTACACTTGACCCCAAACAAAGGTCACACCTACCATTACAGGAGCGTACACTTGACCCTAAACGAAAGTCACTCTTTCAATTACCAGGGCGTACACTTGACCCTAAACAAAGGTTACGCCTTCAATTACCAGGGTGTACACTTGACCCTAAACAGACACCCGGCCGTCCGAGGTGCCACGGTCTAACCTGCAGTCGGTCGAAGTTCTCGAAGGGTCCGATGACCTTGCGGATCACGGATCGCGACACGTTCCACACGACCAATCGGTTGTGGGCGTGAAGTCGATGCGGCCCCAACCGGTACATGTGGTTCGGCGAGTTGTGGTAGTTGTCCATGAGCAGCGTCTGAACGGACCGCGGAATGGCGCTGTAGGGCAACGTATCGAGCACCTCGGTGGCGTGAGGGTCCGCAGCCCGAGTGTAGTTGACGGAGGCGAGTCGAGGCGCAGACGGGAAGTAGGCGTCGGGGTTGTAGGGACCCGTCGAGCGGCAGTAGCGCTTGCGATAGACGGCGGAGGACTCGAACAGCGAACCGGCGTCGATCACCTGATGGATATGGGCGGGGTAGAGTAGAGGCGGTAGTGGGCGGGGTAGATTAGAGGCGGTAGTGGGCGGGGTAGAGTAGAGGCGGTAGTGGGCGGGGCAGAGTAGAGGCGGTAGTGGGCGGGGCAGATTAGAGGCGGTAGTGGGCGGGGCATATTGGGCGGGGCAGAGTGGGCGGGTAGAGTGGGCGGGTAGAATGGGCAGGGCAGATTAGAGGCGGTAGTGGGCGGGCAGATTAGAAATGGTAGTGGGCGGGTCAGATTAGAGGCGGTAGTGGGCGGGGCAGAGTAGAGGCGGTAGTGGGCGGGGCAGATTAGAGGCGGTAGTGGGCGGGGCAGATTAGAGGCGGTAGTGGGCGGGGCAGAGTAGAGGCGGTAGTGGGCGGGGCAGAGTAGAGGCGGTAGTGGGCGGGGCAGATTAGAGGCGGTAGTGGGCGGGGCAGAGTAGAGGCGGTAATGGGCGGGGCAGATTAGAGGCGGTAGTGGGCGGGGCAGAGTAGAGGCGGTAGTGGGCGGGGCAGATTAGAGGCGGTAGTGGGCGGGGCAGAGTAGAGGCGGTAGTGGGCGGGGCAGATTAGAGGCGGTAGTGGGCGGGGCAGAGTAGAGGCGGTAGTGGGCGGGGCAGATTAGAGGCAGTAGTGGGCGGGGCAGAGTAGAGGCGGTAATGGGCGGGGCAGATTAGAGGCGGTAGTGGGCGGGGCAGAGTAGAGGCGGTAGTGGGCGGGGCAGAGTAGAGGCGGTAGTGGGCGGGGCAGATTAGAGGCGGTAGTGGGCGGGGCAGAGTAGAGGCGGTAATGGGCGGGGCAGATTAGAGGCGGTAGTGGGCGGGGCAGAGTAGAGGCGGTAGTGGGCGGGGCAGATTAGAGGCGGTAGTGGGCGGGGCAGATTAGAGGCGGTAGTGGGCGGGGCAGAGTAGAGGCGGTAGTGGGCGGGGCAGATTAGAGGCGGTAGTGGGCGGGGCATATTGGGCGGGTAGAGTGGGCGGGGCAGAGTGGGCGGGTAGAGTGGGCGGGTAGAGTGGGCGGGTAGAGTGGGCGGGTAGAATGGGCGGGGCAGATTAGAGGCGGTAGTGGGCGGGCAGATTAGAAGTGGTAGTGGGCGGGTCAGATTAGAGGCGGTAGTGGGCGGGGCAGATTGGGCGGGCAGATTGGGCGGGGCAGAGTGGGCGGGGCAGAGTGGGCGGGTAGAGTGGGTGGGACAGAGTGGGCGGGTAGAGTGGGCGGGGCAGAGTGGGCGGGGCAGAGTGGGCGGGGCAGAGTGGGCGGGGCAGAGTGGGCGGGTAGAGTGGGCGGGTAGAATGGGCGGGGAAGAGTAGAGGCGGTAGTGGGCAGGGCAGAGTTGGCGGGGCAGAGTGGGCGGGGCAGATTGGGCGGGGCAGAGTGGGCGGGGCAGAGTGGGCGGGTAGAGTGGGTGGGACAGAGTGGGCGGGTAGAGTTGGCGGGGCAGAGTGGGCGGGGCAGAGTGGGCGGGTAGAGTGGGCGAGGCAGAGTGGGCGGGGCAGAGTAGAAGTGGCAGTGGGCGGGCAACACCCGTTTGCATCGGTGGGACCAGGGATGGTATCTAGGGTTAGCGTACCTCGAGCGTTAGGTTCGCGGAGTAGTCGGAGATCTTCGACACCCAACCGGGCGGCGTCAACGTAGCCAAGGTCACATTCAACTTGTTGAAGCCGATGTTGAAACGCCGCAGGGACGGCAGGTAGCGACCGATTAGATTCAACGACATCAAATCGACGCCGTTCGCTCGGTAGGACAGACGGCGGAGGTGGGGCGAAGGCTGATTCCCGGCACGTTCGAACATGGTCGGGTGAAACGAATGGTGACCGGAAGCAGTGTTGACGTCGTCAATAATCAGTGTGTCTAGCGTTTTCAGAAGGTCGGAATGAGCAATGGCGCCTGTTATGGTGGGGAGGAGGTTAAGAGGGTTGAAGCTGGGAGGAGGTCAAGAGGGTTAGGGTGGGGAGGAGGTTAAGAGGGTTGGAGTGGGAGGAGGTTATGAGTGATGGAACGGGAGGAGGATAAGAGGGGAGGAGGATAAGAGGGTTGGAGTGGGAGGAATTTAAGAGGGTTAGGGTGGGGAGGAGGTTAAGAGGGTTGGAGTGGGAGGAGGTTAAGAGGGTTAGAGTTGGGAGGAGGTTACGAGGGATGGAACGGGAGGAGGTTAAGAGGGTTGGAGTGAGAGGAATTTAAGAGGGTTAGGGTGGGGAGGAGGTTAAGAGGGTTGGAGTGGGAGGAGGTTAAGAGGGTTAGAGTTGGGAGGAGGTTACGAGGGATGGAACGGGAGGAGGTTAAGAGGGTTGGAATGGGAGGAGGTCAAGAGGGTTAGGGTGGGGAGGAGGTTAAGAGGGTTGGAGTGGGAGGAGGTTATGAGGGATGGAACGGGAGGAGGATAAGAGGGTTGGAGTGGGAGGAATTTAAGAGGGTTAGGGTGGGGAGGAGGTTAAGAGGGTTGGAGTGGGAGGAGGTTAAGAGGGTTAGAGTTGGGAGGAGGTTACGAGGGATGGAACGGGAGGAGGTTAAGAGGGTTGGAGTGAGAGGAATTTAAGAGGGTTAGGGTGGGGAGGAGGTTAAGAGGGTTGGAGTGGGAGGATGTTAAGAGGGTTAGAGTTGGGAGGAGGTTACGAGGGATGGAACGGGAGGAGGTTAAGAGGGTTGGAATGGGAGGAGGTTAAGTGGGTTGAGTTGGAAGAAGTTAGGAGGGTTAGTGTGGGGAGGAGGTTAAGAGGGTTAGTGTGAGGAGGAGGTTAAGAGGGTTAGAGTGGGAGGAGGTTAAGAGGGTTGGAGTGGGAGGAGATCAAAAGGATTGGAGCTGGGAGGAGGTTAAGAGGGTTATAGCTGGGAGGAGGTTACAAGGGTTAGAGCTGGGAGGAGGTTAAGATGGTTAGGTGGGGAGGAGGTTAAGAGGGTTAGGTGGGGAGGAGGTTAAGAGAGTTGGAGTGGGAGGAGGTTAAGAGGGTTGGAGTGGGAGAAGGTTAAGAGAGTTGGAGGGGGGGAGGTTAAGTGGGTTGAGTTGGAGGAAGTTAAGAGGGTTAGTGTGGGGAGGAGGTTAAGATGGTTGGAGTGGGAGGAGGTTAAGTGGGTTGAGTTGGAGGAAGTTAAGAGGGTTAGTGTGGGGAGGAGGTTAAGAGGGTTGGAGTGGGAGGAAGTTAAGAGGGTTGGAGTGGGAGGAGGTTAAGAGGGTTGGAGTGGGAGGAGGTTAAGAGGGTTGGAACTGGGAGGAGGTTAAGAGAGTTGGAGTGGGATGAGGTTAAGTGGGTTGAGTGGGAGGAGGTTAAGAGGGTTAGTGTGGGGGGGGGAGGTTACGAGGGATGGAACGGGAGGAGGTTAAGAGGGTTGGAGGGGGAGGTGGTTAAGTGGGTTGAGTTGGAGGAAGTTAAGAGGGTTAGTGCGGGGATAAGGTTAAGTGGGTTGAATGGGAGGAAGTTAAGAGGGTAAGGGTGCGGAGGAGGTTAAGAGGGTTGGAGTGTGAGGAGGTTAAGAGGGTTGGAGCTGGGAGGAAGCTAAGATGGTTAGTGTGAGGAGGATGTTAAGAGGATTAGTGTGGGGAGGAGGTAAAGAGGGTTGGAGTGGGAGGAGGTTAAGAGGGTTAGGGTGGGGAGGAGGTTAAGAGGGTTGGAGTGTGAGGAGGGTAAGAGGGTTAGTGTGAGGAGGAGATTAAGATGGTTAGTGTTTGGAGGAAGTTAAGTGGGTTGGAGTGGGAGGAGGTTAAGTGGGTTGAGTGTAGTTAAGTTGTTGTAGAGCATTACAATGGACCTCATTACGAGAACTATTAAAATAGAATGAAGAACCTGACTTAGTGAGAGGATGAGAAAGAAAACAGTGCAATTAACGTAACGTAATGGTGCTTATGAAAGTTGGAAGGGGGAATGTTGACTTCCAGTTAATTGCAGATATATTTGGAGTGAGATCAAGATAATGATCTAAATAAATTGCTTGAAGAAATATTTTGTAAAATTAAAATTAAGATTATATCATGAAATTCTATTTCTATAAATACTAATGTTATTTATTATTAATTTATTGACGTCAATAAAGATATTATTATTATAGTAATAAATTAATCTACTATTGACTGGACAGTGTCCAGTGGACACTATTATACAGCGAAATGAAATTTCTAAATATTTGTACTTTACATTCTATTGTATGTAACGATTATTTAATAGATTATTATTTATATTACTTTTATAATAAATTACTATAATAATAAAAAGAAAATATGTTAATACATGCATAAAATTTTGATTTTATTAATTAACCTTCAATTTTATAACATAATATAATAATGCAGATAATTAAATGACTTTATATTTACAATACAAACTAATTATTAAAATATCATGATGTATTATTTTATATTATATTGATAACTATTTATAAATATTGCTGAAATATTAACAGTAAAAAATGTGTATATCAAATAAATTTATAAAAATAGAATATTTTAAATAAATATTATTACAAAATTCTTAGAAAAAAAATAAGTATATTGATTACTTTACTGAGAAATCAATAAAAATATCAATAATAAAACATATTATAGAAAATTGTATTTTACTAAAATATATATATATATATATATATATATATATTCATGATATAATATAATTTAATACCCCTAATACATGTATCTGTAAAGCTCGGTTTCTTATATGATATAACCTATTGTTTGGAGAAAATATGTAAACCTTCTTTCATGTCTTTTTAGTCTCAATTATTCTTTTGTTAATATTATGTAAATATTCTATATATATCCTTATCTAAGGTCTACAATATTTGTTTTTTAAAAAAACTTGAGTCATAAGTTAAAGTAAAGCATTATTTGATCATTTGATTATATTTTTTAATTACAAAACTTTTACTTTGTAGGGAGTAATATCAAAATATAAAATAATGCAAAATTTGAAATTATGAATTATTGAGCGTTTTAAAAAAGTTTATTATATTTTCAAATAAAATCATAAAAAAATAGTTATATAAAAAGTTAAAATTTATATTTTTTTTCAATAAATTATATAATTTATATCAAAGTATCACCTTTTATTTCTTCGCAATCACCACTACACAAACCTCGAATCTCAGGGATGCCGAGCTTCGGATTACAGGCAAAGTTAAGAGTGGTCAAGCGGCCGGTGAACACCTGCAGCGAGTCGTAGTTGATGCTGTGAACGTCGCAGGCCCGTACCGTCAATTCGACGACGTGCGAGCAGTTCCGAAATGCTTCAAACGTCAAATTGTTGACACCGGCGGCGTGACAGTTGTCGCCGACGAGTCGAAGCGTCTTCAAGGCCGTCAACTTTCCAAATTCGTCGGGGAAGGCGATGTCGGGCAATGCGGCGATCAGCAACCGTTCGAGTTTCACGAGAGGAGCCAAAGCGGAGCCGGGGTACGCCACGGAGGTGACAGTCTGCGAGTGCAACTGCAGCACGTCGAGGTGCCGCTGAAGCCCTTGAAACGTCGCCGCCGTCATCGAGTCGTAGGTCAGCGAGTTGTTGGCGAGCGACAGGCGGCGTAGTGAGGTCAAAGTTGAGAAGATCGCATTGGGAATCGCGTGCAGTCCGCACGACGACAAGTCTAGCGCGAGAAGTCGCTGGTAGGAGGCGTCCTTAAACGTGTTGACGGACAATGTGATCGGTCCGTCGGGGAGCACGGTAAGGGAATCGACGCCGATAGCTAGTTTCGACGGAATGGTCGTGACGATGATATGGCTTATGACAACAGTCGAGGCCATTGTCGAATACGCGAAGAAAACGACGATAAGCATCGATTTGACGAGCGATTCGGACGCCATCTATTGACATAGATTAGTAGGTGATTGGAAGTTATTGACGATGTAAGCATTTGACATTAGAAAAATATATATTATATAATATATACTATTAAGTGGTCAGTCATTCTCAAGAATATTATATATACTATATTGTTAAGGTAATATGTTGAACTTATTAATGACATTCATGTTATATGAAACTAGAGAGTAAAACATTGTTATCCATTGTTATCCATTGTTTACAAAGTTTTGCTATAGTTATAAAAATCAACTTAATTCTCTATTAATGTTATACATATTTTACTTCTTATACATATTTCATATACGTTAAGTTAAAATAAATGTTTTATAATCTCAATTGATCATTTTTAAATTATTGTAATCACATATTAATTCCATCATTTACGATAAACGTATAAACAAATGTTTTTTTTAATTTATCATGCTTTAATATTCTATAAAATAATTTAAATTGATTGTTTTATAAATATAAATATAATATTATATTATATTATATCTATAACATAATAGTGTTGTATTTGATTTGTTACAAATAGATTTTATTTTAAGATTTTTTATTTATTTTATTAAGGAAACTACTTTAAAACTATATTCAGCAATGTATTATATATTTAAGATATATTAGATATGTGTATATTATATAAAACCATTAGTAATTACCTTTCTTAAGATCCAAATTTCTATTGATTAATAGTCTGAAAAACTATTCAAAAGATAATATGCATATGAAATATAAATTCAAAATATACAGGTATATCATAATTGCGTTAGTTGCGTATGCACTTAGGTTTAATAACACATTACAATGAAACTTCTATTGTTAATGCGTTGCAATACAAATATAATCCCATATTAAAACATGACTAATACCCTTTATACGTTATAAGCATTGAAATAAAAAATGAATTGAATCATTTTATGATATAGAGATCTATATATTAAAGATCTATTAATATATTAATAGATCTTTATAAGGACTGCACTTTATTTAATATACAAATTAATCTTATATGAACATGTTCCTATAATGCATTATACGCAATGGGTGAATTATACCAATATGATATTCAATTATTGATTATTGAATTTAAATATTCATATATATACCTATACATATACCTGGTATTATCTTAGAAAAGTGTAAGCAATCATATGTGAGTGCAATGACCAATTCATTATATCTGATACTATATCTAAAGAACCATTCATTAAAACAGGTAAAATGGTAAATAATATTAAATAATTTAAATCAATAAGTGAAAATAAAAATATAAAGATATAAAATATGTAATTATAAGTGTAAAAAATTTTAAGTATCTTGTAAATTCTTCCATTGGCACATTCTTAATATATTTCAAGATTTTATTAAAATTATCCATACTTTTATTAACTTTTTAATATATCGTTATTATTATAGTATGTATTTAATCAGTCCACGTGAAATTGTATTATGTAAACCAGGTGCGTATTTTAAATATTTTCATATTTCTAAATTTTCCTTTATAGACTGATTACAAGTTTTAAATTGGTGCAAATGTATAAATAATATCAAATATATACCTAGAGCGGCTATGGTTAATAATGATACATGTATTCAATTAGTTATTAATCATTTATAAAGAATGCAGTGATCATTTCTAAAATGCTATCATAACTTATCGTGACTCCTACATATAAAACTAGTTCATTAATTAAGTAAAGCGGAAAAACAGACCCATGTATCATCATTTCAACATTGTTGATAAAAAGAATTGTCAATTCCAAACCTTTTATGTGTAATTCAATGCTTATAGGATACTAAAAGTGTATTCCCTTAGGAAAGAAAGCTTATATCCTTTTGTTTACAATTTATTGAGATTGTGTTGATAATTCGCTTGTTACATAATGCCCTAGTGGTAGTTGGAATTAAGATGGTTGTGTTGAAGATTGACATAAATAATTGATTTGTATAAAAGAATAGTTGTACACGAGCTTTCTTTTCATTGTAATAAAATCTCAATAATGTTTATGACTTTAAATATTACTTCAAAAAATAACATTACTGTATGCATCCTTTTTTCATTATCAATTAATATATCCAAATTGATACTCGTATATATATATATATATATATATATATATATATATATATATATTATTCTCTCAACTTCATTTATAGCTATTTATATTGTTTTCTAAAATCTATAATGTACATAATGTTTTAGTAATACGTAGTAGTCGTTAGCATATCATAAATATATATAATAAATGTTTATGCCCATATTAAATGATTTAAAATGCATTCCATCGCTATCGATATTACAATAAATAAAAATGAAAAATATAATTTAAAATATTTGAATATATATAAATAAATATGACAAGTTATTGTAAAATAATAATTATTTATTTTAGTATATTAAATTATCATTATCAATCTTATTTCTATTTGAATAAAGAAAATGACCTTTCGATTTTTATAAAATATATACAGGTAAGTTGTGCAATTCAATTTTGTGTAGTCATTGTAGTTCATTGCGATATTCGTGAAGCGTTATACTATATATAGTTAATATTAATATAGATATATTAATTAATATTAAAATGCATTATAATTATAATATAGAATATTTATAAGTATAACGATATAATATAGTATACAGTTTGAATATGTATATTATACTATATTATATATATAATATTATTAAAATGAATTTAGAATTATTATTGATTATATAATAGAATATATAACAATTTATATCTTTAGTTTATTAAAATTATTTTTATTCTTCTACTTTTCTAATAACGCCCCATTATCACAATTATGTGCCTCAACGGTAATATTATTATATCCCAAATTTTAAATATTTTCATACTTTATTGATTACTTTTTAATCAATAATTACTTCTAGTAAATATGGACTCAATTAACATCAGTTTACTCTTTTTTATCTTATTATCATTAATGATATCGAAGTATGTCGAATGTTTGTGTATATGCGTTCTTGTGTGTGTGTGTGCGTGCGTGCGTGCGTGCGTTAACCCTTTACAACCTGAAGTCATTTACTAAAATGCTCTTGAAAACCGGCAATATAATTTTTACACAAAGTGCATAAAAAATTTTCAATGCATTATTTATTATCGTAAAATACTCTATGATTCATTAATATTTTCTACAGACAAGTTGACTTATTATTATGTATAATTTAAAAGTGTTCAATATAAAATACTAATAAATTAATAAAATATAATATTGAAATAGCTATAATAATAAATATAATTATAAATTTTGATAAATCCTATTATAAATTACATATATTCGTAATACGATTAAATAATATTAATTATTCCTAAAAAAGATTAAAATCAATATAGATTGTGTAAATAAATAATGTATAATATATAAAAAATATATTACAAGTTAAATTATCATCAATATAATTAATTATAAATAGTTATATAATGAACATTAAAATATTATTATTTTTTTTATTTTCAACTATATACTATACATAAGTATACTTTCCTTATGTAGATATTAATAATTATATATTACAAGTTAACTTATTATTGAAGACATTGAAATTATATTTAATAATTTAAAAAAAATTTAATAAAATAAATAATAATTAATTAGATAATGATTAATTAACCAAAATTTAAATAAAAAAAGTAACAAATATAATTTTAAAATAATTAATAATATTAGATACTTACAATTTTCTTAAATAAATAATGATAATGTTATATTAGTGGTTAAGTTATTATTAAAGGTATTGAAAATATCTATAAAGTATAAAAAACAGAAAGCAAAATACTTGGATTTTGAGTATATGTGCGCATATTTATTAAATATAATAAAAAATAATATTTACAATAAATATATAAAAAATCAAATATATACAAAAGTAAATATATATAAAGTCGACATATAACATACAATAATATAAAGTAGTCAAATATAATTATATATATACAGAAGTACTTATGGAAGTGATGAGTGATATTTAGTATAACAATTTTTTCTCTTGCACAGATGATACATTACATAATTTACAATGAAAAATAGTTTTAATTTAATAATCTGACATAAATTACATATATTATAAGTAAATCCTTCTCCTGACACTTCGTTCTTCGTAACCGGAATAAATATGAAGTTTCAAGCAGTATCCCGTGATGCTATCACATAAAGCATAGAATATGATGCCATGTTTCACAGGTTTAGCAGGCATATATTGTTTGAAAGATAGCCGCCGATTGAAACTCATCATTCCTTCATCGATAGATGATTGATAGGTTTTGAAATCAGATCCTATTGGAATAAGTATTGATTTTATAAAAAGTAATTAAAATTTAAATATAATTCAAATGTGTGTATAATTTTTGTATGTATAATATGTGTATATATATGTGTATATAATTAAAAATTTAATAACCTTTACTGCTAGCATATTCATTTGTGCCCATCACTAAATCTGTAATGAAAGTAGATCCTAGTAAATGTAATAGTATCATCATCGGTTCAAGTCCAATCATATTTGCACTTGGTCCAGTCGCTTGTGTAAATTCATTTTCTTTTCGACCAGGAATAGCATAACTCTAACCATTTGGTGGAAACGAATCATTTACCTGAAATATTTAATATTTTTTTACAATAAATATAATATATTATAAACTACTAGAACATATAAATAATATAAATATGATAATATATAATAAAAAACATGTTTCTAAAATACAATATTATAGTTTGATATCAAACCAAGTGTATACTAACTCTTTCCATTACATTGCATTGCATTCCAAACCTTCTCCTACCTAGTAACATGGTTGCTATAAATTTATTAAAATTATATATACATAATATAAATGAATTCAATGCATATGATATAATATAAATTAATTTATTCACTGTTATTTATGGAATATGTTTGCATAATATATAATAAAATAGAAACCGAGATATCAGCACTATCATTTTCATCGGATATATTAGGATCAAATATCTCCTAAATTTAATTTATGAAATTGACATTAGCAACCAAAAATAACAAAATGATCTCATAATTTGAAATATAATATGATAAAAAGATATGTATTTGAAGTATTTATATTCTTATAAATGAAATCAATATATATGTAGTACATATTTATTTAGAATTAGGTAATAATAAATAATCTATATACTTATTTTAGTCAAAATAATAAACTATATCGATAATAAAATATAAACTTTAAAAAAAAATATACATTTTATAAAAGTGTTTTATTAATTATATTAGATAGAATTATATGTCGAAATTGTAAATTATTATAAATAATATAATATACTAACAGGTATACCAGTATCATATCCTGTAGAATCATCGGAACTTTCCAAATTCATAAAAATATCTAAAGCTTGCAATGCAGTATAGCGTCTTTCAGCCATTTTAAAAATAATTGAGTAGACGCTTTGACGCTCATTATCTCAAAAAGTAGAACGGCAAATGCTTAATACCAAATTTGAAATTTATTTAGTATATAATTGTGTTTAATATACTGTAAAAATTATTAATTTTGATCCAATATGTTTTGAAATATAACCAATTAAATATTCTAATTTATTATTTATTTTTTAATTGTTTTTGAAAAATTTGTATGTTATAAAAACTAATTTTTTTACATTACTATTTATCATGGTGTATTAAAAATTTTAGATTCTAATTGAGTTATTATATTTGTAAACAATGCATTCAAAATTTTAGAATTTAAAATATTATAAATTGTAAGAAAACATTATTATTATTATAACACTAATTTATTTATTCATTTAATATTTAACATTATTTCTAAAATTTATTTTCTATATAATGTCTTATAACTTTTAATTACGAATATAAATATTATCAGATTAAGGTAGTTTTATTAAAGTTAAATATCAATCTTATAAAGTCATATAATTTTATTAAATAATACTTTATTATAATAGCTCAATTTTACATTTATTTACACATCGAAATTTAATTGACGCTAATGTCTATCGGGTTTTCAGCAAGATGACGTTAATGTATATAGGGTTTAAGGGTGGTCGGTAGTTACAGATACAAATTAAAATCATGGTATTATTTAATATATGGTAATATAAGAATACTACCAAATTTCTGTAATTTTATTGACTATATTGAAGACGCGATATCGTTTAAGATGTTTTACTTCGTTTACAAAATTTTGAATCTCGAAAATTAAGACGCCAGCCTGTGCGCATGACTGCTACATTGTTATTGTTTATAAATTTGAAATTTTTAAAATATACATTTTAACTTTATTACTTTTTAATTGCATACAGTTATGAATTTAAGACCACGATTATCATTTAATACGTACTTTCCACCTACTACTATGACTTATCGAAAACTACCTACTAATTTAGATATATATATGCATAATATATCGTTAAAACCCTGCTGCGATGCATCAGCTAAATCGCAAACAGTAATTTGAATTTTAGATATATGGCATAGAGCGTCACTGCCTACATTTTCAAAAGCTTACGTGACAGCAAAGCTATCTACGTATATATGGATAGTGATTAAACTTTAAAAAAGTCAAAACAACAGCAAATTTGATACATATTTCCAGACTCACAAAGAAAAATATGATAAATTATTCGATATATGCCCATGTAAATGTAAAGATCAATGTCGGTGTCTTCGCCTTAAACGTGTTCCTCCGTCTGAGAAATCTTTTCTAGACGACCAAAGGACAATTAGACTTAGATGTAGCGACTTATCTACAAGAATTGATACATCTAAATAAAGTCGCAGTACATGCAATAAAACTAGTGGAGGCAGTCATTCTCGATATGTCTATTCAACGATATATTGTAAATTATTACCGTTATTGGTTATAAGTTATGAAAATTAATATATTTTGAATTATCGAATATTTATAAAATCTTTCAAGTTTGATAATTATATTTATAATAATATTTTTAACTCTCTCAATAGAAACAATGAAGATTCTTCACATGAATATATTGATAGTGATAGCGAAAGCGACATTGATTATTGAATGTAGAAGTATTGATGAAAGAACAGTTAGAAAATTTGAGAAGCCCATTATAAATTTTGATGCAGAGGAATATTTTGATTTAATAGATAATGAAGGAACATGGCTGGAATCTGTTCTAACAAAACATATTTCCAGCTCGTGTTTCACTGACTACATTAATAATATTGTACCAGTAATATCTTTTCCGCCATACTCAATCTGTCGAAAGACATTCGTTTAGTATCTCAGACATCGAAAACAATAATTTCCGCTGATAAAAGGGATGCTCGTTTAAATATTACACTTATGGAACGGAAATTAATTCCAAATTTTATTTCTAAGCACGATTTCATTCAACGATGTTAATTTCTTTAATATATATATTTATGTTATTTAATTAATAATATGATATAATAAATAGTATTTTCAAAAGAATTATTACACTTCATATATATATATTATAGCTCTTTAAAATGATAACTGATTTATTAATAATGATAAATGTTTTAATTTCTTATAATAATATAGATATTATGATTAATATTATCATATAATATTATTTATTAAATAGTAGAATTGATAAAAAATGTATTTATATAAATAATATTATATTAACTTTTTTTTTATAAAATTTTATTTTTTTATCAATTCAATTGTATGTGAAAATTAGAATTTATAAGCGAATATATTTAGACGGCAAAAAATATTTATTTTATTCTATATACTAAGGTTGATAATAAAGCGAAAATTTTTATTTTAAATTTTCATATTTTCACCCCTCTTGATGATTAGTTTTAATATTTTTAACATATTTCAAAAATATGCTTATATTGTCTATTAACATTCTTTTTTAAAACTTTTATTAAATCAAACTTATATATTGCATACTAATGATGGTAGATTTAAAAAGAAAATTAAAAAAAAGAATTGGAAAATTAATTTTTTTTGAAAAATAATTTTTTTTTGCAAAAAAAAAAAATCATAAATCGCCTAAAAATGCCACATAATATAACAGAATATTTATTTTTCAGTTTTATTCATATATAATTGACATACTACGCCGTGCGCGCGTGCGTGCGTGCGTGTGTGTATGTGTGTGTGAATAGTATTCACACACACTGAATACATCGTTATCGAATACAATACAAATATTGTCGATTTATACAGTCATTCAATGATGACTTAAGTGTTAACTATCACTGATCACAGATCGGTTTGTCGATAAACTAACGATATTTGTTAAGTATTATTTCGATATCACTAAATTGATGACACATTTATTCACTACATTTATTCACACAAGCATGCGTGTGAAATAATCATAATTACGATTAGAATTTTATTTGTTTATAAAATGCTAATATAACTATAGTAAATATGTAATAACTGCATTCCATTCGCTGCTACTACTATTTATTAGCATTCTACGAACCAAGAAAATATATCAAAGTATATTATTACAATGGTATTAGAAATTGAATTATCTATCTTATTATATCTGCCGTATAGGTAACTTACCTTCACTGTTCTTGGTTAATAATATACTCATATGTATAAATAAGTTAAAATTTATGTATAAATTGAATGTTTTTAGATAAATTATTAAAACTTCTGTAAATGTATCTGTTATTAAATATGCTTATATATATTAATATATGATATATGTACAATACAAAATCTCAAATATAAGTAGTATAACTATATATAGTGGATTACTTGATATTCCTATATATGTTATTAATTATATTATATATACAATATAAGTAATAAAACATAATTATGTATTTTATGATTAACAGTTTCAACTACTGTAATTCATTTAACTTATTATACGTATTCTTATATTATAAAATATTCAATATGATTATATTATACTTAATATACAAATTGATATAACACTTATTATTTATAATTAAATCTACAACAGTTAAATTGGTTAATATTTTTAAGACATGATTCTAAAATTTAGCATGTTGTCTATATTTGTTCACAAATGTTATTATCATTGTATATATTTGTAAATAAAAGTGTCAAATATAATTTAAATAAAAATGATTATACGATCATCTAAAAAGTGTTTAAATATTTTTAATTATTCAGTAAACCCTGTTAAATTAGCGAGTGACCACCTTAACAATATATATGGGTTTATATTAACTATAAATGATTTAATTATATAAATTGGTTTATAAAACACTTTTACTATATTAAAAGTTTATTACAATTTAATATACTTTTTTTAATGTTAAAACAGTTGATATTCTAGATTATGTAATTGAATAATATGATAGTGATCAAAAGAAATTTAGTGTATAGAATATATGATATACTGAACATTTCATTATTTCAAAGTGTATATCAAGATGAAATACAGACTAATGAAATATAACCCTAATACCCACTAACCTACAATTCAACACGATACTCTACCTTATTAGAACGTCTATATAGTACACATATATTCTGTATCATAATATAAATAGATTATTGGAATTCTATTTTTACATATATATTAATATATTTATATATCATCAATAATTGTAAAATATTATATTGTTGTATCGGGAATACAATTATTTAGAATTTTATCTAATCATATATTATAATTCAATGTACATATTAAATTTGCTTTTTTCAGATACTAAATCCAGTAAAATTCTTATATAAATACAGTAATTACCTATATTATGTGATATATAGAAAATATATATTATAGATAGAATCAGATTATCATTTTATTGTGGCAACTAATTAAATAGTGCTTCTTAATTATTTCTTTAATGTGGCTACGTAATATGCAATATTAGTGAGAACCAGTGTTATTTTATTTTAGGTCGCTATCATTGAACAAGATACATTTGCTCAATATAGTTACGTAAATAGTATTTACATTACTAAATACATATCTGACGCAGGCCATAACATATTCATTTGTTTTTTGTAACTTAATTTAATAATAAAATATTACTATTTTGTAATTAAAAAGTAAAGCATATTCATTTTCTAGGTGAACAGTTCTATATTATAGACCATTACTTTTGAATTTCCACAGGTATTTCTTTTACATCTTTCGTTAAATACATTTCAGATTTATGTTTATCATGAGTGCTTACATTCAATCAATGCATATATAAGCCGTTGTAAATATTGTAAATATTAATAAGTACATCTACAGCTAGTAATCATTCTTCAAAGTGATGTCTATATTTCTATTTGTATATATTATAAAGTATATAATTGGTTGATCTAGTCTCTAATATTTATTGATCGAGTCCATATAGCTTGTTGATATATATTTTAAATGGTGATTATATTTAATCTTTTCCATTTACATAGTAATTCTCTTTATAATCATTTTTATTATTGTCCGCTTAGTTATATCTAACCCCTAATCTCATTAAAATATATTGTTAAATTTCATTTGATTTATTGTTGACTTATACACTTATTTTTATTTCAATTTAATTGTTAATAGTCTAATATTTTTTATAAATCTAATATTTTATATTTCAGTATTTATATTTGTATACAAATTTAAATTTGTATTCAAATTTATATCATTATTAATAATTTATTCTTATTTTAACCAGTATTTTATTGTAATGTATAGTTTTTATTTATTAAGTTATTAGTAGAAAGTTTTCATTTTCAAAACATTTTTAATTATATATCTAAATTTTCTGTGATAATCTTTTATTTTCAAAAATTCATAAATTAAATAATTATATAATTTTTGAATGTAAATAATCCCTATCCTATTAACACCTTCAGTATAATCTAAAGCTTAATACTTATTATCTTATTTACTTTTCAATTACACAAAAAATTAACTTTGGTAAGAAATATTAAATAATCGTTTCATGAGTATTATAGTCGTAGTATTTTTTAATTTAGAATTTCGCATAATATCAAACAACTAAAATAATAATTTGGTCAACAGATTCTATATAACATGTAAAATTTATATTCTAATATTAATATTAACAATAATGATCAATACTCATTATGTATTATTATCACACCATTCATGCCCACTATCAATTATACTAGAGAATATATATATATTATAAATAAAAGTATTATTTATTTTTTATTTATATTAAAAATAAAATTTATTATGATGTCAGATAAAATATTTGAATACAAAGCAATTATATAATTTGAAAGTATAATAATTATGGTGTATATGAAGATTAAAATAAACACTAATTAAAAACAAGTCTGCAACATATTGCACCAATACACTACATCTCATCAAATTGCTAGAATTCCTATAATGGATTTCAACTCCTTTATATAGATAGATATAGAATTATAAACATGAACTAAGTATTGTATTAATAATGTATACTACAAATATATTAATTATTCTAGAAAGTGATTTAATAATTGAAAATATTGTATTAATAACTTGTTTAAAAAAATGATATTGTGAAATCTCATATATTCTATTTTCTACTTACTATGAAGTTATCTTAAATACTATAGTTCTTTAAATACAAATCTTAAATATAAATGTCTATATTTTAATATAATTTATAATATATTATATATCTATTCACTTTTACAGATTAATCTTTAAGAGAAATTTTATATTTAACCCATTCAACTTGAAATCAAACAAAATTCTAGAATATTCTGAACATAGGACTATTGGGTTTCCAATAGATATATTTTAAACGTTCTAATTATATACTTTTTATTCACTTTATTAAAAATAATTCAAATTCTAGATGAACTAAATACTCGTATTAATTTATTGAATAATTTGATTTATCTCCCAATACAGTTACTCCCGAGAACAAATTTACAGAATTGTTGCTGATGTAAATCATTATGCCGAATTTGTTCCATTCTGTACCAAAGCCCACATCGATAGCGAGTTAAGAGGAGTACAAACATGTACTCTAGAAGTAGGCTTTCCACCAGTCAGGGAGCAATACACTAGTTATGTGACATCGCAATATCCCTATTGGGTCAAGGTTCATGAAAACAATTTTAACATCTTATTAATTTCTTCATTGCTTTTAGATGTTCAAATCTATATCATACGATATGGAAAATATGGAAAAAAAAATTTTAAATCAATTAATTTTCTAATAAACTCTAATTTTATAACTTATGCTATTCACCAATATATTATTAAAAATCACATAAAGTCTCATGCAAGGAATACAAAAATTTTCAAAGACTTGAAAAACTCTTGGAAATTTACGGAGAAAAAAAATCATATTCCCAACACTTGTGTACTTCATTTTACGGTTTTCATATATATAATTAATTAGTTGTTAGTAACTCAAGAATGTTATGATTATAATACAAATATAAACGTAGTTATACAATGCATTTATAGACATACTTTTATAAATATTAATATTTTCTCTCAGGTTAATTTCGAGTTCCGTTCAGCTCTCTACACAAAATTAGCACAGGTATTTTTTGATGAACTGGTACATCGCAATGTTGCAGCTTTCCTCAAACGCGCTGCGAAGATTTATGGAAAACCAACTCCGATTCCCGAAAACAAAGTCGTTATAAAACATTCATTATCGAGCTAATCATAAAAGATTGTGAAATTTCATTGTTAAGATGCAAATTATTGTATATTATAGCTAAAGACAATTTTTACCATTGTTTAATTTTGTTTTTAACTGATTTTTAAAGTAGTTACTCTTTGATATTTTAAAGTTGTTAATATTTTATTGCAAAATTGCTATCTATTATTTATTAATATGATTTGTTATTTGAAATATTATTATACGTAAGCAAAGACTAGTAGGTAGTAACTACCATCTATTAATTATGTGATGCAGTTATACATTGTTCTTATTAAATAATTTAGTCAATTGTTTTCATTTATACTCGAATACACATTATTATTTATTTGTTATATTTTTACAATATTTAATTGTTACCTTATATATATATATCTTTATATAGATATTATATAATAAAGGACTGTTAAGAAAACTAATTTAATATGAATTTGAATTCAAATATACTTTTATATTAGAAATTTATATTAATTATAAACAAATGTACATATGCTCAGTTTAATAGTTATAGTATCTAAATACCATAACATAACAGCCAATATACTCTTAATATGGAAAATTGTAATATAATTATCTAGCACCGCATACTATAGTGTATTATATACAAAAAAATGTAATATATTATATATAATATGTCTAATAAAGAATACAAATAATTTAATCCATAGACTTTTATATCATTAATAATATTGTAGATATACAATGCAAACATATTTTATTTAATAAATATTGTATTATATTATTGTTTTCTTTTATAATATAATTTGTTAAAAATAAAAATGAAACTAATTATTATTATAATAATAATTTAATTTACATATTTTATACTAAGAATATATTATTATAAATATTATTTTCTTTTAAATATACATTAAAAAGAAAATAGTTACATGCAATATATATTTCAGTTACATTTATAATTTAATTCATTGATAGAACATGTTTATCATTAATTACAATGCATATCAAAATTACTTATTTTAGCAATAGTTATAATTAAAATTTCAATTATAAGAATCAGTTTGGAAAGTTTTAGAATTATAAATTTTATTAAGACATCAACTTTGTTGTCGCTAAGTATTATCTGCGTGTATACAAATAATAAACTATCTGTGTGCTATAACTAATGAATGGCAAAGTGTTTTATAGAGATTTTTATAAGGAGTACAGCTGATCTAGTGTTAATTAATTAATATAAATTTATATAAAGCAGAATTTAAATTGTTAAATATATAATGAAATAGGAGTGTATATTGTATGCAGTACATTGCATACATTATAATACACGTGTGTGTATTTTAATCGGCATATATTACAAATAGTAATAGTATTATTCATGACCTGCTGTAAATTGTATAAAAAACCTTGCAATTCATTATATACTGGAAGACATAAAACCATCATTACTATATATGCTTATAAGCTATTTATATCGTATATTATATACCTTACTATACACGGTAACTCACTATTATTAGTAACACACTGATAGTGAGATTCATTTAAAGAATAATTACTAATTATGATTGTACAATTAATTGAAAGTTATAAAGTTGATAATAGTAGTTTCATATCAATTGCGTCATAGTTCATACCTCAAGTGGCGACAATGCATACGTTACCACCGACGACGTTCCCTAACAATAATATAACGGGCCGCGTCATTACGTTAATCAGCTAAACGGACGCCTTTGTAATAAACGCTACCGTAATCTAAAATCTTCGTTATACTAAAAGCTGTCGTTAACAACGTCTAGTATTCCCTTAGAAGTCACCATTGTTATAATATACCTGTGAATAACAGCCGTAGCAGGTGTGTATGCATATTAATACATTGCAATTCGTTATCTTTATGAATTTAATAGTTTTACTATCTAATAAATGTACGAATTTTGTATTGTAGTTATATATAAACAATCAATAGTAAACAATATTTTCTGGAGTGAAAAGGAATTATTTAGAAAAATAATAATATATTTTAATTTAATTCGCTCTCAAAACTTTGTGCATGTTCTACGATTTTCATCACCCACTATCAATAAATGAGAATACACAATATAAATTAATATAATCACATCATTTAACTCAGCAATATGGATACTATGATCATTTTAGATTTATTAGATATTTTAGGAATATTTTAGATATGATTAATTACCAACTAATTATAAACAGTTACATTAAACTAATAAGTTATTTAATTATAATATTGGTATTTGTATTATATTTATTATAATGAATTGAAAGCTAAACCCTACTACAAATCTCTTAGCGAAATATATTATATAATTTGGCTTTTCAAATGTTATTTTCAAAATATATGATTGATAATTGTTTAATTACATAATATATTCTTAAGTATTAGATATAACACACTCACTTACACTCATACTCACACATACACATACATATAGAATATATAAATACATATATATATATATATATTTATATATATATATATATATATATATATATATATATATATGTATATATATATATATATATTCTACTTATAAATGTAAATGTATATAATGAGTTGTTCTATAATCTCAATTCGTGTTGATATTCTCCCTCGTAGGCTCTACGTTTAGCCCCCACAATATGTGGTGTAAATTAGCGGCCATAGTTGTCCTGATTCCAGCGGTCGTGATATGCGAGTCCTTCGCGTGTACGATGACCAATTGTGGGACGTGCGAGGATAGGAGTCTGGAGTGCACCGGGTGCCTGGGAGGACTATTAGTCAGTAACGATGGGACTGGGTGTACCGGTGAGTAGACCACTATTAACGTTTCCTGATTTCTACATTTAAATAACGGAGTAAAATATAAATAGTGTAATGCACAATATAGTATATATATCATAAATTATGTAGATATTTTACAATTCAAGTAATTCTATCAAATTAATGTAAATTGTATATTAATTAATTAATCTATTAATTAATTAATTAATATGCTTATTAATAATAAACTTGAAGTATGGCTTAAATATACGATTTATTATTTCTAGCATGCGCAGTCAACTGCAAAAGTTGTTATTGGCTTACTAACTCCACAACTTCCTGTACTGAATGTAACGACGGCTTCAATTTACAAACGGACTTATCATGTCTAGGTTTATATCTAAACACATGCATCGCATCTATATATTCACTTTAAAGATTGTTATTAAAACTAGAATATGATATTATGATAAGTTTAATTTCTTAATATTATCTAATTTAGTTTTTTTTTGATGTAATCTTGGTTAACAAACTACCAGCGAGTAAACATTTGGACATCAATTTAGATATTTAAGCTTTCTGTTCATCATAAACTCCAACTACAGTTAAACTTATAACTATAGGGGATACCCGAGTATAATATGCTTTGTAACATTGTTTATATACTAGAATATATTATATTTATATCATTATCTCATATGTTAATATTATTTAAATTCTAATAATTGTAATTTACCTTAAAATAAAAATACAATATATATACCATATATTCTATCTTATATTACAAGTATGAAATATTATTATATACAGTGAATAATTAGATATACATACAATTAGAAAATAAACCATAATAGATATATAACGATTGTAATTATAGTAAACCATACGCATACAGCATGCAGCGCCTCAAACTGTAAGACTTGTACTTACTCCGCAACAACTAGTCCTACCACGACTTGTAGTGCCTGCAAACCACTGTACGCATTGAAAACATCCGACAAGTCGTGTTTGGCATGCCCAACAAATTGTTTAACATGTATTGATAACGGATCCGGTGTTGCCTATTGTACATTCTGCGATCCTGGCACATCGACAACAACCGGGTACAAGATTAACTCAGCAGGTGCAACCGGATCTAGAGCTTGTATATGTTAGTCATAATATATATATATATATATATATATATATATATATATATAATATTAAGAGTATATACGGTCATCGTGCAATGATCATATTTAGTTATAGCCGATTAAAATATGCATCAAATATTTAATGAATAAATATATAATGTATGCGTATTAAAAATATAATAAGTTTGATTCTTAAATTACCCCCAAACAATATATTCACGCAGCCGTGCCGCCAAATTGTGTCAGAGCAGATGGAAGACTTTCGGCGACATCTAGCGCCACCTGTACGCTATGTAATAACGGCTTCCACACGACCTCTAGCGGCAACTGTCAACTTTGCACTCTTCACTGCATGAAGTGTATCTCTTTAACCGCTTGCGATATCTGCGCGGAAGGATACAGGCTTAACTCGGTATCGGGAACATGTATCGGTTAGAATCGTATATATATATATATATACGCGTATATTTCTATATATTATCTATATAATAATATCGTAAGCAAATTACTGAGTCATTATTTCATTACAGTTTATTTTTAATATTACAAGAAGTAATATTTTTTTTAATAATCTAATTTTAAAGTGAATTCTATGAATATCAAATGTTACATAAATATAAACACTTTTTCTCATGGCTTGGTCATGAGGTTTGTAATTATTAAGACTTTTTATAGTATTCACTTATTTTCATAGACATACATATGCATTCATTAATGATGATGTATATTTATATGTAGCTTAATTTTATCAAGTATATATATATATATTTGTATGAATATGTGTGTTTATTATACTCGATCGCGGTATTATTATGGTATTTTGTGAATGTTTATGTTTTGTAAAATAAATTGATTGATCATATAAAATCAAATTAAACAATACTTCGATAAATAGGAAATAATATAATGATTAAAATATATCGTAATTAATTCATAAATAGTTTATAAAAATTCACGAAGTGATTTTATTATTAAAACTGTTAAAATCTGATTTATTCATATTTTACATGATTATCTTCAGCCTGCGGGGGAGAGTGTGCAAGTTGTGAAGCGATAGGCTATGCTTCTGAAACCTGCAACCGCTGCAACTCGGGATACGTTGTGAAATCGAATCCTACTTGCGACTTTTGTCCGTTAAGATGCTCGGTTTGTACATCAACCACAATGTGTACGACTTGCGAATCCGGATCTATAATGGTGTCAGGTGAATGCCTTGGTTAGTTGGTTAGTTGCATTGTTGATTTTAATAATAGAGAGATGAATTTGTACGATTCTATAATTATAATTGAACTATTAAGTATAAGTAATACATCATATTAAATATTATTAAATATTATTGAATATTAATATTCAATAATAGAAAAAACTTAACAAAGTTTACTGTTAAGTTAAATCTAAAGTCTTATATAGTCTTAATCGATCTTGAATTGATAAATAATTACATGCTTTACATATATTATAATATACTATATAGCATAATATATATATATATAATTATATATATATATATATATATATATATATATATATATATATGTAAATAAGCTTAAATTCATCGAGAATAATATATTCAATAATATAAGTGAATATATATGTTAAAGTTTTCATTTACCAATATTATGTTTATTAATTTCAGCTTGTGCTTCTAATTGCAATTCTTGTACCGTGGCTACTCAGTGCACTACGGGTCAATGCGCCTCCAAGTACACAAACAGCGGAACTACTTGCGCCGCCTGCGGATCTAATTGCGATGCGTGCGCTGTTGCTGGCGAATGTACAATCGGACAATGTAGTTCCGGATACATGGACGTTACCGTAACGAATTGCCTCGCTTGCTCTTCGAATTGTAACGCTTGCACCGTGCCTGGTCAATGTACTCCTGGACAATGCGCCACCGGATACGGAGTAGTCAGTAATGTATGCGTAGCTTGCGCAGCCAATTGCGTAACTTGTACCGTGGCTGGACAGTGTACGATCGGACAATGCTCGAGTGGATACGTGAACGTGGGAACAGCTTGTTCCGCTTGCGCTTCAAATTGCGCTTCTTGTACTACTGCCGGAAACTGCACAGCTGGAGGATGCGCTATTTATTATGCGGATGGAGTTTCTGTGGGTACCTGCGATGGTTAGTTTTATCAATTGATGTGGTAACTAAGACAATTCACTGAATGTTATTACTTTCTGGACATCGTCATCATAGTAGTGACATAACAAATAAAACAAACATAAAGTAGTATACGTAAAATTGAGTAAAACAAATTAATATTTAGTAATATAAAAAAGTTGTGATAACTTACTAAAACCATTAAAAATATAAATAGTAGAAAGATCAGTAAACATTTAATATTTACGATCAAATCTGATAGAAACACTCCAGATCCTCCAATGGATTCTAAAAAGGGGTAATAAAAACTAAAAACATAAATATAAAAACTGTTAAAAACCATATAAAAAAATTCTATATAATATGATAGAAAATCTCCAGAGTTTTCGATGGCGTCATTTATACTATAGTATAAAGAGCTATAGCTCTTTTTTATTTTATACACATTATTTTGTTTACCCCTAACTCTTCTTTTAGGAGAAAATTTTAACTTTACCATTAATACCGGGTTTATATCATAAATCTTAATATTTGTCTATTTTCCTGGCATTTGCATGATCCTTATTTTCCAAACAAACAAAGGACACTTGTTATTGAAAGTACCTGTCAACGAGCCTCAAAACATATATTCCAGATTTGAAAATATATAACGCTTATATAACAATTTAGTAATATTTTTAACTCGTGTTACATCTTCCTGTAAAGGGTGGTCCAGAAATGAGATGGATCATTTACATTACAAAACTAACCTAATTGAGTTCACCATCTTCGAAGGAACCGTACATATGTCATCAATATCTATTTTTATATTTTACTTATCGAAAACAAAAATATTCATTTTCAGATGTTGTAAATCGTGCCTATAAAATGTACGTCGTTGGAAAATCATAAATGGGAAGCTTTAGTAATCTTCCATATATCGTTTTCTTGAATTAATGTCCAATTACTAGGGATCTATATCATCATGAAATAGTAGAAGGTTGTTATTAGTGGTATTTATGACCTGTTTAGGAATAATTTAACTCTCTTCAATCGTAAATTGGGATATAATGTTTGTAATCGACTTGCACCGAGGTCGTGTGGATTTGAGGACATCAATTGTTGGTATAGAAGATAAGGTTGAATCATTTTTAATGTCTCACTTCCGCTATACTCAGTTATATACTAAGTTATATTTCTTCCATTAATAGTTTATGAATTGTTTCTGAATCTAGTTTAAATGTAAAAATATATTGCTTTAGGAATAACACTTATTTAGATACACTAATCCTCAAGGCTACTTTATAAACTTCGTTTATCTGTTTGGAAATTTTTGATACGATAGCTCTGCATCTCTACTATGCTCCCGAGAAAATTAATTTCTTCAAACTCTTTAACTTTTCTGCCTATTCATTCATTGGCTATAATAAATATAACAGGGGACAGGCTATTTACTTGATTAAGGGGATACATTAAAATCTTATTAGTTAAAATTGATCTTCTATAAATATTATTTAAAATTAATTATATTCTCGCTGGTAATAGTAGATTTTCAAATATTTACGTATGAGTAATGTCAGCAAATGCATTGCTGAGATGTAGACAAGAAATACATATGTTTGATTTATTCTTTTTAGCCTTTAGTACACATACTCTAGGACAAAAGTATGTTCTTGTATGACTCTGATTCCTGTATAGAAACCTTTATGTTCAACGGATAGCCAATTTATTTATGTGGATACATATATCAGCTAGCTTGCAAGTATTCTCGAATTACGTAACAAACAGTAACAAATTAGTATCCAGCTATTTAAAAATCGAATACGTATATTTGTTATTTTTAGTAAATAACCACGCCCATAAACAGCCTGTCCGTCAAACTGCAACTGTACGAATTCCTCGTCATGTCTGGCCGGCGAATGCGACGCCGGATACACTAATAACGGTATTGGGTGTTCCGCATGCGCAGCCAACTGCTTCAACTGCACGACAGCCGGACAATGCACTCCAGGGTCGTGTTGGCCTGGATACCACGACACAGGCAACGTCTGTAGCGGTTGGTCGCGTTACGTCATGTCCTCCACAATGTGTAACATAACATACCGTCCGCCACAACGTGTAACATCCCGTAGTAATGTATTTCCCTTGTGGGGATCCTCCCAAGTAGTCTCCATAAGATTTAGACATCGTACATCAAATTATATGAATAGACTTTCCGCAATATCACAATTATAATGTATAAACAACTAATTACTAAATACTCATTAAAAAGCGACTTAATATTATATCGCATAAAATATCCGACAATATTAATACAAAATATATATCATGCACTTATTGAGATGTAAATCTTTACTTTATTTAATTATAATACCAATAATATATATATATATATATATATATATATATATATATATATATATATATATATATATATGATATAATGGCCATGTGACACAATACAATATGCTCGATATCCTACACGATACACCGAAATGCACACATATCACACTCTCACATTCCTCCGGCACCGTAATACTCCAAATGACGTAATTCGTTACATCACATACAGCGTGCTCCACCAATTGCTTGACGTGCAGTACCAACACCGTATGCACCGTTTGTTCGTCTGGATACGTGGCCATAGGGAACGTGTGCCTGCCTTGCGCTGACCACTGTTCATCTTGCGTCAGTGCCGGTCAGTGCGCCGCCGGTCAATGCCACGTGGGCTATATGTCGACCGGAAGCGGCCAGTGCGCACTTTGCGCATCCAATTGTCGTTCGTGCAACGTTTCCGGTCAGTGCGTTTCCGGTCAATGCGCTAGCGGCTATATGGACGGTCCGTCTAACGACTGTCTGGCTTGCTCCGGCCACTGCACCGGATGTACCTTATCCGGCCAGTGCTCGACTGGTCAATGTATGCCCGGATACGCCATCAAAGTGACCACGACCTGCTATGGTTTGTTATTAGATCATATATGATCTAATAGGAGATAATACCGATAATATTATTTTACCCAGAAATTTATATATGATATATTTATAATAAAAATGAAGTCATCTTCAACGTAATATTTATAGTATTTAAATTATTGATAATTATTTATTAATGTAAACATAAATATTAACGAATTGTATCTTTGATATGAAATGATATAAAAATGTCATATCTTAAATATATTAATAATAAGTCTATATTATTATAAGAAATTTAAATTTAGAGTGTATCATTTCAATGTAAAATGAATTGATATTACTATTACAGACCCATTCAGCGAACTTGTTTACACGTAATAAACACGAGGGATATTAAATTACTAACCAAACTTCACCTAAACTCCTTAAACTCGGCTCTACCGGATATAATGAACCGACGTTTCACAGCGTGCTCGACTAACTGCCTATCGTGTACCGTGGCGGGCGAATGCGCCGTCGGCGAGTGTCGTACGGGTTTCACGAGCGGCACGAACAACGACTGCGTGGCGTGCGCCGACAACTGCGACGCCTGCTCCGTTCCGGGCCGTTGCACGGCGGGCCGTTGTTCCGCCGGCTACGCCTCGGACTCGACGAACGTGGCGTGCGCGGCGTGCGTCTCCGGCTGCGCGTCGTGTTCGCCGGGCGGTGGCGGGTGCACGGCTGGAATGTGCGCCGCCGGCTACATCGACTCCGATAACGGGACGTGCGTGGCGTGCGCGGCTAATTGCGGGGCGTGCACTGGCGTCACGCTTCACTGCGTACCGGGTCGTTGCGCTCCAGGCTACCTGGTTAACGGTACGGGCGGCTGTTCTCGAATGCCCGATAAGTGCTCCGTTGCCACCATACGGGCAGATAAGCCCTCCGATGTCGTCTGCTCATTGTGTTATCCCGGAAGTCTACTGAACACCGAAAACTGTGGAGGTAATTAGAGATATAATCTATAGATATATAATCTATAGAGATATAATCTATAGAGATATAATCTATAGAGATATAATCTATAGATATATAATCTATAGAGATATAATCTATAGAGATATAATCTATAGAGATATAATCTATAGAGATATAATCTATAGAGATATAATCTATAGAGATATAATCTATAGAGATATAATCTATAGAGATATAATCTATAGAGATATAATCTATAGAGATATAATCTATAGAGATATAATCTATAGAGATATAATCTATAGAGATATAATCTATAGAGATATAATCTATAGAGATATAATCTATAGAGATATAATCTATAGAGATATAATCTATAGAGATATAATCTATAGAGATATAATCTATAGAGATAAAAACTATAGATATATAATCTATAGAAATATAATCTCTATAGATAAATAATAAACATAATTTATATATTCATTATATATTAATAAAGTGCAACCCTATTATATAACAAGTCACATACTGTAAGGCAGTTTAGGCCTTGTTAATATATAATAACAACATCTACAGATCACAGCATATATGATATGTTATATCATATAGTTCAACATAAATATTAATATACTAGCGTTTTGCCGAATTACTGTATTATATTATAATATATTATTATAACACATTTCGGATTGTTTGTATATACCAATATATAAAATATCATTATAATTTTAATTATAATTGTAATTGTAATTGTAATTGTAATTGTAATTGTAATTGTAATTGTAATTGTAATTGTAATTGTAATTGTAATTGTAATTGTAATTGTAATTGTAATTGTAATTGTAATTGTAATTGTAATTGTAATTGTAATTGTAATTGTAATTGTAATTGTAATTGTAATTGTAATTGTAATTGTAATTGTAATTGTAATTGTAATTGTAATTGTAATTGTAATTGTAATTGTAATTGTAATTGTAATTGTAATTATATATCACAGTAATTCGGTAAAATGCTATATAATATATTAACAAGGCCAAAATATAATAATAATTTAAATTACAATTACAATTAAACTTATAATTACAATAACAATTACAATGGAGTTCGCGTTTGCAAGCTATACCTATCACTTCAAACAGCTTGCGGTATGTATTGTACTATTTGTACGCAATCTTCTGGATTCATGACTTGTTCCGCCTGCCTTCCAAGATACGGTTTGAATTCCGATACAAAAGTATGCACTTCGTGCCCTACAGACTGTGATTCCTGTACCGTTTCAAACGAGGAGGTGATATGTGCGGGGTGTGTGTCGGGCTACGGTCTCTCGGGGGATAGACGTTTGTGTACTGGTTAGTGGTGATACTGGTTAGTGGTGATACAAAAATGCGTAGAGTAAGAAACTATGTACAGCATACGGTGTACGTTGTACGTTGTGCAGTGTACAGTGTTTGCAATAATGTACAATATCATAGTATATTCTTATAACATTAGATAGTATATATATATATATATATATATATATATATATATATATATTTATATATATATATAAATATATATATATAAATATATATATATATATTTATATATATTTATATATATTTATATATATTTATATATATATATATAAATATCTCATTCTAAAAATAGTGATAAAGTGAATGTTAATTCAACATAGCCTATATATTCGAATTGCTAAAACTAATCTCTACTCTTCTGTTCATCTCAAACATTGACTACGTATTCTTTCTAACAGTTTGTACAACTCTGGCATTCTCTAACTGTGCAACATGTGCGGCAGCAACATCAACTTCAACCCGTGCTGTTTGCAATACCTGCGCAACTGGATACGTATTTAACGACACAAATTCGGCCTGCCTTTCTACATCCGGATTGACGAATTGTCTCTCAGCCGAGGATAAGGCACCGAAATGTATTCATTGTAACGACAACTACACGAGTACAAAGCAAGGAACGTGTACATGTTAGTAAGTATTAGTTGTACGAATAGATAGTTACAGTCATTTGAAATTAAATGTCTGTGTTGCTATATATTATTTATGTTTAATAATATTACTGATTATAGTTTGCAATATCATTTAGATAAGATAAGATTTGAATCTTAGTATTTATATTAAAGTAATATAATAAAATAAATTATGTTTTTTAATACTTTATTGGACATTTTTGAAATTTCAAAATCCTTTATATAGTAAATTATAGTATAAATAATAGAACAAGGAAAACTGTTATGTTATATAAAAATGTTAATTAAGCTTTATTATGTTAATTTAATTATTATGTAGATTAATATTATTAAATTAAATCTATTAGTTAAATTAAACTACTTTATACTACATACCTTGCAATAAATAAATTTGTAATATATTGCTTGTAATATATATATATATATATATATATATATATATATATATATATGTATATGTATTATGCAATCGATTAATATCAAAACAAAAATGTTATTTTAATAATAAACATGTGCATGACAGATTATAATATTTTTAATTAAATCGTATTTACCTAAAATAACGCAAATGGAATCATAATCCAGTACCTGTAAATAACTGCAAACCGCCAACTACACTCGCAGTCGCATGCTACACTTGCGCTGGCAATCAGGCGGAGTGCGGACTGAACTCCGGCCTACTTCCGTGGCCAACGGTCAACTGTTCGGACTCGGACGCCTGTTGGTACACCCGTAGCGTGTCCACCGCCGGTCAGAAACTCTACTGGAGGGGCTGTTCGTACTCGGGAGGCGTCGACTGCAACCGGCCGAAGAACACGCGTTGCCAGGGAACCTCGCCCGACGTTAGCAGTTCATTTGCGGATTTCGCTGTATTTAGACGTTGGCGTGGTAATAATTGACCGACGTAACCGTACGATTTGTATTACTTGATTCACTATTAGAGAATGTATCACTATTCACTATTTTTTGTGTCGTCTTTTTAAATTACTAATTTAGGTTATGTTTTATTGTAAATCATGCACGAGGTATTCTTTAATCGTGGTAAACAAAATAAATCGAACAGAAGTCAAAGAACATGCATGATTTACTAAATATAATATGTACTTATCTAACGACTAATTGAATGGTAAATAACACAAGTGTATCCTTTTAACGAATATAGTTCAATATACACATACACATATATATATACACATATATATACATACATATACATACATATATATATATATAATATTATTTATATATTGTGTATCAGGTATGCGGTGAATGCTGTATCGGAGACAGATGTAACTTCAACGGAGCACCCGGAACCTCAAGGACACTGGTCAGCATCATTATTGCAATAACTACAAGTGTTTACACTGCTTCAACCATGTTTAACTTTATGTAACCGTATTTACAAACGTATGCACATCATTTCATATACATACATATTTGTTATATAACAGGTAGTAGTTAACCTACTAAACCTTCTTTGTTATTATTTGTATCATATTGTATATAATCTCATTTTAGATTTTTATTATTTATTTTATTCATTCACCAATTTAAATTTAAAAAATGCCAACAAAATTGGATAGAACATGAACACACCTAATCAGAGCACACAGTCAGAACACACCTAATGCATATTAGATTTACCGAAAATATGTATTTTAAAGTTATCTATGTTTATTATAGTATACTATAACATTACTGTATTACTATACACGTGTATTAAATTATAGGTTTGATTCATATATAAATCGCACACGCATCTATAAATACATTACATATTTACGAATAAATTAGGTTTATTTTTGTTCATAAAATGTAAAAACTTTATAAAACAGCATTTTTACATTCTCAAAAGGATATTATGTATTGATTGTAATATTATTTAAATTAAAATTATATTTTATTTGTTAAAATAAATCGTTTTGATATTGTTATTTTGATTTCTTGAAAAAATAAATGACAAGTTGAAATTATTAGAAATATGTAATCATGTGTCCATATATATAACGATATTAACTCTGTACGAAGTAACCTGAAACTAACTATTTTGCCGATTAACATTTCATTTATAAAATTAGCTTCTACACGGAACTTGGCAAGCGTAATCGACAAGAATAGAAGCTTTTAAGAATGTAGCATTGCCTCTTATAAATCGCTGCATTATGTTATTGCATAATAATAAAAACAATGTGTATATTTATTAATGTTAATTAGATTTGCAATATATATATATATATATATATATATATATATATATATATGTATGTATATTTAAAAGTTTATTGTAGTTGATATATCAACGCTATAGCGTAAATGTGTGATGAAGTTTCTTGATTATTATAAACTAAATTTTAGTATTTTCAAACAATAGATTATAAATTATAAATTAAAGATTAAAGATTATAAATTAAAGAACAATTTGTGAATTTATTATATACATAAGTGTGTATATATATATATATATATATATATATATATAAATATCTCTTACTATATAGGATGCTTTCGATTTTGTATAATTATTTTATAATTGAATAAATATAAAATAAATTATACAATACAAACGACTAATGACGTTGGGATTTACTGTGTAGTTCTTCACATATATATTAGATAATGTAATTGTAATGATCATTACCTCAGCAATAAACTAGGAAACCATCCAGGTCATTTTAATGTTGTATTATTTATTACAAATATATTATGTTTAATTTTTATTAAAATTAAATATATTAATAGTAAAATTAAATACATCATCTTGTTTCTTAGGGAGCGAATAGGAAATATATGGAAGATCTGTGAAATATAATATTAAGAAGTTTATTATCAAAATAAAATGATTTATTAATTAATTTATTAATGAATTGTAATTATAAGACAAATCATTGACAACAAATATTTATTAAAACATTCTATTTAATTCTGATTAAATTCATCCTAATACTTTTTATGTATATTATATGGCTTCCATAGTCATTGTAGTGGTATTTGCAAGAAAATCACCTAGATCGTTTCTGCCCATGAGTTATTTATTTATATTGTGATATAAAGTAATACATAATGGTAATATATGCTACATATGATTGCTGTATGTGTTAATTAACCTACCAGGCAAGCTCATCTACCCTAATTTAATAAGTTAATATAATATAATATTTTAACATATAAACTATATAATATTTAAAATATAATATCATTAAATCAATATATTAATTTATATAAAAAATGGTATTGTTTAAAATATAAAAATATTTATTTCTAATATTTAATATCTTTCAGTAATTATTTACTTTTATGAAATATATCCATGAAGTCGAATCTTTCATAACTTTGCGAACTTTAAGAGGAGCTAAATCCCTTCGTCGTCTATTCTTTGATTTACTTCCATCCGAATCCTGGTAATCCGTAAAGTACAAAGGGCCAATTCTGTGTCGCTATAAAATTATGAAAATAGAATAAGTAAAAACATATTATATTACTATATTTCATTGATGACGTATTTTATATAGATATGATAGTGCTATATATATATTACATATTAAATGATTAATGACATGTCATACATATTATATATTTTACAAACCTTGGATGTAGTATCCGCATTCTGGTACAGATATCTGAGCTTGTATTGGCGTTTTCCACTTGTTGACAGATTTTCTCGCGACTCTTGCGAGGTACGTAGACGGCCGGAAGTGAGTTCTCTTTGCCCTGCGTTCGAGACGTAAGCCGAATATCAACCCGTCCGCCGGGAGAGACTCGTTGCAACGGGGCCATGAAAACTCCCGTCGTCGACATCGTCCCCGCCTCCACGGGGAATTACGTTGACCGCGTCGGCGATTGGCGTTGCGGTTTCCCCGTATTCTCCGGTTACTCGCGGATATTCGCCGCCGCTATAGGTGTGTCGGTGGTCGGCGTTGCTATATCTGGAGTATAAACGACGGGTTGCACATCCAGTCGGGAAACCGATGCCTGCTTCTCGAGCACCGAGTCCTCTATGTGGTAGAGTTGTCTCTCGAGGTCACATACTAGAGCCATTAGACTATCGTTTTCAAAATCGTTATCGCCTATTCGTAGATAATTGGTTAATTTAATTATTTAACATTAAGCATATGCTACAATTATCTTAGCTATAGATAGCACATATGTTCTAAAGTGGAAGAAAATAACCTTCGATGAAACAAAGTGTCTGTCTTTTAACGTAACAAATACTCCTCCATATTTGCTCATGCAGAATTTGTAAGAATCCGGTTCCTCTATCTCGAGTCGACTCGCGGAAGTCCACTCGTGCCTAGATACGCAGCTACTCGCTGGCCTCCCTCCTCCTCCTGGTGCACCCCGACAGTACGATTGTTGGGTCTACGTCTACGGTACACGGAGTATTGCTTTGTCTACTCCTCCTGCGAGCGCGTAAACTATTCGAAAAATCTTTAGTTACCGCCATTTTGAATGATTTTATTTTCTGCGAAAGTTCGCCGTGACGTCTTTCTTAGATCTTTCGAATCCATTATGACTTTAGTTGCACGTACGATATTAACCCTGTTAAAATGTAAACGAATACATTATAATTATATTCTACTTTAATACACCATGTATTGTTAAAGTAAATATTAACTTTATATATATATATATATATATATATATATATATATATGTGTGTGTGCTCGTGAACTCATACAAATAACCACATAACATATATATTACTTAATTGTATAAGATACTCTATAAGATACTCAATTAAAACTTAAAACGTAGTTGTTAAAACACTATAATAATATGATTGAACTTATATTAATTTGATATATTTAAAAGATCATATATAATAATTTATATAATATTATATACGTAATACAATAATAAATTAATAGACTTAAATTCATATTAGGATGCAAATGCCATGAATGAAATGTATACAGATATATATATATATTTATATATATAGATATATGTATATATATATATATATATATATATATATATATATATAGTATACAATTTATAATATATAATATACATTAGCAGTAGACAAAATAAAATTATATGCGAGATTCATAATATTAATAGAGTGAATATATTTTAATTAATAAATATAATTATTAAAATAATATGGAAATAGTAATTATTTTAAATCGTTATATATAATGAATGAAATCATATAAAGATATGAAATGCACGCAGTTATTTAAACATGTAAAATGTATAATTTGCAACGCACATTGGACATATTTGTATGCATAGTATAGTATCAAAAATACATAATTAGTAATTATTAGTAATGAGTAATTATTAATTACTCAATATAAAAAATATTAAAAATAAATAAAATTTTCGAAACTACTTTTAAAATTTCTGGTTTATGAATGTTGGCATATTATAAAAATAATAGTATAGGTATATATTGTATATTCATTGGTATAGGAATGAGTGTGGATACTTATAGATAATTAAGGGATATAATAAAGGTATGGATAACTAGAATTTGATATCAGATTATTAAAGTTTATTTAATAATACGCGCAACAGATGATTTAATGAAAATAAAGTTACTAAACCGAATAACTTTAATAAATTCTATTTTGGTTGGTAATTAACTAAATAATTGCAAAGATTAAGTGGCATCCCTTAATATTTATTTACGACTATTATAATATTATTTAAATAAAAAAACTTATTATAATAGTATAAGAATAATAATGGTTTCTAGTGCAAAAGAATGTTTAAGAAACAATATATTATATTGCATATTGCATACATGTATTACATTATCGACATGTATATTAGCAAACAGATATAGGACACATTTAGTCTGTCATGTTTACATATGGTTGTAGATGCAAATTAAATTGGAATTTTTGTAATATATATTAAAATACTATATTGTACAATTATAAATTATTATATTAATATATTGTGATATTAACTTATTTAAATATATGCACATATATATATATATATATATATATATATATATATATATATATATATATTATATATATGTGTCAATATCACACTATATATATAATATAATAAACATAAAATAATAAGATAAAAATGGTATTTAAGGCATATCACAAATATAAAGAGTACATTTATTAATTTTGTATTTATTTTTTAAATGTGTAACCTTTTTTAGTTTGAGATCGATATTTTGAAATTTCTTTGTTGGTTATTAAAAGTTTATCTATAACTAACACAGTAGTTTGTAACTAATTTAGCTATAACTAATACGGTAGTTTGTAACTAATTTAGCTATAACTAACACGGTAATTTGTATCTAATTTAGCTATAACTAACACGGTAGTTTGTATCTAATTTAGCTATAGATAATACGCTAGTTTATAACTAATTTAGCTATAACTAACACGGTAGTTTTTATTCTAACCATATCTAAAGAAATTAAAATAAGCTCTTTATAAATTATTCTATATCATAAATAAACATACGATTATACAACAATAAATAATTTAATTTGCAACATGTAATATATAGAAATATGGATATTATGGATAGGTTAAATATATATATGAAATGTAGATTAAATACGTTTATATATTATTAATTAAGTTAGCAAGTAGTTGTACAATGGAATATTATATAGATTAACGTTACAACGAGGGTATCTCCGAATTCTAGCAGACGGGGTAGTAATGGTGAACTAGACGCGAATACTAATAGTCGTTCGATAGTCGTATACAAGTGTAAAGAAGAATTATTCACTGTACTACTGAGATTACAATATGCATTGTTTCTGTACATACGGCGATTAAATTAATACACAATAGGAGAGGCGGTAGTAATGGGGTTGTCGTTGGTGGCGGTCGTTTTCGCGATAGAATCGACTCGGTGGAAACAATGGCATATGGCCATACTAGCCATATTGGCGCTTAATTACAAGATACGTGTATACGATGTACGATGTGCCGTAACGAACCATAACCCAACAAGGTCGTAAACGAAATATTGACCGACTACGTATT
>OZ038313.1:12828904-12868096 GCA_964035775.1 Osedax frankpressi | reverse complement strand
ATATATATATATATATATAAATATATATATATATAAATATAAATATATATATATATATATATAAGTATATATATATATATATATATATAAGTATATATATATATATATATATTTATATATACTTATATATATATATATATATATTTATATTTATATATATATATATTTATATATATATATATATATATATATATATATATATATATGTATATGTATATATATATATATATATATATATATATAATTATATATTGTATAGTAAAATTAATACAATTGTACATTGTAATTATAAATGCATACATATTATTATACGAATAATAGTATATATGTATATATATATATATATATATATATATATATATATATATATATATATATATATATACTAGATGTTATATACCCGGCGTTGCCCGCTATTCCATTCAATATTTTATACAATCTTAATACATGTAGTTATATATAAATTATTTTTTTAATATACAAAATCTAGCCCATTTGGATCTGGTAATCGAAGTCATTTTAGATTACAAAAATTACAAAATTTAACTATCCAGGAACCGCTGATACCAGGTAATCGATGTAATTTGTTGAATAATTTGGATATATATTTATTTAATTTTATAATAAAATTCAAAAATGTAACTCTTTTGATCACGATGATGCCCGGTAATTGATGTTATTTTAGAAATACTTTTAATATATTTCTGTATATTATATTAAACCCAAAACAAATAATTCTAAACCTATACAAAACACAAAAGCAAATCAAAAATATAAATAAATTTAAACAATTTATCATACGAGTTATAGATATATTAATTATTAATTATGTTATTATAATTATTATTATAAGAAATGATATTTTGTATTTAATGGTATATATTGCAGTAGCATTTGTGGTTTAGTTATAGTCTAAGTATTAGTTTTCAATATTTCTATAATTATAATACTACCATTAACATTAAACTTTATGTTAGCGGTATATAGTGTAGTACCATTATCAATTATAATCGATGGATGGATACTGAATGGATACATAGATGGATGGATGGAGGATGAATATATATTTGGATATATATATATATATATATATATATATATATATATATATATATATATATATATATATATACATATATATATTATAGCTAATAATATGTTGAAATATTGTATTATATCTTGATATTATACATGCAAATTATATCATTAATTAAATAATCTTTTAAATTATAATCAGAAATATGCTTATTTATAAATTAAAATAGTTTATTTTATAATTATAATAAAACTTCATATTATTTAATTACTTTATTTTCTCAAAGTCCACAATTATATAAAAGCATCATATTTAATTATATTTTAATTCACTAAACCAAATGTGATATATATATATTTTTTTTTAAAGTCATACAAATAATTATTTCTAAACAAATATTGAGATTGCATGAAACCTTTCACACCTTTTTAGTTTTTTATTAAATAATAAAAGTGAAATTATATTATATTTGAGCTAAATATAAACATTGAATTAATTTTTTATTTAAAATAATTAAATAAGATTGTACAATAATTACATCATCTGTATTCTCATATGTATTATAAATATTCAACAATTATTTTGTATTACCTTATTTTAATAATTTGTATTCAAATATTTGTTCCATATTCAATTATAATAATTTTAATATATTTTATAAATTTAAATGAATATGATAATTTATTTTATTTCTTATATTTAAGATCATTGTTTTTATATATAAATATATATTAATTAATTAGTTTATTGTTAATTAATTACAAGAAAATACAGATACAATCATGATTCAATTAAATAATATTTTAATTATGAATATATTCAAATAATTTGATTGTTATTTTTACATGCCAGAAATACAGTATTATGAAATATAACATGAACATTAATTGTCAAGATATCAAAACTATATTTTATATATTTAATATATCAATACAACTATGTAGAATTAAATATGTTGAATTTTATAAGTTGAGGGAATTAACCTGGTGATTCATAAATACATATTTGCGTTAATTTGAAATGTTTGTAAACTACTCTCATAGTTGTTTATAATTTATCATATTATTTTTTAAGTTGTTTATATAAAAATAAATGAATATTTTACAGCTTGTGCTGGAAATTGTAACTCTTGTACCGTTGCTGGTCAATGTACATCTGGTCAATCCTCTACTGGATACATGAGTGAAACTAATAACGACTGCGTTGCATGCGCTTCTAGCTGGAATACTTGTACCGTTGTACTAGAGCTCCACGATTGTAATATATTTGAAAATAAATAATTAATATCTATTTTAAATACTTTTTTCTAGATCTACTTTATGTTATTATATTTCTAATTTACTATAGATAACATAACTAACATGTTTAACTATTATTTTATAATAATCGAGTTATATATAGGAAAACACGTACAAATATTAATTTATAATTATAATTATGACAATATTAACAAGAATAGTTAATATATATATATATATATATATATATATATATATATATATATATATATATATATCATATTTTGAATAAAAAAATATGTGATATTATATAATTTGTAAATACATCTCCAGAATATTACATTATATTATCAATATTATTATTTTTTTAAATATTTATTATATTATGAAGTAAATGGCTTTATTGTATGCAACCAGTTTAATAACGAGAATTCTAAATTTTATTTTATAAATGAAATTAATACCATTAGAAATTAATACTTGTAATTAATGTACTAACATATTAAAATTAGTCATTTCGTCATAAAAATTATGTGTAAATGTTCTATCGTATTAAATATGTATAATATCAAATATAACGCATTCGAGCCGATTAACTTTGTTATACGTAATTGTATTTTTATTATTATATGTATCGTTTTCTCATATTATACTTGTCTATGAAAATAAAACGTATCGCGGAAAATTAAATATCTATATATTATATTAGTACTTTAATATTTATAATTTCTATAAATTAATAGTTGTACGTGTTTTCCTATATATAACTCGAGTATTATAAAATAATAGTAAAACATGTAAGTTATATTATCTATAGTAAATTAGAAATGTAATAAAATAAAGTAGATCTAGAACAATTATTTAAAATAGATATTAATTATTTATTTTCAAATATATTTCTATCGTGGAGCTCTATGTATAAAAAGTTATAGATATAGTAAAATACATCGGTTCCAATATTCTATAGATATTTGGAAAATTAATAATCTCAATCAATCTAAAATTTTGTTTTAAGGTACTCATTTGTTTATTAATTTACATTCATATTTCTCTCTTGGAGATCTGTGAATACTAAATATAAATATTATGGTTATTTTACCAATATATTAATTGAAATAATTTATAAATACCTAATATATGTGTATATATTTATAAAATATAAACGTATATATATATTGAAGTAATATTAAGAATATGTTTATCTATAATGTGAAATAGTACAAAATATCCCTAATCTATGGAAAAGAGTAGACTCTTCAAATTGTCGACCTATCAAATAATCCACACAATGTAAAACATGTATTCTGTCTGTAAATTTCTAAGATAATATATAGCTAAATGTAGAGAAGAATTATTTCCTCATATATTATATATATATATATATATATATATATATATATATATATATGAATATCCCAGATTATTATATTTATTATTGATACAGCTATTCAAGATTTAGAACAAATTAAATTTAATATATATGTATTGGTTAAAGAAAGGTTCTTTTCACATTTTAAATCATATATTGTAAAGCGGGCATTGTAAATCGAACATTATATAACAGATAATGTTAATCGGGTAATGTTTATTACATTTTTCAATGTAATGAAATACGTGGTTATATTTCCATTGCAATAAAATTTTCCAATACTATTAGGATAGAATAATTATTATATATAACACATACCTGTTATCTATTCATTTATAATAAAGTATTATATCTTAAATTTATATTAACATTCTTTACTATTATTATTTGTTAATTTTATTTTTGTGATTCAATAATTACAGTAATATCTATTTATTTATTCATCCATCTATATAGAATTATATTCGTAATATACACAGTTAAAGATATCGATAATAAATATGAAGTTTCTACCGAAATAAGAAACCTTTGTTCATATTGTCATAAAATACGATACATTATAAAAACCGACAAAGATGACATATCAAGTTAATTTCCACTTCATATATTAATATTAAATATACATTATACGTGTCATTATGATCAGTCCGTTCTAAAAAATATAGCGATATGTTATATATTATATATGAATATAATATCTCTTGTCCATTGCATTGAATATACCAATCATAAATATGCAAATCTTCTCATGCGCAGAAGACATTGAAACCTATAAAGTATCTATAGATATAGTGAAAACGCATCCCTAAATATTTAAACTAGTACAATATTGACTAGGAATACTTGATTATAATATAACGCAATATATATTGTAGCAATTTGAAATACATAATAATCCATAAAATATAATATTGTATCATCATGTATTTATTTAATTAACACTTGATTTATATATATATATATATACATGTGTATATAAATCAATTATATTTTTTAAATAAATAAATTATATCGAATTTAATTTATTAATTTTAATTAAAATGTATTAATATTTATAGAGAATATATATTAGTATATATTTATGAATACTACCATATCGAATTATAAATGTAATATTATTCATATTAATAATAAATAATATAATTAGATATCATTATGTTATTCTAATTCAATAGTTAATCTATAGTTCCTGACATGGTAGAAAAGATGTGTTGAAAAGAAAACATATGATACACTCTTTAATTTGTAAATAGTAATTGTTTATATATAAACTACAATTTAAGTTTGGCTAATATTTCCAAAGGAACTTAGAGAAAGGTTCTTTATTTGAATATAATAGTATCAAAAGAATAATTGTTCGATTCATAACTGATGAAATATAAAAGAAAAATAGAGGGGTAGACATATTTCTTAGCCATAACTCTATATTATATAAATACATTATACGTTGTGTATATATTTATATATATATATATATATATATATATATATATATTAATATATATATATATATATATATATATAATATATAGTATTTTGAAAATTTAATGGTTGACTTATCTTTTGAAAATACGAAAAAATAAACCTATTATAGAATTTACAAGATATTGTAAATTGCAAAAAATAAATAAGAAGTGACATTATTCTGACAAATTTAATATATTCAGTTGTAAATATCTAGTAGAATATTTTTAATAAATAAAGTAAATTTAAATAGCAAAAATATAACTTGGTCATTATAGTCATCTTTATATACGATATTATATACATTATGATTGAATTATATATATTATATATATATATATATATATATATATATATATATATTATATATATTTATATATATACATATATATATACATATATATATATATATATATATAAACATATATAAGGTGATCGAATATTTATACAGAATTTATATAATTACAAAAGTTAATTTCTAATGTTATTAATTTAATGTATGATAAAAATACTTCGAATTATCCATTTTTATTGAGTATGTTTTAATGAGCTTTAAGTTTTAATAGTGCCAGTAAAACTACGAGAACAATTGAAACAACAATATTGTTAGCTCAGTTGTAGTCACATTTATCACGATATCACATTTTCTCCAGAACTGTGATATTATTCTCAATTGAACAAGAACCAAGAGAATACACTGGACATAGGAAATGATAAATCCTAAATAATAATATCATGGTATACCTATATCATGGTATACCTATAACCCTTGTTTCTATTTTCAACAACAAGTTTAGGTTTATGCCTCCCAGGAAATATAGAAGTGATTGAAAAATCAATATTTAATTGTTCTAGTGTATTCTAAATATATCACGAATGTTATCATTTCTTTCCATCATATTTCTGAATATCAATAAACATTTATTTTTTATATGGATAGTACCTTCATTTTCAAATTATTCAATTAAAGTAATTTTAAATATTAAATTAAATATGTATTAAATATATAGAATTATATTTTCCTTAATACATTTTTATTTTCATTGATTATTATCAGTAAAGTAATTGAAATTAATAAAACTATAGCAAATACAATATAATTAAGTATAAAAACGTTCATCGGCTCAATTGCGTCATAGAACTCATGGCTTATATTCTGCGTACATAATACTATTGAATATGTACCCAAAATTGATGGTCAACCATATTTACTTTAATAAATAATAATTTCATTATAATTATTAATACTTAATTATGATATTTACATTTATATTAATAAAAACTTCATTTGCTCGCTATTTAACAAGATCGTATAACGAAAGACATTTTCTTTATAATAAAATGAATTTGTTGATATAATAATAATAATATGTATATATAATTTAATATTATATTGATGCACTGATTATATTGTACCATAGTATTCATCCATTACAATTACTGGTTAAATATATAGGAATGATAACAGTGCTAGAAAACAGACGAGAATACTTGGAATAGCAACAATATTAGCTCCGTTGTAGTTACAATTATCACCGATACAACATTCTCCGCAGATCTGTGATTTTAGTGTACATGTAATTAATAGTTGAAGAAATATGTTTTATATTATTATAAATGGAATTCACAATAATATAAATATAATAAATTAATATTAAATATATTTTAACTACAAACATCTGGTGTAGTTCCTTGACATCGAGTATTCTTTGCAATGATGCAATCCACTCCTCTGGTAGCAGCGCAACCTCTCCAGTATGTAGTCACTCCACCAGACTTCTTGCGAGTATACCAACAAACATTGTTATCTCCGCAAGTAACTTCGGTATAGTTGGCGACGCTGGCATCTACTCCACATGAGACCTTATTTCCGTAACTTATGCACGAAAAGCATTTAACTGTATTTAAAAAATGAATTGTTATTTAAATTTAATTTGTATGAATATATTCAAAAATATCAGGTATAGTTACAATATACATTATTATATAAATATTAATATAATTACTTACATCCGCAAGTTCCTGAACTTGTCACATTATAATGTGTATTACAATTAATGCATTTCGGTGCTTTATCCTCGGCTGAGAGACAATTCGTCAATCCGGATGTAGAAAGGCAGGCCGAATTTGTGTCGTTAAATACGTATCCAGTTGCGCAGGTATTGCAAACAGCACGGGTTGAAGTTGATGTTGCTGCCGCACATGTTGCACAGTTAGAGAATGCCAGAGTTGTACAAACTGTTATAAAGAATTATAATAAATATAGCATTTTAGATATACTTTGTTAGTTATTAATCTAAAAGTATTATAATTTAATATATGAAGTATATATATGAACTTTATACATTTTAATTCTTTGACTTACTTGTACAAGAAAATTTATCCGCTGATATTCCATATCCTGAATCGCAAGCAGTACACACATTTGATGAATTAGAAACTGTGCAGGAAGCACAGTTTGTAGGGCACGAAGTGCATACTTTTGTATCGGAATTCAATCCGTATCTTGGAAGGCAGGCGGAACAAGTCATGAATCCAGAAGATTGCGTACAAATAGTACAATACATACCGCAAGCTGTTCGAATTAGAATTATATTATTTATTTTCTTAATTTTATTATATTATATTTAATAATTTAACAATAATCGTATGTAAATTAATATTACAAATCAATTATTACCTCCGCAATTTTGACTGTTGATCAAATAATTCGAATTGCAAGTAGTGCAAGTAACAATTCCTGTGGTGGAATGGGCACTTCCGACTGAACATTGGTAGGGCATCTGCACACAAAGATTATTAGGTCCAGATGTGTAACCGGTGACGCATTGTCCAGTTGTGCACTGAGAGGCTACAGTACATGCGATGCAGTTAGATGCACATGTAACGCAGTCGTTGTTAGTTCCACTCATGTATCCGGTTTTACATTGGCTAGAAGTACATTGTCCGGCAACTGTACAGGCCTTGCAATTTGAAGCGCAAGCAACGCAATCATTACTGGTTCCACTCATGTATCCAGTTGAGCATTGACCAGATGTACATTGTCCAGCAACGGTACAAGTATTGCAGTTAGAAGCGCATGCAACGCAGTCGTTATTAGTTCCACTCATGTATCCAGTAGAGCATTGACCAGATGTACATTGACCAGCAACGGTACAAGAGTTACAATTTCCAGCACAAGCTGTAAAATATTCATTTATTTTTATATAAACAACTTAAAAAAAATATGATAAATTATTAATGAATTTTATATTATTGAATATACATATTTTTCTATTACATTTGTTATGTTTAATTAACCAACCCGAACAAGTTGTCGTTACTTTGGTAGCATAGCCTGGCCTGCATTGACCGGAAGTACATTGTCCAGTTATCGTACAAGTATTACAATTAGTAGAACAGGCTGCGCAGTTGTTACTAGTTCCATCCTTGTAGCCGCTAGCGCATTGCCCCGAAGTGCACTGTCCGGCTACAGTGCAAGCTTTGCAATTGGCAGCGCAAGCTACACACGATGTTCCACTCGACATGTATCCGGTATTACATTGATTAGTAGTACATTGAGATGCAACCGTGCAAGATCCACAATTTGAAGCGCATTGAATACACGCTTGGTTGGAAACTGAATATCCGGTTGCGCAAACCGTACAATTCGTAGTTCCGTTGCAAGAAGTACACCCAGTCGAACAAACTGTAAATCAATTTACAAAATGTACGTACATTATTATTTGAACTACGTAAATTATATTTTGGAATGCGTAATAATAATTTAATTCGTATTAAAACTTACCTGAACAAGTATTTCCATTTAAGTAGTATCCGGATACGCATCCTCCCGGAGAACACTGGGCAGCGACGGTACAGTTATTACAGTTGGAAGCGCAAGCGGTACAACTTGCTCCATTTAACATATGTGTAGACGCGCACTCCCCAGCAGCACAAGCAGTAGAATTGGCGCAGTTACAATTAGATGGGCATGCTGTAATATGTATTGTGTAATTAGAAAAAATATCTAAATGGTATCGCATATAATTAAATTTCTTAAATTAAATAATGAATACCAACAGCTACACGTTCCAATAATAGTACCATCTCCAAAGTTGGAACCGCATCCTCCAGCTGTGCAGTTTCCGGCAGTAGTACAAGAAGCGCAATTTGAAGCGCAAGCGGAACAAGCTGTTCCCACGTTCACGTATCCACTCGAGCATTGTCCGATCGTACACTGTCCAGCCACGGTACAAGTTACGCAATTGGCTGCGCAAGCTACGCATACATTACTGACTACTCCGTATCCGGTGGCGCATTGTCCAGGAGTACATTGACCAGGCACGGTGCAAGCGTTACAATTCGAGGAGCAAGCGAGGCAATTCGTTACGGTAACGTCCATGTATCCGGAACTACATTGTCCGATTGTACATTCGCCAGCAACAGCACACGCATCGCAATTAGATCCGCAGGCGGCGCAAGTAGTTCCGCTGTTTGTGTACTTGGAGGCGCATTGACCCGTAGTGCACTGAGCAGCCACGGTACAAGAATTGCAATTAGACGCACAAACTGAAATGGGTGAATACGTATTAATATTTACTGAATTTATAAACCAGTAAATATATAATTGTAACGGAACATATACCTCGACATGTTCCGGAGACCATTATTGCATATGTATTGCAAGTGGAACAAGTAGTTGTAGAAGTGCAAGTAGCGCAGTATAGAGGGCAGTAATCGCAAGATGCAATTGTCTTCGCAACATATCCGGAGTTACAGGTGGTACACGTCTCCACGTTTGAAGTAGATACGGTACACGTTGAGCATTGACCGGTACATGCTGTATTTAAAGTTTAATTATATAAATGGATTTATAAAATAGTATTCGAATTCTAATTTAACAATCGTTTCGGTATTCATTAACATGAGTTAATTATATTGTGTGTTATCAGTTTTCGTATTAATTTGTGTTTTGTATAACACGAACCACTGCACGTTCCGGATGCTGATATGAGACGGTATCCAGTAGAACAGGTAGAACATTGAGTTGTCGAAGAACAGGTTGCACAATTAGACGTGCAGACGGTGCAAGCTCCAGCCGTACTCACGAAATAACCACCGTTACACAGTGTACACGTTGCAGTGGTAGATGCAGTAGCGGTTCCAATTGCAGTGGCACAGTTTGAAGGAATAGCTGTTTATCATTTATGAAGTTTTTATTTATTCTTTAATTCGGATTTAATTCTTTTAATAAAAGAGCATTTAACAAAACTAACGTATACATGCGTTAGATCCAGTTGCACCTGCTGAGTTAATCTTGTACCCGGTTGTTGTGATTGTACCAGGATTGCATAATGTACACTGGGAAACACCGGATCCGTTATCAATACACGTTAAACAATTTGTTGGGCATGCCAAACACGACTTGTCGGATGTTTTCAATGCGTACAGTGGTTTGCAGGCACTACAAGTCGTGGTAGGACTAGTTGTTGCGGAGTAAGTACAAGTCTTACAGTTTGAGGCGCTGCATGCTGTCGATATAATGTTTAGTATAACAATACGTATTATAATTAAATGATGAGATATTGATATATCATATGATGAATTATTTATATTAAAGTATACAAATGATAAAATATATATATATAACTCACCCAAACAAGTGAAATCAGCTTGTAAATTATATCCGTCTAAACATTCATAGCACTTAGAAGTAGTGGTAGTCAACCAGGTACAGTACTTGCAGTTTGAATTGCAAGCTTTAAAAATGAAGCAATTATTGAAATCATATAGCTTGCAATTTATTATTTTTTATAATATAAAACTCTTTATGCTAATTTATTAGTATATCGAATCTTTTAAAAATATTACAAACCTGAACATCCTGATTTGTCAGCTTTCAACAGGAATCCAGCTGAACACCCTGTACACTCCAAACCATGGTCCTCGCAAGTTCCGCAATTCGACATAGTGCAAGTGTAGGTCACAGCTGTAGCAATACTGGTTAGAGTCAGCAGTACCAATATATACTTCATAATCTGTATTACAAATTAATGCATATATATATTTTTTTTAAATATTAACTAATAAAAATACAATAAATGTGTCCTTGTATATAAATAATAAAGAATACATATTTATATAATATAATAAATCTTATTATTTTTTACATTTAACTTACTTGATTTGATGTAAATTTCAAATATTGTCAATATAATTATGTTAGCTAGTTAATGATATGAAATGGATATGTTTCAATTTATATATAAGAGATATTGACATCACTAATGGATACGGAGGCATGCTACTTTTATACGCGCGTTGCGATTGTATTGCTTTGCATTTGTTTACTAGTTTAACACTTTATTTATTATATCGTATACGATAATATATTATATTATAGGATATTTTTATAAACAACGCCAAATTTTATTAATATGTGAATACATTCCTATATATATTATTTTACATAAATACTTATAAATTAACAAGTTTTATAACTTCATATTGACCACTTAGAAATGAATCATTGTGGTTTATATAGATATAAATATAATATATAAGAAATTTAACTATCATATTAATATAAAGTATTTTCCTCAGCATATTTATTTATTGTTATACCTCAGTCTCCATATACAGATATTTTTAGCTATATCTGATTATAACTATATATATTAGATTTATAAAACATATTTTATATATTTATATATATATATATATATATATATATATTTATATATTTATATATATATATATATATATTTATATATATTTATATATATATATATATATATATATATATATATATAATTTATAACATATACTTTGTATATAAAATATAATTGAATTTTCACAGTTTCTACATCTATATATTGTCCATGTTATTTATAGGTAACCACAGTTAAAAGATATATCAGTTATATAACTAATTATATATTGTATAGTAAAATGAATGCAATTGTACTTTGTAATTATAAATACATACATATTATTATACGAATAATAGTATATTTATATATATATATATATATATATATATATATATATATTAGATGATATATACCTGTAGTTGCCCCCTATTCCATTTAATATTTTATACAATCTTAATACATGTAGTTATATATATCTTATTTTTTTAATATGCAAATATACAAAATCTAGCTCATTTGGAACTGGTAATCGAAGTCATTTTAGAAGTAGTTTATAAATTACAAAAATTTAACTATCCGGGAACCGATGATACCAGGTAATCGATGTAATTTGTTGAATTAGTTTGGATATATATTTAATTTTATAATAAAATTCAAAAATGTAACTCTTTTGGTCACGATGATGCCCGGTAATTGATGTTATTTTAGAGTTACTTTTAATATATTTCTGAATATTGTATTAAACCCAAAACAAATAATTCTAAACCTATACAAAACCCAAAACCAAATCCAAAATTTTAAAAAATTTAAACAATTTATCATGAGTTATAGATATATTAATTGTTAATTATGTTATTATAATAATTATTATAAGTAATGATATTTTATATTTAATGGTATATATTGCAGTAGCATTTGTGGTTTAGTTATAGTCTAAGTATTAGTTTTCAATATTTCTATAATTATAATACTATTATTAACATTAAACTTGATGTTAGCGGTATATATTGTAGTACCATTATCAATTATAATAGATGGATTGATGAATGTATGGATACATGAATGGATACATAGATGGATGGATATATTGATGAATATATATTTGGATATATATATATATATATATATATATATATATATATTATAGCTAATAATAGGTTGAAATATTGTATTACATCTTGATATTATACATGTAAATTATATCATTAATTAAATATTCTTTTAAATTATAATCAGAAATATGCTTATTTATAAATTAAACTAGTTTATTTTATAATTATAATAAAACTTCGTACTATTTAATTACTTTATTTTCTCAAAGTCCATAATTATATAAAAACATCGTATTAATTATATTTTAATTCATTAACCCTAATGTGATATATATATTTTTTTTAAAAGTCATACAAATAATTATTTCTAAACAAATATTGAGATTCCAAGAAACCTTTCACACCTTTTTAGTTTTTTATTAAATAATAAAAGTGAAATTATATTATATTTGAGCTAAATATAAACATTAAATTAATTTTTTATTTAAAATAATTAAATAAGATTGTACAATAATTACATCATCTGTATTCTCATATGTATTATAAATATTCAACAATTATTTTGTATTACATTATTTTAATAATTTGTATTCAAATATTTGTTCCATATTCAATTATAATAATTTTAATATATTTTATAAATTTAAATGAATATGATAATTTATTTTATTTCTTATATTTAAGATCATTGTTTTTATATATATATATATATATATATATATATTAATTAATTAGTTTATTGTTAATTAATTACAAGAAAATACAGATACAATCATGATTCAATTAAATAATATTTTAATTATGAATATATTCAAATAATTTGATTGTTATTTTTACATGCCAGAAATACAATATTATGAAATATAACATGAACATTAATAAATATATTGTCAAGATATCAAAACTATATTTTATATATTTAATATATCAATACAACTATGTAGAATTAAATATGTTGAATTTTATAAGTTGAGGGAATTACCCTTGTGATTCATAAATACATATTTGCGTTAATTTAAAATGTTTGTAAACTACTTCTCATAGTTGTTTATAATATATCATATTATTTTTTAAGTTGTTTATATAAAAATACATAAATATTTTACAGCTTGTGCTGGAAATTGTAACTCTTTTACCGTTACTGGTCAATGTACATCTGGTCAATGCTCTACTGGATACATGAGTGAAACTAATAACGACTGCGTTGCATGCGCTTCTAACTGGAATACTTGTACCGTTGTACTAGAGCTCCACGATTGTAATATATTTGAAAATAAATAATTAATATCTATTTTAAATACTTTTTTCTAAATCTACTTTATGTTATTATATTTCTAATTTACTATAGATAACATAACTAACATGTTTTACTATTATTTTATAATAATCGAGTTATATATAGGAAAACACGTACAAATATTAATTTATAATTATAATTATGACAATATTAACAAGAATAGTTAATATATATATATATATATATATATATATATATATCATACTTTTGAATAAAAAAATATGTGATATTATATAATTTGTAAATACATCTCCATAATATTACATTATATTATCAATATTATTATTTTTTTAAATATTTATTATATTATGAAGTAAATGGCTTTATTGTATGCAACCAGTTTAATAACGAGTATTCTAAATTTTATTTTATAAATGAAATTAATACCATTAGAAATTAATACTTGTAATTAATGTACTAACTTATTAAAATTAGTCATTTCGTCATAACAATTATGTGTAAATGTTCTATCGTATTAAATATGTATAATATCAAATATAACGCATTCGAGCCGATTAACTTTGTTATACGTAATTGCATTTTTATTATTATATGTATTGTTTTCTCATATTATACTTGAAAATGAAAATATGAAAATAAAACGTATCGCGGAAAATTAAATATCTATATATTATATTAGTACTTTAATATTTATAATTTCTATAAATTAATAGTTGTACGTGTTTTCTTATATATAACTCGAGTATTATAAAATAATAGTAAAACATGTTAGTTATATTATCTATAGTAAATTAGAAATGTAATAACATAAAGTAGATATAGAACAATTATTTAAAATAGATATTAATATTTTATTTTCAAATATATTTCTATCGTGTAGCTCTATGTATAAAGAGTTATAGATATAGTAAAATATATCGATTCCAATATTCTATAGATATTTGGAAAATTAATAATCTCAATCAATCTAAAATTTTGTTTTAAGGTACTCATTTGTTTAATAATTTACAATCATATTTCTCTCTTGGAGATCTATGAATACTAAATATAAATATTATGGTTATTTTACCAATATATTAATTGAAATAATTTATAAATACCTAATATATTTGTATATATTTATAAAATATAAACGTATATATATATATTGAAGTAAGATTAAGAATATGTTTATCTATAATGTGAAATAGTACAAAATATCCCTAATCTAAGGAAAAGAGTAGACTCTTCAAATTGTCGACCTATCAAATAATCCACACAATGTAAAACATGTATTCTGTCTGTAAATTTCTAAGATAATATATAGCTAAATGTAGAGAATAATTATTTCCTCATATATTATATATATATATATATATATATATGAATATCCCAGATTATATATTTATTATTGATACAGCTATTCAAGATTTAGAACAAATTAAATTTAAATATGTATTGGTTAAAGAAAGGTTCTTTTTACATTTTAAATCATATATTGTAAAGCGGGTATTGTAAATCGAACATTATATAACAGATAATGTTAATCGGATAATGTTTATTACATTTTTAATGTAATGAAATACGTGGTTATATTTCCATTGCAATAAAATTTTCTAATACTATTAGGATAGAATAATTATTATATATAACACATACCTGTTATCTATTCATTTATAATAAAGTCTTATATCTAAAATTTATATTAATATTATTTACTATTTATATTTGTTAATTTTATTTTTGTGATTCAATAATTACAGTAATATCTATTTATTTATTCATCCATCTATATAGAATTATATTCGTAATATACACAGTTAAAGATATCGATAATAAATATGAAGTTTCTACCGAATTAAGAAACCTTTGTTCATATTGTCATAAAATACGATACATTATAAAAACCGACAAAGATGACATATCAAGTTAATTTCCACTTCATATATTAATATTAAATATACATTATACGTGTCATTATGATCAGTCCGTTCTAAAAAATATAGCGATATGTTATATATTATATATGAATATAATATCTCTTGTCCATTGCATTGAATATACCAATCATAAATATGCAAATCTTCTCATGCGCAGAAGACATTGAAACCTATAAAGTATCTATAGATATAGTGAAAACGCATCCCTAAATATTTAAACTAGTACAATATTGACTAGGAATACTTGATTATAATATAACGCAATATTTATTGTAGCAATTTGAAATACATAATAATTCATAAAATATAATATTGTATCATCATGTATTTATTTAATTAACACTTGATTTATATATATATATATATACATGTGTAAATAATACAAAATATAAATCAATTATATTTTTTAAATAAATAAATTATATCGAATTTAATTTATTAATTTTAATTAAAATGTATTAATATTTATAGTTAATATATATTAGTATATATTTATGAATACTACCATGTCGAATTATAAATGTAATATTATTCATATTACTAATAAATAAAATAATTAGATATCATTATGTTATTCTAATTCAATAGTTAATATATTGTTCCTGACATGGTAGAAAAGATGTGTTGAAAAGAAAACAAATGATACACTCTTTAATTTGTAAATAGTAATTGTTTATATATAAACTAAAATTTAAGTTTGGCTAATATTTCCAAAGGAACTTAGAGAAAGGTTCTTTATTTGAATATAATAGTATCAAAAGAATAATTATTCGATTCATAACTGATGAAATATAAAAGAAAAATAGAGGGGCAGACATATTTCTTAGCCATAACTCTATATTATATAAATACATTATACGTTATGTATATATTTATATATATATATATATATATATATATATTAATATATATATATATATATATATAATATATAGTATTTTGAAAATTTAATGGTTGACTTATCTTTTGAAAATACGAAAAAATAAACGAATAAATATACTAAATTATAGAATTTACAAGATATTATAAATTGCAAAAAATAAATAAGAAGTGACATTATTCTGACAAATTTAATATATTCAGTTGTAAATATCTTGTAGAATATTTTTAATAAATAAAGTAAATTTAAATAGCAAACATATAACTTGGTCATTATAGTCACCTTATATACGATATTATATATATTATTATAGTATTATATATATTATATATATATATATATTTATATATATTTATATATATTTATATATATACATATATATATAAATATATATATATAAACATATATAAGGTGATCGAATATTTATACAAAATTTTTAATGAGCTTTAAGTTTTAATAGTGCCAGTAAAACTACGAGAACAATTGAAACAACAATATTGTTAGCTCAGTTGTAGTCACATTTATCACGATATCACATTTTCTCCAGAACTGTGATATTATTCTCAATTGAACAAGAACTAAGAGAATACACTGGACATAGGAAATGATAAATCCTATATCACAATATGGTATACCGTGATATCGATGATATATTTTTTGTTTCTATTTTCAACAACAAGTTCAGGTTTACGCCTCCCAGGAAATATAGAAGTGATTGAAAAATCAATATTTAATTGTTCTAGTGTATTCTAAATATATCACGAATGTTATCATTTCTTTCCATCATATTTCTGAATATCAATAAACATTTATTTTTTATATGGATAGTACCTTCATTTTCAAATTATTCAATTAAAGTAATTTTAAATATTAAATTAAATATGTATTAAATATATAGAATTATATTTCTCAATCCATGTTTATTTTCATTGCTTATTATCAGTAAAGTAACTGAAATTAATAAAACTATAGCAAATACAATACAATTAAGTATAACAACGTTCATCGGCTCAATTGCGTCATAGAACTCATGGCTTATATTCTGCGTACATAATACTATTGAATATGTACCCAAAATTGATGGTCAACCATATTTACTTTAATAAATAATAATTTCATTATAATTATTAATACTTAATTATGATATTTACATTTATATTAATAAAAACTTCATTTGCTCGCTATTTAACAAGATCGTATAACGAAAGACATTTTCTTTATAATAAAATGAATTTGTTGATATAATAATAATAATATGTATATATAATTTAATATTATATTGATGCACTGAGTATATTGTACCATAGTATTCATCCATTAAAATTACTGGTTAAATATATAGGAATGATAACAGTGCTAGAAAACCGACGAGAATACTTGGAATAGCAACAATATTAGCTCCGTTGTAGTTACAATTATCACCGATACAACATTCTCCGCAGATCTGTGATTTTAGTGTACATGTAATTAATAGTTGATGAAATATATTTTATATTATTATAAATGGAATTTACGATAATATAAATATAATAAATTAATATTAAATATATTTTAACTATAAACATCTGGTGTTGTTCCTTGACATCGAGTATTCTTTGCAATGATGCAATCCACTCCTCTGGTAGCAGCGCAACCTCTCCAATATGTAGTCACTCCACCAGACTTCTTGCGAGTATACCAACAAACATTGTTATCTCCGCAAGTAACTTCTGTGTAGTTGGCGACGCTGGCATCTACTCCACATGAGACCTTATTTCCGTAACTTATGCACGAAAAGCATTTAACTGTATTTAAAAAGTGAATTGTTATTTAAATTTAATTTGCATGAATAGATTCAAAAATATCAGGTATAGTTACAATATACATTATTATATAAATATTAATATAATTACTTACATCCGCAAGTTCCTGAACTTGTCACATTATAATGTGTATTACAATTAATGCATTTCGGTGCTTTATCCTCGGCTGAGAGACAATTCGTCAATCCGGATGTAGAAAGGCAGGCCGAATTTGTGTCGTTAAATACGTATCCAGTTGCGCAGGTATTGCAAACAGCACGGGTTGAAGTTGATGTCGCTGCCGCACATGTTGCACAGTTAGAGAATGCCAGAGTTGTACAAACTGTTATAAAGAATTATAATAAATCTAGCATTTTTAGATATACTTTGTAAGTTATTAATCTAAAAGTATTATAATTTAATATATGAAGTATATATATGAACTTTATACATTTTAATTCTTTGACTTACTTGTACAAGAAAATTTATCCGCTGATATTCCATATCCTGAATCGCAAGCAGTACACACATTTGATGAATTAGAAACGGTACAGGAAGCACAGTTTGTAGGGCACGAAGTGCATACTTTTGTATCGGAATTCAAACCGTATCTTGGAAGGCAGGCGGAACAAGTCATGAATCCAGAAGATTGCGTACAAATAGTACAATGCATACCGCAAGCTGTTCGAATTAGAATTATATTATTTATTTTCTTAATTTTATTATATTATATTTAATAATTTAACAATAATCGTATGTAAATTAATATTACAAATCAATTATTACCTCCGCAATTTTGACTGTTGATCAAATAATTCGAATTGCAAGTAGTGCAAGTAACAATTCCTGTGGTGGAATGGGCACTTCCGACTGAACATTGGTAGGGCATCTGCACACAAAGATTATTAGGTCCAGATGTGTAACCGGTGACGCATTGTCCAGTTGTGCACTGAGAGGCTACAGTACATGCGATGCAGTTAGATGCACATGTAACGCAGTCGTTGTTAGTTCCACTCATGTATCCGGTTTTACATTGGCTAGAAGTACATTGTCCGGCAACTGTACAGGCCTTGCAATTTGAAGCGCAAGCAACGCAATCATTACTGGTTCCACTCATGTATCCAGTTGAGCATTGACCAGATGTACATTGTCCAGCAACGGTACAAGTATTGCAGTTAGAAGCGCATGCAACGCAGTCGTTATTAGTTCCACTCATGTATCCAGTAGAGCATTGACCAGATGTACATTGACCAGCAACGGTACAAGAGTTACAATTTCCAGCACAAGCTGTAAAATATTCATTTATTTTTATATAAACAACTTAAAAAAAATATGATAAATTAGTAATGGTATTTACTTTATAACTATATATTGAATGTTATATAAACATTCACTATTATTTTCTTTTTCTAATATATAAAATATATAAAAGAATCATATTTTATATTATTGAATATACATATTTTTCTATTACATTTGTTATGTTTAATTAACCAACCCGAACAAGTTGTTGTTACTTTGGTAGCATAGCCTGGCCTGCATTGACCGGAAGTACATTGTCCAGTTATCGTACAAGCATTACAATTAGTAGAACAGGCTGCGCAGTTGTTACTAGTTCCATCCTTGTAGCCGCTAGCGCATTGCCCCGAAGTGCACTGTCCGGCTACAGTGCAAGCTTTGCAATTGGCAGCGCAAGCTACACACGATGTTCCACTCGACATGTATCCGGTATTACATTGATTAGTAGTACATTGCGATGCAACCGTGCAAGATCCACAATTTGAAGCGCATTGAATACACGCTTGGTTGGAAACTGAATATCCGGTTGCGCAAACCGTACAATTCGTAGTTCCGTTGCAAGAAGTACACCCAGTCGAACAAACTATAAATCAATTTACAAAATGTACGTATATTATTATTTGAAGTATGTAAATTATATTTTAGAATGCGTAATTATAATTTAATTCGTATTAAAACTTACCTGAACAAGTATTTCCATTTAAGTAGTATCCGGATACGCATCCTCCCGGAGAACACTGGGCAGCGACGGTACAGTTATTACAGTTGGAAGCGCAAGCGGTACAACTTGCTCCATTTAACATATGTGTAGACGCGCACTCCCCAGCAGCACAAGCAGTAGAATTGGCGCAGTTACAATTAGATGGGCATGCTGTAATATGTATTGTGTAATTAGAAAAAATATCTAAATGGTATCGTATATAATTAAATTTCTTAAATTAAATAATGAATACCAACAGCTACACGTTCCAATAATAGTACCATCTCCAAAGTTGGAACCGCATCCTCCAGCTGTGCAGTTTCCGGCAGTAGTACAAGAAGCGCAATTTGAAGCGCAAGCGGAACAAGCTGTTCCCACGTTCACGTATCCACTCGAGCATTGTCCGATCGTACACTGTCCAGCCACAGTACAAGTTACGCAATTGGCTGCACAAGCTACGCATACATTACTGACTACTCCGTATCCGGTGGCGCATTGTCCAGGAGTACATTGATCAGGCACGGTGCAAGCGTTACAATTCGAGGAGCAAGCGAGGCAATTCGTTACGGTAACGTCCATGTATCCGGAACTACATTGTCCGATTGTACATTCGCCAGCAACAGCACACGCATCGCAATTAGATCCGCAGGCGGCGCAAGTAGTTCCGCTGTTTGTGTACTTGGAGGCGCATTGACCTGTAGTGCACTGAGCAGCCACGGTACAAGAATTGCAATTAGACGCACAAACTGAAATGGGTGAATACGTATTAATATTTACTGAATTTATAAACCAGTAAATATATAATTGTAATGGAACATATACCTTGACATGTTCCGGAGACCATTATCGCATATGTATTGCAAGTGGAACAAGTAGTTGTAGAAGTGCAAGTAGCGCAGTATAGAGGGCAGTAATCGCAAGATGCAATTGTCTTCGCAACATATCCGGAGTTACAGGTGGTACACGTCTCCACGTTTGAAGTAGATACGGTACACGTTGAGCATTGACCAGTACATGCTGTATTTAAAGTTTAATTATATAAATGGATTTATAAAATATTATTCGAATTCTAATTTAATAATCGTTTCGGTATTCATTAACATGAGTTAATTATATTGGTTTTTTAGGACTTTTCGTATTAATTTGTGTTTTGTATAACACGAACCACTGCACGTTCCGGATGCTGATATGAGACGGTATCCAGTAGAACAGGTAGAACATTGAGTTGTCGAAGAACATGTTGCACAATTAGACGTGCAGACTGTGCAAGCTCCAGCCGTACTCACGGAATAACCACCGTTACACAGTGTACACGTTGCAGTGGTAGATGCAGTAGCGGTTCCAATTGCAGTGGCACAGTTTGAAGGAATAGCTGTTTATCATTTATGAAGTTTTTATTTATTCTTTAATTCGGATGTTGAAATGAATTAATAATATAATAAATTGAATATAACAAAACTAACGTAGACATGCGTTAGATCCAGTTGCACCTGCTGAGTTAATCTTGTACCCGGTTGTTGTTGTTGTACCAGGATTGCATAATGTACACTGGGAAACACCGGATCCGTTATCAATACATGTTAAACAATTTGTTGGACATGCCAAACACGACTTGTCGGATGTTTTCAATGCGTACAGTGGTTTGCAGGCACTACAAGTCGTGGTAGGACTAGTTGTTGCGGAGTAAGTACAAGTCTTACAGTTTGAGGCGCTGCATGCTGTCGATATAATGTTTCGTATAACAATAGGTATTATAATTAAATACTGAGTTATTGACATTATCATATAATGATAATGATATATTATTTATAATTGTGCGTACTTGTGAATTCACATCGAATTATTTATATTAAAGTATATAAATGATAAAATATATCTAACTCACCCAAACAAGTGTAATCAGCTTGTAAATTATATCCGTCTAAACATTCATAGCACTTAGAAGTAGTGGTAGTCAACCAGGTACAGTACTTGCAGTTTGAATTGCAAGCTTTAAAAATGAAGCAATTATTGAAATAGCTTGCAATTTATTATGTTTTATAATATAAAACTCTTTTTGCTATTTTATTAGTATATTGAATCTTTTAAAAATATTACAAACCTGAACATCCTGATTTGTCAGCTTTCAATAGGAATCCAGATGAACACCCTGTACACTCCAAACCATGGTCCTCGCAAGTTCCGCAATTCGACATAGTGCAAGTATAGGTCACAGCTGTAGCAATACTGGTTAGAGTCAGCAGTACCAATATATACTTCATGATTGTATCCTATAAAATAGTAGTTACGAGTAGAGTTGAGTAATGTTAGTAACGTAGTTTAAGTCATAAGTTCATGATATAATGTTATCGGTAAACTAAAATATTTCTAAATGAAGCTGGTTTGTTATATTTAGGGACATTGAGTGTAAGTTTGTTTGTTTATCTTAGTTTTATATTGTTTGTGCATTTATTAATATTAGTTTCAATATATGTAGTTTATTTATATATGTTGTGTGAGTTTTACATAATAGCTTATAGTTGGATCTGTTTTTAAAATACAGCTATTTCATATTCTTGAGAAATGCTAAAGTATGAGATATTTTTATAGATAAATCGATAGAAGTATATTTTGATGAGTCGTTTTAGATGTTTTTTGTAGTAATTGTAGTATAGTGTTGCTGTAATCTAGATTTGATAGTACTATTTAAATAATCAATATTGTTAGGAATTGTCTATCACATAAGCAAATCAGGCTATTAAATCAATGATTCGAGTCGAATTTGAATCCAAGATTGGTGATAATCATTGGTAGTCTTATGTCAGTATTTTTATATATTTAATGTTAAGTAATATTTTGTTTTATTAACAGAAGATATATTATAATTTCAGACTTAGAGTTATTTAATTTTAAGTAATTGTAGTTGTAAATATGTTTTTTAATTAAGTTAAATCTAATTAGCTAAAGTGCTTTCGTTAAAGTTTCAAAGTTAGTTTTAATATAGAATAGTTCGTCGTTTTATAATTTAGTATATTTATTTAGTTATTATATGATGGGTATTGCGTTAATAACTAAAAATAGGTGTGCGGTCAATGAATCAACTGAAGCGAATAGATATAGCTGAACTAATATTACATAACTGTAGTGATTTATATGATTGACAATGAAGTTAGTGATATCGATTAATATTGTTTCCTTTCTATGACAGTTCTCATACGAACTTTGCAATGAATCGAGTATATATGTATGTATATGTATCTGTAGGTATATATATGTATGTGTTCGTGTGTGTAATATGATATAGTAAATAGTATTAAACGATTATTTTTAATTAGTGTTTAATTTAATTAGTTTTAAAAGTATTAATATATTATATTAACTATAATATATCTCCTTAACTCTTTCCTTTAATATAACATTTATTATTAATTATTCTTAACATTACTTATCTTGAATTATATTATTTGTCTTTGCACGTTTTTATTTAAATACAAAATACATGCAATGTTAACTAACGTATAGTTAATGTTGTAGTAGTATTCTTTATGATGATTTCAGATTACAATATATGTACAGAAACGCCTTATCCTTATATAGGTATACTATTTATGTTGCCATGGGTGACCCAGCGTGGTTTGACCACAAAGTCCGGTATTTAATTGGATTAGTTTTTAACTAGGCATTCCACGCAAATAACAATGCATGCGATTGTATTAATATGTATATAATTCATCAAAGATATTATCTAAGAATGTCTAAAATAGGAATAATTGTTGCTGCAAGTTACATAAATAATATGTATTAATAAAAAGTGGTATGATATATCAACTATTGTAATTCTTATTTAGAATCAATAAGTTTTACAGTTATTATATTTATTATTAATTTTACAGAAATTCGTAATTAATATAATTTTCTTACAAATATAAATTATATTATATTCAATATTTCTATAATATATAACTATCTAAAATCACTTTATGAATAAATAATATAGTATATAGTACTATTTAATTAGGGTTGCAATTTTATTAATTAAACATTAAATCAATTTAATCTTCAAACTATGGATAATTTAGAAATAAATTTAATATCAGAAATATTAATTTTTTAGGATTTAAGATTTTTAAGGATGGAGTGTTGATAAAATATCGTTTAAAATTCGATATAATGTATTAATACTTTAAATATGGATTACTAATAATCTCAAATTGTTAGGTTTTTAATAAGATTTTCTATATTAAAATTATTCTTTCTATGTTTAAATTTTCTTTATAGGTAAAACTAAACTATATTTGATATATATACTCTATATTAATTTTATTAAATAAATATGCAATCTTATTAAATTAACTAAATTAATTATAATAAATATTGTTTATGTTAAATAATACTCAATATATAGAAACAAATATACGATACATAAAATATCGATTAATCAAGCTATTTAATTTCATTTGCATATTAATTCAAGATTTATAAACCTATTATAATTATAAATAATAATAGGTTAATTTAATTTTAATATTTAAAAATGCATAAAATGTGGATATATAATTTAACATATTTAATTTTTTTTAGAAATACTGGATTTATTTGAAATTAAATATAATATTATATAATAAAGTATAATAATATTGTTTAAATAATTGCATAGCAATACAATACTATGTAATACACCGAATAGAAATACCGGATTTATTTGAAATTAAATATAATATTATATTTAACATTAATAAAGTATAATAATATTGTTTAAATAATAGAATAAAAATAATATATTATGTAATAAAGTATATAATATATATTATATATTTTTTTATGAATTTTATAGAAAGTAATATTCGAAAACATTCAACTTCTCTGCCCATATGTATATCTATCTGTCAATAATAAGTTGACCAACTATTATTGCCCGTTCTGTAATATATGGGCTTCTAAGTTCCTTTGGAAATATTAGCCTTGAGTAAACAAAGTATACGATAATGGGGCCGTAACCATAATAGAAATAATAACAGTTTGCATTGTTATGGTAAGCTTTACTTGAAGGTAACAATTAACAAATACCAGTAATATGTATTGAAACGCTTAAATTGTAGTTTATATATTAACAATTACTATTTAAAAAGTATAGAGTAAAGCATTCGTTTTCTTTTCAAAACATCCTTTCTACCATGTCAGGAACTATAGATTAACTATTGAATTAGAATGACATAATGATATCTAATTATATTAATTTATTAGTAATGCTTTAGAATATGAATAATATTACATTTATAATTCAACATGGTAGTATTCAAAAATATATACTAATATATATTCACTATAAATATTAATACATTTTAATTAAAATAAATAAGTTAAATTCTATATAATTTATTTATTTAAAAAATATAATATGAATTATTGTGTATTTCAAATTGCTACAATAATTATTGCGTTATATTATAATCAAGTATTCCTAATAAAATCTTTCTAATGAATGAAGTATTTATAATTAAGTTAGATATGTATTATATTAGATAAAACTATCCAATATATGTAAAATTACCGTATTATATAATCAATAAGTAGTTTATGTTACGTAATACGAACTTTTATGATATGATATGATATTTGAAGTTATTCGAGTAGGTTATAATAGACATATAGTATCTCTTTGAGTAGATATTTCATTATTATATATTCTATACTATAGTTGATGTTAAATATATATGCATACCTTAAGTAAGCTGTGATGGTACATACTCTGTTGTTTGATAACTTAACTCTTTTAGTTTGATAGAAATAATTATGAATACAAATATGCTGATAAAGTTCACTTGAAAGATTTGCATATTTAGTTATTTATAATAGTTTAACCAAGTCAGATTAATAATTAGTAAACATATGATAAACAGCAATATTCATAATAAGTCTTTTTACAGTAAAACTACATGTATACATGTAGTTTTACTGTAACATTTATAAAACTAAATTAGTCAAGTTACAAATAATATATATATCTATATATTAATACTAATTAATATTTGTTTTTAATTGTTTGTAATAATAGATATTATATTTATAATAAATATTGATGAACATTAAGGTTAATTGAATCCAAATACCCAGTATTTACTATATATTGTTTACAAGCTTCTATTATCTAGTATACTTATTTAAGATTTCAATCATATTTAATTGTAATTAAATGATCAATAATAATGCATTTAGTAAAATATCTATACATTTAAATTTAAGATATCTTATTTCTTCACTTTTTAATTATTATAATATTTTATGGTGAAATTGGTATTGCATTAATTAAAAATAAATAGAAACACTAATCAGAATAATAAAAAAAATCAATGATCATGGAACAAAACATTAGTTATATCAAATCAAATATTAACAATATTTTGTTTTTAGAGAAACCATTTTATCAAATTACTACATATTCACATTATAATATAATATAAATTAAAACATGACCTAAATGTAGTATACTCTTCACAAAATTGTCAACAAAAATTAAATAAATAGAAATTTTCTAAAAACTTTTTTTATTAATTTGTTATTTTTGATTTATTTTCTCAATAAACCTTTTTTAACTATTCGAAATATAGACTAATATTATATACTGTATATATATATATATATATATATATAGTAAAATATAGATGAATATAATATGTTAAATATAATATTTTAAGTCAATTATATGATATTAGTATATTACAAAAGAAACTCAATATGCCTCATCGATGTCATTGTTTTTATTAGAAGTGAACTTGTCCGATTCCGCATACTCGTCGATATTCGCGTAACGTGTTCATTGATCACTGACCATCTCGGGCGTTCATTTCTCTGTACCCGAATCGTCGCTCAGATTTGTAGGGCTCGGTTTTCCGCCAGCGGAGTGGCGTTTATTGCGAGCCTTCCTCTGCTGCAGATCTATCTGGTGAACCGTTTGCACGGGAACGTCAACCAATAGCTCTATGCGCAGGCCGTACTGTTGTAGGGGAGGCGCCGTCGGCGATACCGTGTCCGTTGCGGTCGGACCGTTACGGTTGGCCGGATTCTCCGAGCGGGTTTCGAGGTTGGAGTTCTGACTGGTGGATTTACGGCGGTGGTACCCGACATAAGATCCGGTCTGCGAATTCGCTTTATCTAGAATAACAGTGGCGCGACTATGAGATCATTTACGGAGCGCTTTGTAAACTAGATTGAAGGTGTGTCGGTAAAAGTCAATACATGTAATTCAATGTAAAAAAATACAATTGCGCGAAGTTTGTAAAAATTACTCAGTTCGTATATCGGGAATGAGTTATGCAATAAACAAGTATCGGGTACACTACAGTACGCTGTACACCCGATATCTAGGTTTACGAGTTATGCGTGGTCTAAGCGTATCATAACGCAATATATAAGAGAGTAAACACTCTCTTCCGTTACCACCGTGAACCACCGGCGAAATGGTGTTCAAGTTCCGGCCGATACCAACTGTGTAGTAGCGAAGAGGTCTCCATGGTGTTCGTGCCGATGCTGACAAAATTCGCGCTATCCGCCGACGACGCGCTGAGCCGACTCTCGGCTTCCGGTTTCTTGTAATAGATCATCTCGCTGGGCACGAAGAAACGTGGATCCTGCAGGTGTCGTGTCGATTGTAATCAATATAGGAGAGCTGAGGTTACTTCAGGTGATTTAAAGTTTGCGCGATTCTATCTTAATATATTGAATTTATAAAGTACAATAATATTCGAGGTGTTAGTATTAGTAGTATGCTAATGAAATCATCTATGAATGAGATCGCTAGATAAAAACTTATAATCCTCAAGTTGTGGCATATACATATGGGTTTATAGATTAAATACAAAAAAACATGGTAGTATTATATCCCAAGAACTCAAGAGTTACTAACACAGCTTTCGTGCTCTTTCTCATTGAAATATCTTTTCTTGAGTTCGATGAAATCATCGTCGGAAGAATTGATTCTATGGATGGCGACTTTCGAATGCTCCTCTTCTTTTATTTTCAAAGACAGCGGAATCTTTCTAAGTGTACAGTAATACGTAATGGGTTTAAGCCTACTGCGTGTATAAATATAACGGCGACAAACCCATATGATAGCTGGTGGACATGGGAGGACATCGATACATTCTTATCCTTAGCACACGTGCAGGAATCATTGGCATCGCTTTCAATGTCTTCTGCGCATGAGAAGATTTGCGAAATTTAAATAATCTATATTGCTAAGCAAGACCGCTGTAGCAAATTCAAATCATTTGGACATTTGTGTAGATAGTACACCAATTGTACAATACGTATTACCATAACATCACTTATTCGATTTATATATTGTATACATTTTTATATAATAATACTGTTATAATGCATATTTATGATTGGTATATTCAATGTAATGGACAAGAGATATTATATTCATATATAATATATAACATATCGCTATATTTTTTAGAACGGACTGATCATAATGACACGTATAATGTATATTTAATATTAATATATGAAGTGGAAATTAACTTGATATGTCATCTTTGTCGGTTTTTATAATGTAGCGTATTTTATGACAATATGAACAAAGGTTTCTTAATTCGGTAGAAACTTCATATTTATTATCGATATCTTTAACTGCGTATATTACAAATATAATTATATATAGATGGATGGATAAATAAATAGATATTACCGTAATTATTGAATCACAAAACTAAAATTAACAAATATAAATAGTAAAGAATATTAATATAAATTTAAGATATAAGGCTTTATTTTAAATGAATAGATAACAGGTATATGTGTATATATAATAATTAATCTATCCTAGTAGTATTGGAAAATTTTATTGCAATGGAAATATAACCACGTATTTCATTACATTATAAAATGTAATAAACATTACCCGATTAACATTATCTGTTATATAATGTTCGATTTACAATATATGACCTAAAATGTCCGATTTACAATATACAACTTATACTTCCTGACATATAATATCCGATATATAACATCGAACCAATAATATCAAACGAATTATGTGAGACAAATAATACCAAATTGTAAATAACCGATACGCAATACCTAACTTAAAATGTCTGACAAATAATATCTTAATAATATCTTAGAAGACGTAAACTATCCGACATTTAATTTCCTATATTGAAAGTATATTATACATTGTATAAATCGTACAATGATCAGGTTCTAATTTAGGACACTTTATTATATATAATTTCCGATATATACTGTTCAATACATATCCATTGTTAGGGAATGCCGTTAATACGTTTACACGATAGTATATAGTACCTGGAGACATATATATGTCTAGCATCTCTTCGTAGTCCGCATCTAAGGAAGCGTTACAATGAGTCTGTTCAAAAATAAGAAGGTTAATTCGACACTCCAACGCATAACACTTAAACACGCGTATTGTATCTAGTGTATACACAGTGAAAGATTGTATACAGTTTTTAAATGTGAATTACAATACAAATGTTAATTGAAATATAAATTCATTAAGCAACACTTTAATATGAATACTTATGTTTACTATATATAATAATTTATAAAAATATATTCATATATATATATATATATCGCAGTAGTAGCGAAGTATCTAGCAACACTCACATATATACTCAATTATATTCTACCATATACTTATATATATATTGTAAACCATATACTTATATATAATATATTATACATCTACTTGTATGTATATTTATATAACACCACATATAAAATAACTAATAATAAGTATATACTATACTTCTGAATTATTCAATAGTGGCAGAAATAATTCATCTTCAATTGAACTAATAGGAGATATTTCCTCTTCTATTTGCAGTGTAGGAGAATAAATATCTGTTTTTGGCATCTTTAAAATCATTTGAATGCTTTATTACTAATCATGATATACCATAATTATATATATATATATATATATATATATATATATAATAAGTTGATATCAAATATATTTAGTTTAAAAATAAATAATCCATAATTTAAACCTCTACCGAATTTCGTTTATATTCTGGTTTCACGATACTCGGTACTATCATATTTGACCCAATGACATTCTCTCTTCTGATCTTTTGCCCTACAACTGTTTCAGTTGATCTGCATCGTCCGGAAAAACATAGCGAATAGACACCCGTGTCGGATTCCGCTATTGATGAATCGTGATTATTATCGCAAACTGATGGAACGGCGAATCTCGCAGATTCTATGCAGTTGGAAGTCGCAGTTGGCAGGATCGTCGAATGAGAGTCATTTTCGATTGGTTGGACTGCCAACTGGAAGAGATTTACATTCGTCGACGAGGCGGGATGCTCTTCTCTGGAGTTCAACGTAGAAGTTGTTTCAGGCGGAGTGGGCTTTCGCCTATCCGCCGGGATTATAGGCGGAGTTCGCTTTTTTATTGGCGAAGTTGGGCGTATTCTAGACGACCTGGATTTGTCCCGCGGCATAGCTGACGAAGGCGTAGAATAAGCGTTCGTTGTTGTGGTAGGTGTATTTCGTGGTGGGCACGCCGAGGTTATCGTATGGTTTGATATTGTTGTTGAAATCGCTGAAGAAAGAGATGGAGTAAAAGAGCGCGAAGGAGGAGATGAGCGAGAAGGAGGAGATGGAGTAGACCGGCGAGGAGGATACGCGCGATAAGGAGGAGACAGGCAAAACGGAGTAGACGGGCAAGAAGGTGGAGATGGGCAAACAGGAGGAGACGGAGTAGTCGGACGAGATGGGCGATTAGGAGAAGACGGTAAAGACGGAGGAGAGGGACAAGAAGGCGGAGACGTGCAAGAAGGAAGAGACGGACGATAAGGAGGTGGAGTTGCCGCCGCGGAGTTGAAGCCGTTGTTGTCAGCGGCCGGGAAAGGTTGCAGCGATACGCGATGGCTGACGTTGGTGACGAGTTCCGCGTCGCTATCGGTACGCTCGTCGACGTCGAATGCTCTTGTGCCTATCTCGCTGGGGCTAGCGCTCTTGAGTTCGGCCGCAGGACGCGATCCGATAAACTTGTGGTGGCGGTTATCTCCCGTCGCCGTGCAACTCGGGTTAGACATGTTGTCTCGCATTATCTGCATAGATAGGTGAATCATTATATCGATGGTGCAATACTACACTTATATCATAACGGACGCCATTAGCATATTATATGTATATTTGTAGTGTCGTGTAGAGTTCGTATAGAGCTATTGCATCAAAAGTATTATATTTTTTTTAATAATTATTTTTCAATAATTATTCTTGTAACTAATTGTAACTAGTGCTAACTAACTATAACAAATTATAACTAATTATAAATAGGTGTAACAAATTAGGTATACATTTCTAAACTGTCTGGGAAGAATAGATTAAAATTAGATCCTCAAAAACTAATTTAAAAGGTTTCCAAATATAATATAATAATCAATATTACTATGAAGGTATACTTAGCTAAGGTTTTAGATATTGTATTATTTGTATTTTGTTATCAAATAATTTAAGAAGACAATTAAAATGGACAATTAAAAGGATACAATAATAAAAGGTTAAAAATCTAAAAGACAAAGAAGAAGAACTATATGTAGGCATAAAAAATTACTGTAGATTTCAGACAAATCGCACCGTTATATTCAATGGTTGTAATATTAAAGTTATTCAGTTGTTTACATGTCATTGATTGTATACTTAGTTCTTCTTTTAAAAGGCCTTCCTGAATAATGTAACCTAAGAAATCGAAAAAAAGCATACAAAATCTACAGTGATATCGATTATATTGGTTATGTTCTCAATTTTCGAATACTATATCAATTGTATGTATTTTTCATGCATTAAACTTATGGCGAAATGCAATATATAATGACGACGGAGCGCCACCTATAAAAGCCATAACCTTCAAGCCATGCGCAGAGGTGAACACGTCCAACACGACTTCGTGGACGGGAGCCTCGAAATCTCGGATGTCCTTCAGGCGATCCACGAGCGCCAGGTCGGGCCGGGAGTCGCGTTCTGCCGACCGCCAGCAATCCGCGTCGTACGCCGAGATCCAGTCGGCGGCGTCCTCTAGATCCGCGACGTCCTCTAGATCCGCGACGTCGTAGTCCGTGACGTCGTGGTCGGCGTACGGAGACACCGCTACGTCGCTGCGCCAAACCACGGACTTCGTCTTACCGGCCGACGATTTGGTTGGCGCCGTGGACGCGGGGCCGTCGTCGGATTCGAGGATGCCGCCGGAGCGCCGTCGACGAGGACTCGAGTCGGAGGCGAACCGACCCAACAAGTGATAGCTCATGCCGTCGTCGAGCTTGTCGCTTCCGTAGCTCTTGCGAGCGGTACGGTCGCCCGACGTCGACGAATCCGTAGCGCCTACCGTCGCCGCGATGCCTACGTCGGTGGTGAGTTTGCTGTTGAATAGTGTGTTCGCCTGCGTGATCAGGTTCTCGCTATTGGTCGTCGAGTCGCTGCACATCTTCATATCGTGGTGGGATAACGTCAGCAACTGAAGGCTGTGCATGCTGGGTCCGTCGTACGGCATTCTCGCAATGCCGTCCGTTCCCAAACGACGCGTCGTCGTTAGGTTGGAGAACTCTTGGCTTTTAATTGGAACACGATTGCCGATGCGTTGAATAGATGCGGAACCTGCGGACATCTCGCCAACGGAGCGCTCGTCGTTCGCATCGAAACCGGACAGCGTATTAATCGCGAGTCTGTTGTATTTAGCAGATGCCGGCCCGTTGAACGTAGCGCGACGATTCGAGTCCGGACCAAAATCGTTTCGCGCATTACCGCGACGGTCTGTGTCGCGTTGCGTTCCGCTTGGCGCGTGGCGTGAGTTACAACACCGCGAGTTGCGACACAAATGATCGCTAGAACGCGATCTGGGGGACTTCTTCGATCTCGATTCGCTGTCGAACGACGGTCTGACGTTTCCTTGTTCGCCGATGTCTTCGTTGACGTTGCCTTCGTCGAGGCGTCGCCGTGTTCCGGTTCGCAATTTGTCCTCGTAGATCTCGTGCAACCATTCGTTGAAATTCGCGTTTCGCCGGCAGTTCTGGTCGCATTCGTCGGTTTCGTGAAACGGCTTCGAATCTTGAATAGCGCGCTGAACTATATCCGAATTCAACTATGAAATATGTATAAATATAAAGACGTAGGTACTATGAGTAAATAGCTGTTGATAATGTTATATTAATATTGTAGAGAATATGCCATAAGGAGTATGCGATACTGCAAATAATCTGAAGTATTTGAAGTTATTTGCATTTATCAATATGAGAATGATATTTGTTATACTATATACATATGTAAGTTATTTATTAATATATGTGGTATTAATAAAGTATACAATAACTAGAACCATTATAATTTTTAATAACAAATTTTAAATCATGAATAACATGAAAATGCAAATATAAAATGAAATACAAAATATCGATTGATATGCTTTAAGTATATTCATCAATATTTTAATCAATATTTTATTTTTTTGCAGTTTCTTCGAAATAAGATTAATTAATTTGAATATACAAAAATATCTCATGAATAAAACTGTTTACGAAACATCTTTATCCTTATGGTTATAGATAATACCTAATTATAATATTAGAATAATTGAAAGATAGATTATTATAATATAAATGATGCCATTAAAATTATATATAATCTATAGATAAAAATGTGTATTTTTATTTAGAAATATCAGATAATAATCCATGTATAATAGTTGCTATTAGAGTTATCAAAATATCAATTAAATAAATATTTCTAATTTTGAAATATGATGATACTTCACATATCCACATTAACAATATTATTTGTATTTACATGTATAAATATACACATATATATATATATATATATATATATATATATATATATATATATATATATATTTATATAGTTTGGGATCAAAAGGGTGTTATTGTTGATCAACTAAATTAGTTTGTATAAAATATATAATATAAGTGTAAGTAAAAATTTTGTAAAACAGATAAATATTTAATAATAAATATTTAATAATTACCCTCCCGGAAAAATAGAAGTGATTGAAAAATCAATATTTAATTGTTCTACTGTATTCGTCACTATCGCTTGAATTGTGTTGTATTTCGTAATCATTCTGAACATAGATGAATATTTATAAAGTATGTATATAGTAATTTCATTTCAATGAATTATCAATGACATAACTTGTCTTGTAAACCTTGGAAAGCTTATATTGGGAAATATGAAGTCGAACTTTATGCCATAGATTCAATGTTTGAAATAATTCAATGCTGAGATAAGAGTCTAGTAGTGTTTTTGCTGGAATCGGCTAATTCAAAATGGTGTCACACTGTTATCTGTGGTATTTGTGACTAATCTCAGAAAGCTCTTTACCCTCTTGTCAATTGGAAATAGAGGTGATTTTAGCACTAAAACCTAAGATCATGTGATAGAGATGGTATAAGATGGCTTCTTTTTTGCCAATCTGCAGCCATATCTAACTGTTGAGGAAAGTCGAAAGTTATATTAAAAAGTAATTTAACATGCAGAGGTATACCCAGGTCAATTGCATATTCATTTTTTTCTAGAGCAGGATGATTTCTGAACCTAATTTGAACATAATCTTATCATGCTAACCACTAAAAAAGATTAATAATTTACATGTATTTGATTACATTTTAATCCAATATTCGCGGCAACTCTATAAATTACGCCAAGAATTTCGTTCATCTTTTTAAGACTTTCGGACATGGTAGCACTGTCATCGGTGTAGTTAGTAATGTGTACCTTACAATAGCTTAATTCCTTCAAATGCTATAACTTTTCTAATTATAGGTTCAGATACTAGATTTAATATAATAGGGGACATGCTATCCCTCTTGCGTAACATCTGATTATGGTGACACATTAAAATCTTTATATGTGCAAATTAATTAGCTATAGATATCGTTAAGAATTTACTTTTACTTTTACCCTCGAGAATGTGTAGACTTTCGAATAATTGAGAGAGTTTTGAATGCGAAATAGAACCAAAAGCATTTCTGAAGTCCAGCCAAGAAATAAACAAATTTAATTTTTACTTTGTAGCTTCTAGTATTGCCGATTCGAGGAAAAGTATGCTCTTGTATGCTTCTGATACCGTCATATAGACATGTTGAGCTATTCTATTGAGCGATTTAATTCTATAGACATCCGTAAAGCCTTTTTCATTTATGATAATTACTTTTCTTTATTTCAACAAATAGGTACTACTCTTCATATCGATACAATTAGTAATACACTCTTATTGATTAGTTTTAAGAGCATTTATTCTATTTTATCTGGACAGGAGGTATTATTCTTCACTCTTCTAAGCTCTTTGACTATAATTTTCCTAGTAGGATACGATTTTAAATATATTTCCTGATTTGATTTGTATTTTCATTTGACAAGGAATATTGGTGGATTGACAGTTTGAAACACTTCAGTTGAGATACTTGCAAAATCTCTCAGCGTGTTACTTTCTCCAGTATAATTTTGATTTATAGCTCCTAAAATTTTCCTTTTAGCTATATTTAGATATCTTCTAAATAGAGCATGATATTTCCATCTCTAGTATAATTTTTGCGTCAGATACACTAAGAGCTAAGAAAAATAGCAATTATGAAAATCGATATCATATTGAAGACAGAGTGAAGACTAGTAAATATCAGAATATAAATAAAAAATATGTAATGGTTAGAATTTATAATAAATTGATGTATATATAATTTATAATATTCGATTACTAGATCGTTATTTTGTAAGTCATATGGTACTATGTATATAAAGTCGATTAATGTACATAATAATATAGTCTCGTGTTCGTATATTATATATAGATATTATTGTGGATATAATATTTCGGTTAAAATGGTATTATGCAAGTTAATAAGTATGGAAGGATATTAATAAAGTCACAATATAATAAATGCGAATAAATCAGTTTGGTGGAGAATGCGCTTATTAACGTAATGAAATGTAAATAATATGTGGCTGATTTGTCGGCATTTGTAAGAAATATTCAAATCAGAAGAATATGATATAAAGTTAGAAACTTTTGGAATTATGATCATATTATTAATTAGAATAAGTGAGAATTATATTAAGACCATAATATATTAATAATTTGGATTTGGATATTAGAATATAGTTATTAAATATAAGCCTAAACTAATTACCTTAGTATATTACAATAATTGTCAATTTATCATCAAAGATAAATCAGATGATAGAAACTACACAATTGATATGTCATATTTGTATTTTAAGTTAAGATTAATTGAGTATAAGGTTTAGTTAGCTAATCATATTTATATATATATGTTTAGTTATTAGTATAAACTACCAGATACTATAAATGAGTTTTAAACTCATTAAACTGTATTATTACCTGAGAATAAATTCTATAGAATTTATTCTGAAAATGTATTTAATATAAATATATATATTTATATACCAAATACATTTTCAATTTAATTATATTAATTATTTTTCATTTATAGAAAGCATTGTTCATTATGAATTGTGCATTGTGAATATCATAATGGTATGTAATATCATAATGGTATATATATAATTTCTATTCATCACATAATTTAATATTAACTTTATATGATTTATATTTAATTTTGTACATGCTCTAAATAGTTTTAATTGTAAAATTTGCATACAAATATATTATGTGTGTAATGAATAAATGTAATATTAAAAGTAATTAATTTACTGGGCAATCTATACAATCTATGATAATTATTAATTAAATTATGAAACGTTTTTAAACTATAACTCATATTGTAATAATAATGAATTTCTAATAATAATATTTAAATTACGAAGGCAAATAAATAGTATAATTAAATATTAAACATAGAATAGTATAAATATAGTATATATGATCATCGTAGATTCTATAATATGTGTTATATATAATATATATTATGATATATATACAATATATAATGTCTATTAATGTATATAGTATTCGATTACCATATTAGGATCGTATTCTAGCATGCCGCCTACGATATTTTCTATAGCCTTGTTTCGCCTGGTCAGCATGCTATCGAGGTGGTGGGCAAGCATTGTGGCCAGATGCGTACGGTCGCTATCCGACGGCGCGCGGTTCAGCAGGTAGACGCAGAGTCCGACCAAGTGGTTGTGGAACCCGTCGGGCATGGACACCCTGTCGGGGGGTACGTCGCTCCTGGCCACTCGAGGCGGAAGGGCGGCGGAGATCGGGATGATTGTCGACCGGTGGTCGCAGGGCCGTTCCCGCCAGCTTCGCTCGTTTTTGTAGTATTCGAAGCAGCCGCAACCATTGTCGTCGTCCTTGCGAGTTTCGTCGTCCCGTTGCGGTGATCTATCCTCCGTATCGCGTTTGCCGGCGCCCTTGGCAACGTTCTTTTTTCGATCGATGACGTCTAATAGCTGTTCTTTTAAACCCTCGTACTGCGGCTTTACAAATGTGTCGTTGTTTTTCTTCTCTCGCTGTTTGCTATTTATTTTCGTTTCGTTCTTTTCTCGTCTATCCGAACTCACCATGTTGGCGAGATCAATACGGCCGTGTAAGTGTCGCGATCACAGTTTTTAAAATGCTTTTTTACTTAAGCAAATATTACTAAATTTTATATTACGTTTTTAAAATGATAAACAATTAAGTATAAAAATTATTTTTTTAAATCATTATTGTTAAATTAAATAATAATCATTTATTATAAATTATAAATATATAATTATTCTATTTTTAATTATTTGTACATATTTAGTATTTATTTATGTATTTTTTGAAGATAAAAATTACTTTTGTATAACATAGAGATTACAATTTAAAATAAACATATTTATTTTATATTCATAAATATAAATTATCATAATAATCAATTGAATAAATAATTTACATGTTAAATGTAGATTGTCTTCTAAAGAAATTTAAAATTACTTAGAAAACCATTTATCCATGTGCATAAAACCAGTATATAATGTCAATATATATTATAAGCATAATAATTAATATTTAATAATTAATAATTAATATTTAAATAGTTGACATGTGGAAATGTCCTGGCATCTCTATAGAGATACATAGGTAGATGATATATCTATTGATATACCTATTGGTATATTCGTCTGTATAGGGAAAGTAAAACCTGTATTAGTTAGTGAATTATGTATTAGTTGAACCATCATCGTAGTTCCATAAATTAATATGAGTATAATTATAAATAATTAAATATAATATATATCTATACAAATTTATTTATTTTATATTATATTTATATAACGAGTTATAGGTTTATACTTGAGATGTGTATAGTAGTAAATATATATAATATGCATAGTAAATATATAATTCATAAAAGAATTAAAATATATTCATGTTAAGAAATAAAATGAATGCTAAAAACATAATTTAAATTTAATATATATATACAAAAAATGGAAGTTTTCTAAATTAATTTCTATAGATATATAATTTTATAATCCTAAGCATTTATTTGAAAATCATTCTTTATAACCCTATTTAGGATTAATAGGCATATAGTGGGTAATTTATAATAAAAGTTAAGTAATTGAATT
>OZ038313.1:12683904-12826404 GCA_964035775.1 Osedax frankpressi | reverse complement strand
TTTATAAATATTACCATTTTATTTACCATTTATGAATGTATAACATAAGTAAGCATAAAAACAAGAGCATATATATATATATATATATATATATATCGATATATTAATATACACTGGTGTATATAGTAAAGAACATTATTATAATAAAAACTTAATAAATAGTGTTCTTAATAAGTTTACCTCTAGCTCTATATCCGACCAGTAGTACAGCATGGTTAAGAGCTTGACCGCAGTGGTGTTGTATGACACCCCCGCGATAGTGACGCCATACCGTAGCGTCCACCGACACCACCAGGGGGCCTAGTTTCAATAACGCCATACGGAGTTACCGTTCACGTCCTACGTAACTGTTCCAGATAATTACAGAAATATTCACCGATAGCTAGACGCCATTAGCGCTGGCGAGTCTAGTCGAATTAATAACAATCACAGTATTGTTATATGAGCACACACTTCGAATGACTCATTACACTATCCACTTCATCAGATTTGAATATGTTATATATTATGATTACATCAATATTACATACATTAAGTAATAATTTAACCAGTTACAAGAAAAATTCTTCACTTTAATTCCATTCGATGTTTTAGATATTATCGTATTGTCACATTCTTTTTTATTACCCTTATAAGGATATGCAGCTTCCGGTATTAATTTAGTCTTAGTCTGCATGTGGTAATTTAAATAAACACTTTCTATATAGAGTACGATAGTAAAACTTTGAGGGGCTGGTATATTGCTAGGTAAAGTGGTAATATCGTTTAAACTATATATTTAAACTATTCTATATATTATATATATATATATATATATATACATACGCAGTCGTTGAATAAAATTAAAATAATAACAACAATACACAAGGGAAACATATTAATATTACAAACTTTATATAGCCATTCTAAAGCTGTACAAGAGATACCTCCTTCACATCCATATAAATAATTGTTAAACCCACGCGAACAATCCAGTAACTAAAATAGAGGTGAACATTAAGTACTGCTAATAAAATGTACTTAACGTTTAAAGTAAACAGTTTATGTTACCATAAAAATTGATTTGTATTCATTTGAATTAATTGCAATTATTAATTAATTATGTATTACTTGTTGGCAACTCAGAAGTTCCAATTTGTTCCGTTCTTTTCTTAGTGCATGCGCAGTTGCTACTAAATCAGAAATTGCCATGGCCCTAGATCAAATGTTTACTCTAAATTACTTTATTTAGGTAGAGTTCACATAGATAACTACTCTTGGAGTGTATAAATATTTGCATAATTAGAATGCGAATATATAAATATTACGTATCATATATTAAAATAAAACAGATTTCCTAAATAACCAAATTATTTAGAATACTAATGTAATACGATGTACAAATTGTCGAATATCTTATGTAATATGTTTGTTGCTATTCACTTACCAACATGAACCACATGAACCTTGATTCCTAACTTCAGTGACAATACCTTTATCTCTCCTTAGATGTTAGTCCGTTATAATTAGATATATAAATATGTTCATATATATATATATATATATATATATATATATATATATACAGTACTTTCGTAAAGGCAAATAACATAAATATGTATTAAATAAATTTAATTATCTATGATATTATTTATAACAAATAAATTATAATATGTAAATTAACCAGTCTATATTTTGCAATGTATCCATATTCATGTGATCGCCTACTGATTTCTGTAATATATTATATTCCATTCTGGATGTATTACGACGAGGTATCGGAAATAGATAAATATCTAGAAAAGATCATATTTATTGATATAAAATAATTGCAATAAATAAAATATCTTAATTGTATCATTATCTTATAAACCATTGAATTCAGAAGCATCTAGATCAGAAAATTTATTTATTCCATATACATTAGATGAAGATATATTATTTAAACGCAATTGATCTTGTATATTAACCTGGCAGTTTGATTAATATGTGTATAGTTGAATTAATAAATTACTACAATATAGTATTGTAATATGTATAGTATATCAATGATTCTAGATAAATATTCAAATATATTGTATATTAGATTTTCCATTATACCTATTTATAAATCATTCTCGGAATATACAAATTATATAATTTATTATATATAATATATATATATATATATATAATATAATATAAATATAAATATAAATATAAATATATATATATATATATATATATATATAATATTATTAATAATAATATTCAAATTATATGTTGATATAATATTATATATTTATAAGTATAGTTACATCATCTGTATTCCTAGTTATAAAGAAAAGTATACACTGCATTATATACTTTATTAACTTTAATTAATATATTAGTTACTAATTATAATTATTGTAACACATAAAAGTAGTTTATCCAACTTTAACATTACTCTATTTCCAGGCTTTAGTCTGGAATTATAATTTATAAAAGAATGATATTTTAACATATCAGTTTACATTATAGTGTATAAAGTATACAATATAAATGTACTAACAGGTATAAACATGAACGCTATTAAAAAACGTAATTAAAAAGTAGTTATATAAGCTAGATCATTTAAAATTGTGCATTACTCTAAAATGTAATATATTAGGTACTATAACTATATATATAATATTTATTAAAATTAGGTTAAAATCTGAATAGTAAATATTATATCTCAATACCAAATAAGATATGATTGCATAATAATATATAATAAGCATACATTTTAACATAGTAAAGTATATATATATTATAACTTTAAAATTTTGAAATCTTTTTCTGTATTCATTTGTGTGATTTGCATAGGTTCATTTATATTTAGTAATAAAATATTTAAACTGTTCTTCATCGTAGTTTCTTTCCATAGCTAAAACGTTATTCCATAATATTAATATGATAAAATAATGCATTAGATACTCCATCGTATGCATAGCTATGGAACTATATACTTTAAGATATATAACATAAATAAGCAATATAGATATTCATAGATAAATTACAACTGATACATGCTAATTACTTTAAATATAATAGTAGGTCAAAATAAATAAATGTGATTTATAATAGATGATTTTCAAATTAAAAGTGGTATAAATATCGAACAAACGGAATGATATGTTTTATTAGGATAATATAAAATGTTTGAATTAAATATAAAATATATTTTCATCGCCTCGATAATTTTCGTGAAATATCCAGCACCAATATTTTTATATTAAATTATTTAATATTTAAAATAGCAAATTTATATCACTCTTATTGCCTGGGAGCGTGTTAAACGTTATGTTATTTCTTTGTATGCGAGAATTACGTATAATATAAATAATTGATATAGAACATATTTATATTGTATATAACAACATATTTTAGTAATAAAATTATTATAATATTAATAGTCCACTTTAAAAAGGTATGTCATGTAATAATTTTATTTATTTAAATGTGTTTATTGATTTCTACAACTGTTATACTTTTTGTATATAACCTATAATTTTTCTAGCGAATGAAAAGTTTTTTAAAACGATTATATCACTCTGCCATAGTATATCCAATGTAAAAATTGAAATCACCTTAATTGTAGATTAGGAAAGTATAATATAATATAATTTAAACATGAATACAAATATTTTTTCTTATTTAATATTTAAAAAAATGTCATGGCTAATTTCTTGTGGCGTACGAAATATTTGTTAATATAAAATAAATTATGTATTGCAAATAAAATAAGTTTCCTGGATTATTTACAGATTATAACACAAAAATTATAATATGTAGACTATAGTCTATATATATATATATATATATATATATATATATATATATATATATATATATATAGTGTGGGAAAGTAAACACTACAAAAATACATATTTGTGTTTATATATAAATACATGTTTAACATTATTAATATTTCAAATATATGTGAATGGATATAGATATAAATATAATCTAATATATAATTAATTAATAATTAAAGACCAATGGAAGAATAAACATATATTGCATTTATAGGAGCAGGAACGATTTTTATGATGAAGGGAAATCTCCTAAAAATATAAAATAAAATATAGTTATATAAAAATAATTTTTAATTTAACTCGATTATTAATATATGATTTTAGTTTCTTTTATATTTTAGTATATCAGAAACTATTTTATTATCGTTACGTGTCGTGCATATTATCGTTACTATTTGATTACGTTAATAATTAATGCTATCTTATTTTTAATGCTATCATTATTTATATGCCTATAATCTTAAATGTCAAATATGATTTTTATTTAAACTAAATATATTTATCAGTAATTCTTTAAGAATTCAAAATACATAGATTATATAAAATAATAATAGAAATATTTTTATTTTTCGATTTATAAATATTAAAATACGATAATTTTATAATATTATAATTAAATTTACATTTAATACGGACATGCATATAATATATAATTCAAGCAATATGTAGGTTGTTTCAAATTATATGTAACGAGTTATACGTTTTCAGAAATATCTCTGGCTATGTTTTATCGCATAAAGTTATGTTATCTCGGGTATACTCCACATTGTAAACTATATATTTTAAACTACATATTCTACTTGTATACTACAGTGTGCACAATTTGTATATGTTATACTTATTAATGACATTAGAGCATTAAGTTATTATCAACTTAGCAGACTGTTAGGGTTTTCTAGTTTTCTATGAGTCTATTTAGCTAGAAAATCCTTTAAATTTTCAAAAGGATTTTAATCGACTTTTTCCAGGTTTTAATCGACTTTAAAACCCTCTACCAATTGTATAAGTGTCTCTAGAGTTACGTTTAGCTAAAAAAAATAAAAATTTACATAATAAACATTATAAAAAGGGTTTTCCAACTCACTCATTGAAATATTATTTTACATTAAATATATATATATATATATATATATATATATTATATATATATATATATATATATATATATATATATATATGAATTAGTTTGCATAAAGTTGACTAGTAATAGAATCCTAAAATATTCATTATACATTTTATTATTATAAATATGTTATCAAAAAATTTAATATTGTTTTTATACAAATAAAGTGTATTTATAAGTATATTTGTAATAGTTGTATTACAAATAAAAGTACATATTAATACTCTATTAAATCAATGTACAATACTTTTTTAATATTTAGGTAGTATATAGAAGTTTCCATCTTCAGAAGCAATTGAACATTACCCGTCCAATATTCATCTTTTATTTCTTATCAGAATCTGGTATAAAAGGGCCCTTAATATATTCCTTTATTTACTCATCTAAAGGTATGAGTTTAAAGTTATATATATATATTATAATATATATATATTATATATAATATGCAATATGTACTGTATATATACGTAATTTAATATAACATCATTACTTGTTAGTGATCCCACACTAATCCAAACATTGAAAATTGAATAAAATGGTACATTTGCGTAATTTCTGTCAATAAATACCATAGTTGATCAACTTTAACTTCATATTCGTTTGTGATTTATATAGCTGAACGATATTACAACTATTGGTACCTATTGGTATATTCGTCTGTATAGGGAAAGTAAAACCTTTATTAGTTAATGTATTATGTATTAGTCGAACCATCATCGTAGTTCCATAAATTAATATGAGTATAATTATAAATAATTAAATATAATATATATCTATACAAATTTATTTATTTTATATTATATTTATATAACGAGTTATAGGTTTATACTTGAGATGTGTATAGTAGTAAATATATATAATATGCATAGTAAATATATAATTCATAAAAGAATTAAAATATATTCATGTTAAGAAATAAAATGAATGCTAAAAACATAATTTAAATTTAATATATATATACAAAAAATGGAAGTTTTCTAAATTAATTTCTATAGATATATAATTTTATAATCCTAAGCATTTATTTGAAAATCATTCTTTATAACCCTATTTAGGATTAATAGGCATATAGTGGGTAATTTATAATAAAAGTTAAGTAATTGATTTGTTACCATTAGAATATCTGCAAGTATTCTCTTCATGCATACGCATATGCATTTAGTTATCAAATGATATTTAAAGTATAGGCAGGTGTATACATATAATATATATATACATATGTGTGTGTATGTAAGTCTGTCTGTCTGTGTGTGTATGTGTGTATGTATGTGTGTGTGAGGGGGTATGTAATTGTCGGATACTTTATCAATATTTATCAATATGCCAGAATTTCTCAATTAATTATCTAGAATATAATTAATTTTTTATAATTTATTAATATTAATGTATTCAGATGTATTATTAATTTATTGTTAATGTATTAATAATATATATATTTATTTAAATATAAATTAAAGACGTTGTAATTTAATTGTTGTTATCATACTTCGCACTTGCAAATATATATGTAGAACTTTCATCAAGTAGTTGAAGCAGACGAAATATCACTTGCTATTCCTATATCATGGTTATCATATTAGTAAATGCTTTATTCAGTTATGTTGATTAAATCTACATTAAAAAATAGCAGGATATTATAAATACTAAGATATACTTATATTTAATTAGTATGTATTATATATATGCGGTAAATGTTAGTTATGTAATAGTTATATATATATATAATAGGTATATAGTATACTATAGTATACTATAAACCTTTTAAATATTATACATAATAAACTATTCAAAATATTCAATATGTATATTAATGAGTTATGTGTGTATATTTTTGGCGATGGTGGTTGTAGTGGTGGTGTTAATGGTATACCACCACCAATATTATAGTGTTGGTGGTGTAGATAATGGTGGTGATAGTGGTAGTGGTAGTATTTGTGATGGTGGTAGTGGTTATGGTAGTGGTAGTGGTGGTGGCAGTGGTGGTGATGATGGTAGTGCTAGTGGTAGTGGTAGTGGTAGTAGTAGTGATAGTGGTAGTGGTAGCGGTAGTGGTAGTGGTAGTGGTAGTAGTAGTGGTAGTAGTAGTGGTAGTGGTAGTGGTAGTGGTAGTGGTAGTGGTAGTGGTGGTAGTGGTAGTAGTAGTGGTAGCGGTAGCGGTAGTGGTAGTGGTAGTGGTAGTGGTAGTGGTAGTGGTAGTGGTAGTGGTAGTGGTAGTGGTAGTGGTAGTGGTAGTGGTAGTGGTAGTGGTAGTGGTAGTGGTAGTGGTAGTGGTAGTGGTAGTGGTAGTGGTAGTGGTAGTGGTAGTAGTAGTGGTAGTGGTAGTGGTGGTTGTTGTGGTAGTGGTGGTGGTAGTGGTGGTGGTAGTAATAGTGGTGGTTCTAGTGGTAGTGGTGGTGGTAATGGTAGTGGTAGAGGTAGTGGTAGTAGTAGTGGTAGTGGTAGTGGTAGTGGTAGTGGTAGTGGTAGTGGTAGTAGTAGTGGTAGTGGTAGTGGTGGTTGTTGTGGTATTGGTGGTGGTAGTGGTGGTGGTAGTAGTAGTGGTGGTTGTAGTGGTAGTGGCGGTGGTAATGGTAGTTCTAGTTATAGTGGTAGTGGTGGTTGTAGTGGTAGTGGTAGTGGTAGTGGTAGTGGTAGTGGTAGTAGTAGTGGTAGTGGTAGTGGTAGTGGTAATGGTAGTGGTAGTGGTAGTAGTAGTGGTAGTGGTAGTGGTGGTTGTAGTGGTAGTGGTGGTGGTAGTGGTGGTGGTAATAGTAGTGGTGGTAATAGTAGTGGTGGTTGTAGTGGTAGTGGTGGTGGTAATGGTGGTGGTAGTAGTAGTTCTAGTGGTAGTGGTGGTTGTAGTGGTAATGGTAGTGGTAGTGGTAGTGGTAGTAGTGGTGGTAGTGGTAGTGGTAGTGGTAGTGGTAGTGGTTGTAGTAATGGTAGTGGTAGTGGTGGTTGTAGTAGTAGTGGTGGTTGTAGTGGTAGTGGTGGTGGTAATGGTGGTGGTAGTAGTAGTACATATTATATTTAGTGTGTGTGGATATGGATAATAAGTGTGATATGTTATCTGTGAAGTGTCAGTGTTTGTGAATTATAGATATGTGTATGTATTTTGAATATATGTGTTTATAGATATGCATATTTACGGCTGTATGTGAATGTCATTGTCTATATTGTGTGAGAGTTTTTAAATTTATATGTGCTCTTATGTGTGTATGTTTATATTTGTTTGCGTGTGTGCTTGTGAGCATGTGTATATGTATATATACGTGTGTGTGTGGGTGTATAGATATGTGTATAGATATGTATAGATATGTGTGTGTAATCATTTATATATATATATAACCACATATATTTTCGTTAGCCTTAATATATAGATAGCCATCTTCTCCAAAGTCTCGACCCCATGAATTCTTAACAATGTAGTGAGCAACATCTTTATTTTGTTTATTTCCTAAAGAAAAGTATATATAACTATAGTTATTAATTAATATAAATGCTATTTTGTAATATTTATAAATATTACCATTTTATTTACCATTTATGAATGTATAACATAATTAAGCATAAAAACAAGATCATATATATATATATATATATATATATATATATATCGATATATTAATATACACTGGTGTATATAGTAAAGAACATTATTATAATAAAAACTTAATAAATAGTGTTCTTAATAAGTTTACCTCTAGCTCTATATCCGACCAGTAGTACAGCATGGTTAAGAGCTTGGCCGCAGTGGTGTTGTATGACACCCCCGCGATAGTGACGCCATACCGTAGCGTCCACCGACACCACCAGGGGGCCTAGTTTCAATAACGCCATACGGAGTTGCCGTTCACGTCCTACGTAACTGTTCCAGATAATTACAGAGTTATTCACCGATAGCTAGACGTCATTCGCGCTGGCGAGTCTAGTCGAATTAATAACAATCACAGTATTGTTATACGAGAACACGCTTCGAATAACTCATTACACTATCACCCTCATCAGATTTGAATATGTTATATATTATGATTACATCAATATTACATACATTATGTAATAATTTAACCATTTACAAGAAAAATTCTTCACTTTAATTCCATTCGATGTTTTAGATATTATCGTATTGTCGCATTCTTTTTTATTACCCTTATAAGGATATGCAGCTTCCGGTATTAATTTAGTCTTAGTCTGCATGTGGTAATTTAAATAAACACTTTCTATATAGAGTACGATAGTAAAACTTTGAGGGGCTGGTATATTGCTAGGTAAAGTGGTATTATCGTTTAAATTATAATGTATTTTCTATATATTATATATATATATATATACATACGCAGTCGTTGAATAAAATTAAAATAATAACAACAATATACAAGGGAAACATATTAATATTACAAACTTTATATAGCCATTCTAAAGCTGTACAAGAGATACCTCCTTCACATCCATATAAATAATTGTTAAACCCACGCGAACAATCCAGTAACTAAAATAGAGGTGAACATTAAGTACTGCTAATAGTATGTACTTAACGTTTAAAGTAAACAGTTTATGTTACCATAAAAATTGATTTGTATTCATTTGAATTAATTGCAATTATTAATTAATTATGTATTACTTGTTGGCAACTCAGAAGTTCCAATTTGTTCCGTTCTTTTCTTAGTGCATGCGCAGATGCTACTAAATCAGAAATTGCCATGGCCCTAGATATAATGTTTACTCTAAATTACTTTATTTAGGTAGAGTTCACATAACTACTCTTGGAGTGTATAAATATGTGCATAATTAGAATGCGAATATATCAATATTACGTATCATATATTAAAATAAAACAGATTTCCTAAATAACCAAATTATTTAGAATAATAATGTAATACGATGTACAAATTATCGAATATCTTATGTAATATGTTTGTTGCTATTCACTTACCAACATGATCCACATGAACCTTGATTCCTAACTTCAGTGACAATACCTTTATCTCTCCTTAGATGTTAGTCCGTTATAATTAGATATATAAATATGTCCATATATATATGTATATATATATATATATATATATATATATATATATATATAAAGTACTTTCATAAAGGCAAATAACATAAATATGTATTAAATAAATTTAATTATCTATGATATTATTTATAACAAATAAATTATAATATGTAAATTAACCAGTCTATATTTTGCAATGTATCCATATTCATGTGATCGCCTACTGATTTCTGTAATATATTATATTCCATTCTGGATGTATTACGACGAGGTATCGGAAATAGATAAATATCTAGAAAAGATCATATTTATTGATATAAAATAATTGCAATAAATAAAATATCTTAATTGTATCATTATCTTATAAACCATTGAATTCAGAAGCATCTAGATCAGAAAATTTATTTATTCCATATACATTAGATGAAGATATATTATTTAAACGCAATTGATCTTGTATATTAACCTGGCAGTTTGATTAATATGTGTATAGTTGAGTTAATAAATTACGACAATATAGTATTGTAATATGTATAGTATATCAATGATTCTAGATAAATATTCAAATATATTGTATATTAGATTTTCCATTATACCTATTTATAAATCATTCTCGGAATATACAAATTATATAATTTATTATATATAATATATATATATATATATATATAATATAATATAATATAAATATATATATATATATATATATATATATATATAATATAAGTATATATATATATATATATATATAATATTATTAATAATAATATTCTAATTATAAGATGATATAATATTATATATTTATAAGTATTTGTATTCCTAGTTATAAAGAAAAGTATACACTTTATTAAGTTTAACTAATATATTAGTTATTAATTATAATTATTGTAACACATAAAAGTAGTTTATCCAACTTTAACATTACTCTATTTCCAGGCTATAGTCTAGAATTATAATTTATAAAAGAATGATATTTTAACATATCAGTTTACATTATAGTGTATAAAGTATACAATATAAATGTACTAACAGGTATAAACATGAACGCTATTAAAAAACGTAATTAAAAAGTAGTTATATAAGCTAAATCATTTAAAAGTGTGCATTACTCTAAAATGTAATATATTAGGTACTATAACTATACATATAATATTTATTAAAATTAGGTTTAAAATCTGAATAGTAAATATTATATCTCAATACCAAATAAGGTATGATTGCATAATAATATATAATAAGCATACATTTTGACATAGTAAAGTATATATATATTATAACTTTAAAATTTTGAAATCTTTTTCTGTATTCATTTGTGTGATTTGCATAGGTTCGTTTATATTTAGTAATAAAATATTTAAACTGTTCTTCATCGTAGTTTCTTTCCAATGCTAAAACGTTATTCCATAATATTAATATGATAAAAGAATGCATTAGATACTCCATCGTATGCATAGCTATGGAACTATATACTTTAAGATATACAACATAAATAAGCAATATAGATATTCATAGATAAATTACAACTGATATATGCTAATTACTTTAAATATAATAGTAGGTCAAAATAAATAAATGTGATTTATAATAGATGATTTTCAAATTAAAAGTAGTATAAATATCGAACAAACGGAATGATATGTTTTATTACGATAATATAAAATGTTTGAATTAAATATAAAATATATTTTCATCGCCTCGATAATTTTCGTGATATATCCAGCACCAATATTTTTATATTAAATTATTTAATATTTAAAGTTAAATTTACATATAAAATAAAATAGCAAATTTATATCACTCTGATTGCCTGGGAGCGTTTTAAAGGTTATGTTATTTCTTTGTATGCGAAAATTACGTATAATATAAATAATTGATATACAACATATTTATATTGTATATAACAACATATTTTAGTAATAAAATTATTATAATATTAATTATAATATAATTTAATAATTATATATAAATCGTGTATTTGTTTATTAATTATAACTATCATAGCGTTGTTTAATTATCCCAAAAGCTTATAATATTTTTTAGTTACATTGATTCAAATTAAGAATTTTTTAAATTATAAATTTTCTTTACCTATATTATATATTTTTAAATCATGCGATTCCGTATCTATAAATCAACTACGAAACGGCTGTGAACTATCTTTGGATATTGTCCTTGCTATAAATGCCTAGTAACGATTATAAATAAACTTTTTAATTTACATCTATATTAATTTAATATTTTATATATATATTAATTTATATTTTAACATGTCAGATAATGAAGATGGAACTAGTGTAGATGAAAATGTACAAGATACAGAAGATAATAATACTGAAAATGACAATGGTTTCATAATAATAAAATGTGTTACTAGCATGCATCTAATACATGTCATTATTATAAATAACTAAGATGCACAATGTGCGTCGCACATTAAATTTGTGATCGCCTTGGTTATATATATAATATTATACGCTAACTTACTCTTCATAGCAAAAATATTAACCAAACTAATAAATTGTTGTAAAATGTAATGAATCTGTAATAAGCATTCATATATGCATAGATTTACTAACTCCGATGATTTATTATATTTATAATGATTAAATAATATTAATGTACTAGTTATACAATTTATTGACTATGAAACTGTAATTGTTTACTTAAAGTACATTATAATTTAATACGGTGTATTTAGGTTGATTGCAAAGATGTATTAGTATGATAATTATTAGTAATACATATTAATATACTCATGTTATAATATAAATGATCACATATATTCTGACGCTATCTTTTAACTGTATATGTTACCTAAAGTGTATAATTATATATAGTAAATGTAAAACATATATTCTAAATATAATTTTTAATGATTTAAGTTAATTAATTTAAGCACAATTATACTAGTATTAATTATAAAATAGTTATAATTATCATAATTATCATAATTATAACTATTTTATAATCAATGTATCTAATATCACTATATTTGAATGTGTAGAAAAATGTGTGTGTTTAATCATTCAGATCTATTATTATTAATTCAATAATATTCTTATTAATTATATATCATATTATTACCCATATTATCGTTGGATGGGAGATAATTAGCTATTTACAAAGGCTCTAATAGTTATACAAATATTAATATCAATTTATAATTTATAGCGAAATTTAATTCTATTAAAACTAAAATAACACTTCCAAAACCTAATAATAATCTACATACTGACTTTGTTAATATATCAGAATATATATATATGTATACATTGTATGCATAGCATAATAATGATGCAGATAACTAATTCTAAACTAATTGTTTCATATACAAATTATAATAAAAATTATTTATATTTAACATTAATTATATGAATACTAAAATTGAAGTTGATATAAACGATAATGAAAAAGAAAAAGAAAATGACGAAGAAGCAGAAGAAGCAGAAGAAGAAACACCAGAAAACGAAGATGAAAAAGATGAAAAAGATCAAGAACCTAAAGTAGAGGAAGAAGAAGAGGAGGTATTCTATATATATTTATATATATATATATATATATATGTCTCTTCGTATATTACATATATGCATATACTTTTGAAAATAAAATCTATATTCAATTAACATTATATTTGATTGTATTTTGCCATATTTATCCTTTTAGAGAGATGCAGATGTTTTATTAACTGAAGATATGATTTCCGAAGGACTCGCATTACTTTGTAAAACAGCCGATGGACTAGCTCATGCTTATGTGCGATTTGACTGCCATGAAAAGTATGTGATATTTTATAAATTTTCAGAAAATAATAAGACTACTTTTCATTGTTAATATAAAATGATTATTACCAGATACTATTATAATGTATATTATATGATACAATTTCTTTTAGAGAATTAACAGATATCTCTCTTCTCGATAAATACATTCATTTGCGTTATGTGGATCTCTACAAAAACAATATTCGTAACATTTCCACATTGAGCCACCTCACAAATCTTATCACTATCAAGGTATTACTTAACAACTAGTCATGTATTAGTGCATTTTAAAAGGATAATAATATATATAATTCCAAATTCAATGACAAATAATTCAAATTAGCACCTATCCGGATACTAGATCGATCAGAATAAGTTGAGCAGTGTATCATCCCTCGAAGAACTCCCATTCTTGCAAGTGGCAAATTTTAGCAATAATTCAATTCGCAATACCATCGGATGTTGTCATCCAATGCTAGAACATTTGATACTGAATTGTTAGTCGCATAAGTTAATGTAACTCAAATTATTAAATTTGTCATCAAACTTCCAATAATTAATTTAATTGTTAATTATCGAAATAGTCAATGAAATCAGTGAGATTAAAGAATTAGATAGCAGCAAACTAAGTAGATTGCATACTCTGGAATTGAGATCAAATAAATTAAAAAATTTAAATGATCTCAATCTTCCCAATCTTAAAAATCTTTTCATTGTTAGTAATATTCTTTATTTAATCTATATTGTATAATTACAATTTATTATGTTAATTTAATCAATATAGAATTTAATTTATTCATATACAATATAGCCTACTGGGCATTATATAGTTTTCTTAATTTACCTACTAATTAATAGGCTGCAAATCAACTAAATTCATTAATTGGTATCGATAAAATGTCACATTTGTCAACTCTGCATTTACGAGATAACCAAATAGAAAATCTCGATGGTTTTTCCGATGCACTGAAAAATCTACAATATATCAATATGAGGTTGAAATGCTAGTTGATAAGAAATTTGTGTAGTATTGAATCCAAGCAATCTATATATATTTCATCTAAATCCACAGGGGAAATAATGTGTCAAACCTAAAAGAACTTTCTAAACTCTCTGGGCTACCAGTAATAAGAGCAATGGTACTATCGGGTTAGAACTTTACATCTAATTTATATGACAATATATTGAATTTGTAAATTTCAATTTACAGAGAATCCTATATCCGATGAAGGGGAATATAGATTAGAAATGTTGATAGCATTAAGAAGACTCGAGAGATTAGATAAGGTTCTTATGTAAACAATAGCGTCAAATTAGATAACTTGTAATATAATAAATACGAAATTAAAAATTAAGTGTTTTGTGTAGGATGACTTTAATGAAGATGAAAGAACTGAAGCACAAGAGAGTTATGATCAACGTAAAGCCGACGAGGCTGCGGCTCAGGTATTGTAATTATTATAAAACATCATTTTAGTAATCTACTATTTATTTTTTATATTCATCTTATTATTATTTAATAAATCAATGTTATTAATAAATCAATAAATCTATAAATTTGAATTAATTTACTCTGCAAATTAAATTTAGTTGGAAGAAGAACAAGAAAGAATGGAGGCTGAACAAAAGTTTTTGGTTAGCAAATATTTACAGAAAATCTGTGTGATTGTATATGAGATTAATGTATTTAAATAGGAGGAACAAAGATTAGAATTGGAAATATTAGAAAAAGAGAGATTAGAACAAGAGCAATTAGAATTAGAGAAAGAATCTACTAGTGTAAATGTAGATAATACTGTAGAGAGCGTTGTTAAAATAGATACCAAAGATACTAAAGATAAATCAGAAAATTCACAAGATTCTGAAGAAACTGATGTGAGCATTATAATGTTCATTTTGTTTACAAGACTTTTTTAATTGTTTTTTACTTTCACATATATATATATCTATTTATAATGATTTATTAATAATATATATCAAATGAACAGGAATCTGAAGAAGTTGTAGAAGAATAACATTTATTAACAAAAACTAATACCTATAATGGTCTGGTTTGTATGGTCCATCAACAGACAAGCCGAGGTATTCAGCTTGAACTTTGTTTAACCTGGTCATTTTCACTCCCAAGTGATCGAGATGAGCAGCTGCTACAGCTTCATCCAACTATGTAGTATTTGTTATTTTTAATAAAATATTTATAAGTATATTTCTTTAATATTTTATAAAAGTAATTTATAGAGAAAAGTAATTTATAGAGAAAACTAACTTTCTTAGGTAACATATGTACATCAACTTTGTAAGTTCCTTGTTTGGTATATAATTCAATTTGAGCAAGTACTTGGTTGGTGAACGAGTTACTCATAACAAAGCTAGGATGTCCCATGGCACATCCCAGATTTACCAGACGACCTTCAGCCAATAGAATGATGTGTCGACCACTCTTCATTGTGTATCGCTCTACTTGTGGTTTGATAGTGTCCACGGAAGCGCAGTTATCATCCAACCACTTCTTACCAATTTCGGTATCGAAATGACCAATGTTGCAAACGATAGCGTCTTCCTTCATTTCGACAAAGTGTTCGCCGCGAATGATGTCACGGCATCCGGTTGCGGTAACGAATATACGAGCTTCTTTAACGGCCTCTTCCATTGTGGTCACTTCGTAACCTTCCATCGAAGCTTGAAGGGCATTAATCGGGTCAATTTCGGTGATCAATACTCTAGCACCGAACGAACGAAGGGCTGTAGCGCAACCTTTTCCAACATCGCCGTATCCAGCTACGACAGCAACCTAATCAATTCAATTGTTATATTAGCATTAATTATATAATATCATTTGAAAAAGAGATTAAATTACTTTAACAGTGAGTTAACCTTTCCAGCCAACATAATGTCTGTGGCACGCTTAATACCGTCTACAAGGGATTCTCTGCAACCATATAAATTATCAAATTTGCTCTTAGTCACAGAGTCGTTTACATTGAAGGCTGGGCATTTTAGGTCACCCTTGGCCATCATCTTAGCAAGATTGTGAACTCCGGTGGTTGTCTCCTCAGAGATACCAAAGATACCTGTATGAAAAACAAAAGTATATTATTATGTAATTGTATGCAATAGAAATTTAAAAGGAAATATTAGAAAGATATATAAATAAATATAATATACAGATTTGAACTAATTAATGTTTTTATTAACCCGAGAGATATTGTGAATACTTCGTATGCACCAAATTAGTTAAATCACCACCATCGTCCAAAATCATATTCAATGGCTTACCATCGGGGAAAACAAGAGTCTGCAGTGATTTATATTTACTAAACAGTTCTATAAATATTTAAGATGAAGTATATGCATATATTTATTTAATAAATGTGTGAATTCATGAATGTAAGATTATATAAATAAATTGTCGACAAATATTTATGTTGCGCAAACACTTATTTGTAAAGCAAAATTACTAAATAGAATTGCTTTATTTTAATGCACAATTTAATGAGTACAATCTAAAATAATTACTATTATATAGATTTCTAAAGAATGTAATGAATGAATAACTTGTTCAATACACCAAAGGTATTCCTCATCAGTTTCTCCTTTCCATGCATACACTGGAACTCCAGTTTTAGCAATAGCAGCAGCAGCATGGTCATGGGTAGAAAAAATATTACAACTCGACCATTGAACCTATAAATTAAGGGTGATAACATTAAATAAATAAACAATCAGTATAAACAATATTCAAAATATATATTCATTTCGACAATATTTTAATATATAATCCCTATACCAGCTACTCGAAAGGGATTAATTGATAAAGTATTGTAGTATAATAAAACCTCAGCTCCAAGAGCAGTCAGAGTTTCGATGAGAACTCCAGTCTGTACAGTCATGTGCAAACATCCTGCAATACGAGCTCCCTTCAATGGCTGTGAGGCTCCATATTTCTAAATATAATCAAGAATTAATCTCACCTTAAATCATATTTATAAAATATATCAATATAACCATAAGTTAAAAAATCTAGTTTCATATAATTATTTGTATTAAATTAATTGGATTTAAAATTCTATATTCATTACCAAATACTTTATATAATATTAAACTTTTAAAAATAATTGTCCTGGATTATTTTTAATTAAAAATGTTATATTATATAAGATATAAGATGTAATCATATTTATGTAGATATCTGATTTTATAGAAATAAAAAAGTAAATTAAATAATAAACTTTTTAAAAAATTAATTTGACCAATTGAAATATCATGTCAAGCCCAAAATTACTAAATAGAATTGCTTTATTTTAATGCACAATTTAATGAGTAACTATATTTATGAAAACTATTAATATAAATTTTTTATTTTTTTTATTAATATATAATTACTTATTCTTACATTAATATATATATGTGTACATTATGTAACATTAATATAAATAACATTAATTATAAGTCTATTATATATTTGTAGATTTGTATTAATTATTCTTATTTGCATATTATTTGTAGGTATTATTTGTATATAAGAATTCAATATAACTATTGAAACCGACTCAATTGTAAAAAAGAATATATGAGAATTACATTAAACACAACAGGTTTATATTTGATTACATATTATAAACTTAAATGTATACATTTTAATAACTTATTTCAAAAATAAACTAACAAATAAATAAATTAAAAAATATATTCCTAGAAAAATGTTTTCATAAATATAGTAATTCATTAAAATCAAGCATAAAAAGCAAGTATTTGAATCATTTTAATTGATTTTTCACCTGGTCATATTACATAATCCCAATTAGGGTATTAAATATACATATATATACCTCTCTCATATTCATTAGACCAGGCATCTCATTCTCAGCAATAGTCAATGCTTTACGGCCCCATGTATCAAGGGTGATATCAGCTGTTGATATTATAAATATTATCAACCATATATTTATAAATATAACATACAATACAAACTAATTACTAATTGTATTATTATATGTAATTACACTAATTATTATAAATAATTATAATTAAATATATTATGTATTATGTATATTATTATACATTTTAAACATATGTTTTATATGTATAATTAGATAGCCAATCTATGTCGTAATGTATTTACACGATCTAATTTGTTTTATTAGTAGATTAAGACTAATAATATAACATAATAATACATTATGAGTTTAACAAGATAAATGAGTATTATAAAAATTTATATAATCGATATGCCTAGATAATAAAGTGAATATAAATATCAATTATAACAATAAAATATTATTATAAATTAGATATCATGATTCATATAGGTTTTTTATCACTTTTTATTACATATTCAATATTATTAATGTATACTTTGTAAATTATATAATTATTTAGTATATATATTTTATTAATATATACATTTTATATAAAGAATATTATATTATGAATATATTTATAATATATTATATGTAAAATGTATTCAGTGAGCGATAATAGAACGTTCTATAAAATTAAAGTAGTGGTTTTTATACAGACCGACTTTGTAGGATGGCTTTGGCATATTTAATTTGAATGAATGAACGAATGAATATTTGAGAAATGATAGAGGAATAATAAACAATAATCTCTACTTATATATGAAATAAATTTGAATATACCCATATTTAGATCAACCAATCTCTATACTGACCAATAGGAAATTAGTAATATATGACACTTGAACTCAGTTGTTATTTGAATTATAATAATACCCTGGATAATATAAATTAGTCTACTATTGTTATATGTTATAATCCCCAACCCTTATGGAGGTTGTCGAACTTGTCATTTTATTTATAAAATTAATTTATGCGTATATTTCTACACGTGTAAATTTCTATATAAAGATAAGTGCATTATTTTAATATTTAGCAAACAATAATGCTAATATCGTTTTAGATTTCATAATTATATACATAATATACAATGTATTTATTATATATATATATATACTATAGTAATACCCAAGATTACCTTGGGTAATCTTGGGTAATACATGTATTAATCTGATAAATTGAAAGTTATAGGATCTACTGGAAATTATATTTATAGTTATATGAGGATTAGTGCGGTGGTATAAGGCCATTGTTTTTTTTATTTATGTAAATATTATAATTAATTCAATATATACGTATTTCGTTTTATTGTGGATACCAGACCTATAATAACTTCTATGTGTAACAATTGAAAAGTCCAATATACTAGTAAACTATAGTTGACTAAATAATCTATGAATTCTGAAATTATTTGCAATCTTTTACAAAAGCTCCATGTATAAGGTGTTTTGGTATTACTTAAGATTTCAAAATGAATTGACTTACTTACTTATCATTTCTTATTAGGCAAGTATTTAATTTATATGTTAAGAATACAAGTTGTATCCTATGTTTTTAGTTATAGTTTGGTAAGAACTCTAAATATATTTATTTTACAAGAGATTTTACAGGAAAATAGTAAATTCCCTACAGATTCTTGGAGTAGACAGAGTATCGTATGACTATATATAGTCATGCGGTACAATCGAATATATTCTCTTCAGGAAATCCAAATTACTAGGTATATAAACCTAGATTTTGAATATATGTCTAAGGATAATTAGTATTGATTAAATCTTGAGAGTAATAATACATGTTCTAACATATTCCTAAAGTATGCCTATGTGCATACATGTTTATATATACCACGGTCAAATGTATCTAGAGCAGATATGATTCAAAAAGAATAAGATTCAAAACATTTATGTATTAATTATTTCACTTCTGATATTTAATAACACTATTTTGGTAGATATGAACATATAACGTATTGTGTTTATTTTTAATATTAGGAAGTCATCAATGTGTAATAGTCTATTAAGAGACTAATTATTAAATAAAAGAAAATTACCAAGGATAAATATATATTATATATATTTTAGTAACTATTTAATATGGTTTACTTTACTTTGAATAAAAATAATATAATATGCATGTTAACCAGTAATTGTTATATATATTTAATAATGAACAAATAGATACAAATAGATTTGAAATCGATATTTCAAAAGGTAAACATAATATCTATAGTCTATGTTGCAACTAATTGATTTATATGGTGCCATTATTAATTTAATTCTTAAATTGTTTCCACCCCTATTTTGTCCACCTAATTGAACATGAAATTTAAGTATTTTTATAATATATTAGTTTTTAAAATAATATTAAGATCACTTATGATTTCACACTCATCATTACCATTTAAATAATTGATAATTTAAAATATTATTAGTTTATATGATTTGATATAACAATTTTAGAAATTTATACTGAAATTGTATATAAATTTTATACATTGAAATGTATCAATAATATAAGTTTGTTAATTTTAAACTGCATACAAATATATATATATATAGATTTATAGGAAAACATATAAGAATCTAGTTTAACATATAATAAATATATTCAGTTTGATGTCTATATTCATTGTAGTTGAAAAACTTGTGAACGTTTTTATTTGGTAATATATTTAATAGTAGATAATAAAAATCTTAAATTTAAATAAATTCTTAAAAATTAAATTATAATTCATAGTATTCATAATAACTGAATATTAACAATTACAATATATTATTTAATACTAATTATATAATGAATTGCTCTCAAAAACATACTATATAATAGTGATATAATTGTAATAAATCACAAAATAAAACAAACATTTATTTATGATATTTTGCTTTTTATTTGTTGTTTAACAAAATTAATCAAATCCTTTTCTGAAATATAAATAGAAATAAGTACGGTCATCAGACACCCTGAACCAATACCAACATGGGTGAGCTTATCCAGTTTACTCGACATTCTATCACATAAATAAATCTGCAAAAAAAGTATTATGAATTAATAATCAAAGATTCATCGAATTAACTCTTAGTTACTTGAAATAATATTTGCAATTATTTTGTATACAAACTTTAGAAATATAAGTAACAATCAATGAAAAACTTAATGTTGCAAATAATAATTTCTTGATTGGCATAGATAGTAATGGATTATTTTCTTTATAGTATGTGCTTATATATTTCAAACTATAAATGAGTTTATAATACAAATAAGAAAAAATATAATAATAAACATAATATACTTATATTATATAATACATATTTTAATATTAATAGATCTCATTGATCATATTTACAAATTAATAAAAATGTACATCTATAGTTTTACCTGAAAAATATGCGTATCATCATATTTAAACTATTAGCCAATAAAAATCCAATTCCACCTAAAATTCTTGTGAAATACCAACTTGCAGCCAAAAGACAAATTGATAAATAAAATAAATTATAATTGTACCTGTAAAAGATTCCAATATGATTTTTAAACTGAATAATATATATTTATAAATAATAAACATAATGTTTTGAACTACAATTTCTAAAATTAAATTATTGGTGTATTTTCTAAAATTTGAAATAAAATAATATTTAAATTTGCATATAAACTTTTTTTTGAAACTTATTTTAAAAATTAAATATGATAGAATTAGATTACATAAATTATATAAATACCGTATTAACAATTTTTGTTAAATATGGCATTATTAAATTGGATAAAATATCGAAAGAATTTACAATTAGGTGCGAATAAAGAAAAGACGAACTTGTCGATTTCAGTATGTTGCATTGTTGCAAACACAAAACACTCAGTGACACCATTGACAGCTAACAGCAGTACAAAACCGCAGTACGCCTGAAGTAGTAACACACCTAGTGGTAAAGATGTGATAATATGGTGGAGATAGGGTAGGAGTGATAAGGTGGGGGTGAAAGGGAAGGCTAGTTTAGGGGTGATAGGGTAGGTAATAATGAATTTGTTATACGGATAAATAGTATTGTGACAATATTAGACGTACACTTGTTGTAATGAAATATATACGCGATTCTTAACAAAATTAAAACATTTACAGAAAAATATTATTCAATGTTACGCCAACACGAAAATAAATTTCAAAAAGAACATACGCCCTTTTTAATAACATCCCTCTAGAAGGATCTTCTATTAATAAAGAAACGACATTACAATTCGACTGGACTCAAACCTTGTTCAGAGCTGAGCGAAGCTCCGCCATAGAGGTCTAGCAGCAAATAGGAGTAGTTGAAGCCAAACACGAGGATGATAAAGCCAATTGTGGATACAACTTTAAATAGATAGCCTAAGACAAGTCTGGCTTGCCGAGTGGTATTCTTATAGGGGGAGTAAAGGCAATGTTAGTGGTAGAAATAATGGTGGTGGTAGTGGTAGTAGTAGTTGTAGTAGTAGTAGGTGTAGTTGTAGTAATAGTAGTAATAGTAAGAGTAGTAGAAGTAATAGTAATAGTAGTAGTAGTAGTAATAGTAGTAGTAGTTGTAATTCCAATTATAAAGAAAGGTAATCTCTCTCTAGCTATAGACCCATTTCCCAATTATCAATTATATCAAAAATTATTTAAAAAATCGTATTTACTCAACTTAGCGATTATCTAATCAGAAATAAATTGCTTGACTCATATCAAAGTGCTTATACTCGTCACCATGGACAGAAACAGCAATTCTAAATGTGTTTGATAATGTACTTCATAGATTAAGTAAACATCGCCCGCATCAGTTGCTCCTTCTAGATTTATCTGCTGCATTTATCTACTTTATTTATACATACAGCTATTTATTATTTTCCAGTAGTTAAAATAGATAATCTAATAATTACACCTAGTGATCAAATAAAATATCTAGGAATAGTTATTAATAATTCTTTTAACCTTAAATCACATATTACTAATATTTCGAAAAAATAAAATGACAAATTAATGAATATATGTAAAATTAGAAAATTTATCAACATTAAACAATGTATGTACACTCATAAATTCATTAGCTTTTTCACAAATAGATTATTACAGTTCTCTACTCTTCAGTTTACCTTCATCACATATAAAACTACTCAATAGAATAATTAAATCAGGTATAAGAACAATTTTATGTTAATAATAGATCATTCTAGTATCTTGATGAGCGCAATAAAACTTAAGATCCTCACCTTCCCTAATCGTCCAGCCTATAGACTACTTTGTATCCATCCATAAAACATTATATATCAATTTCCCTAAATACCTATCTGAATCTCTGAAGTCACCCTGAAATAACTAGTATTAAACTCCGATCATCAATTGACAATTTTATATTACAAGCTCATTTATCACATTCATGCCATCAATCACGTTCCTTTACATGCTCTGCTCCTATTATATGGAATAAGCTTCCTCTCCATATTAGATCCACATCAAATCATAATTCATTTAAAAATCTACTTAAATCTTATCTTTTAAATAACACATCATTCCTGTACTAAATTACCAAATCTTCCAAATCTTCTCAAAAATGATGACGTGTTAATCTTTTTTTTCTTCTTCTCTTAATTCTTTTTTATTTTATTTTATTTTATTTGTATATTTTTGTATATTTATTTGTATATTTTCTTTCTAGTCGAATAATCCGTATCTCATTACTTTTATAATTATCCATATGTATCCTTATCATCTATAATATTATGAGTATCTTGTAATTGCTGATAGGCCTTGTACCAAAATGTAGGCTTTTTCTTTGTTTTGGTTTTTCATCATACATATTTATATTTCGCCTTGTCCATCTAATGTTATAATATACACTTATCAGAGCATAATAATGCTATACATTGAGTGTTTAAATAAACCGTTGTGATTGATTGATAATAGTAGTAGTAGTAGTAGTAGTAATAGTAGTAGTAGTAGTTGTTATAATAATTGTAGTTGTGATAATATGAATGTCAAATTATTAATGATTATTTTCTCTGTTCATAGTTGATTGTAAATAATTTTAAAATTTTTATGAGAATTTTATTTGGATCACTATTTTTTTAAATATTAATTTGATCAAATTTAAAGAATAAAAACTATATATTGAAAATATTAAATATTATCATTTAAAAAAAAATGATACTATAAAAGTTTTATTAAGAAAATTAGCTGTACAAACTTGATTCATAAAATGATTGTATTTTGCACCTGGTTGTTTGTTGGACCACGTTCCAATGTTTGCGAGAAATATAGGTAACCGGCGTCCTCTAGTGGCAAAAAGATGAACCGAGCTGCCAACGATCCTAGATTACTGATGATATCATAAATTCCTATAATGTATTGGGAGTGTCTATGAAATATATTATTTAGTATTATTGCAAATTCGATAGTGGATTCACAATTATAATTTGTTAACTATAAAATAAAGAAAATTGATGTCCTATAATTTAATTTAATATAATTAGTAAGTTTTTAAACTAATACAAATGTAACTAATAAAAAAACAAAATAAAAGCTTTATTTGAACAAAACTTAGCATGACCTTGATCTTTAAAACTTAAGACATGACACAACGTCATTACATACTTTTCACTTTCTGTGAGAATTTGCTTGACAAATGACTGTTTCATAAAACTAAACACTATTTTCTTTGTGTCAACATCCTGTTGCTGTAGTATTATTCACAATAATTATCTCACTTATTAACAATATTATTAACAATATGTAAATGTTATTACTTTTATATGATCAAATCTATATTAGATAATATTGAGAAAATCTTTGATTATAAAATTATATTTGATAAATTGAATTATACGATTAATATAATATTACATAACTTAAACCACTGAAAAGTTTGGTAACAATTGGCTGAATTTCTCAATTTCTGTCACTTGATCACAGAATTTAAATAACATGTAGACAAGATAACATGCCGAATAGATAGATGTCGAGCAGATCTGCGATAGTCAATGAGTAAGTACTTGGTAACTAATATGAGTAAGTACTTGGTAACTAATTCGAGTAAGTACTTGGTAACTAATTCGAGTAAGTACATAGTAACTAATTTGAGTAAGAACATAGTAACTAATTTGAGTAAGTACTTGGTATCTAATTCGAGTAAGTACATAGTAACTAATACGAGTAAGTACTTGGTAACTAATTAGAGTAAGTACATGGTAACTAATTCGAGTAAGTACATGGTAACTAATTCGAGTAAGTACATGGTAACTAATTCGAGTAAGTACATGGTAACTAATTCGAGTAAGTACATAGTAACTAATTCGAGTAAGTACATGGTAACAAATTCGAGTAAGTACATAGTAACTAATACGAGTAAGTACTTGGTAACTAATTCGAGTAAGTACATAGTAACTAATTCGAGTAAGTACATGGTAACAAATTCGAGTAAGTACATAGTAACTAATACGAGTAAGTACTTGGTAACTAATTCGAGTAAGTACATGGTAACTAATACGAGTAAGTACTTGGTAACTAATTAAATTTAAAACGAATAATCAAAACCAAAAATCGACATTTATGATTAATGTTAATAATTCGATATCAGTTCAGTAAAAGGGCATACCATAGCAATGGAAAATATCAGGAGCGCATTCCAGTTGGTGAAGGAAATCAGCAGTACAGTGATAAAACATCTACTCGACAGCATGATTGCTTCAACTATAACCTGGGGTAATATAATCAATTTGTGCTCCATATATAAACATTAAACATGGAATTCTCCATAGTAAATGAAGCTTAGAGTCACAAAAACTACAATATATAATAACGGGTGTGTTACAGTAAAAACTCCTGTTTATCATGTATATCAATATTCGGGTTATAGGCTATACAATTTCTTCAGTGTAAATATATACTGAAACTATTAAGGTGGATTTCTAAATGCATAAAAAAGAATTAATAGTTAACCTTGAGTTTTACGAACATGTACATCTGACCGATGATGAAGAATGGTTCCACAAAGAGCTCGATGACCGTAGCTAACGTATACATCACTATTGTAGAGGTAATCGATTATATCTTATATTGCTCTCAACACACAAAATCACACTATGCGATACTATGTAATTACCTACTGTAAATTGATAGCTTATCATTATTTCTTCATTCATGGAGAGAAGAGAAATCCATACGTAAGCAGTGCCCAAGGCTACAAATGTTCCAAAAACAGGTCTAATATGGAAAAGAAAAACATGAAAATATGTTTTGCTTAATAAGCTATTTAATTTGTAAATAACCAAATGAAAAATGAGATCGAACCAACATTATCCACAATATATTTACAATTGCTGCAAGTTTATCCTTTGATTCGGGTATTTTCGAGCACGCTCTTCTGAATGCTTCTCTCGATATAAACAAAACAGTCGTGTATAACAACATCAACCTGTAATTAATATATCAAAAATGTAACGTCAACCGTTGTTTACAAAGTGTTATAAAATTATACACAATTTCCACTTCATACTCAATCTAAGTTAGAGCTTAGAAAATATTAATATTTAAGATCCAGATTGAAATAAAATATTCGCAATTAGTAACCTGACATTTATAATACCCAGTGATTCGTGACTTACATAGCGGATAGTGTACGCATTCATTAGAAATGTAAGTATTCTAAATGAAATCTGTAGCGAATATAAACAATAATATTAACAAAATATTTCATAATAAATCACATATTAATTAATATTTTGTGCTCAATCAAACTAATAATTTAATTGGTTACATAAATATTGAAGCATTAATAATTTCTATGTGGTATGTTAATAAAAAAAATATTAAAATTGATATCAATAATTAGTATTGTCTGTATTTATAAACATATTTAATATATTAACTAATAATTTAAATCAATTTTACACATATTATTATATTACATATAATTACACATAAAAGGGGATCTAAAATATTCTAATGTTATTTATAATTAATTAAGATATATCGCTATTAAAATTGATGAACTATGTATAGTAGATGTATTGTAGTAATATAAATTCTCTTACGAATTGACATTCTATTATGTACCTGAAGATATTATAAAATATTATTGATGTGTTTGCATTAAATAATCAACAGGTAATCATACATCTTTTATGCACAATAACCATAATTATATACCATACTAAACACTACTTAAATATTATTGAGAGTATACAGTTAATTATAAGGAAAAAACAATTCATTTACAACTTTGAACTTATGTGATGAAATAAAAAGGAGTGAAACAATCTTGATATACAAAAGAGTAGCGAGCGTTGTTTATTATTTATGAGTGGTTGAACCATATATAATGCTGTAATATTATTATTTAGATATTTATTACAGCACATTTATAATATTTATATATATAAATATATTAAATATATGAATTTTCTACCATATATTTATTATATACAAGATATAATTGGCGACGTCCGTTATATCTGATATGCTAATCGGGCGTATATATATTCAACAAAAAAAAATTATTTAACCTTTTGGTTTAGGTATTATATTAAATGTATTATAGTAAAATATTTATTAGATAAACAATTACTATACCCAAACAATTATTATTTATCACCTGTTTATATACGATCGCGTATAAATGCAATTCAGGTTGAACATAACCACGCCCACATTGACAACTAACACACTTTGACTTTTGAAGGCCACAATCGGTATAAACAAAATTAAATTATAAAGTATCACAAAATTCTAGTTATCACTAACTTGTAAAACCATATTGTATGATGCAGATGATACGGCAGTCGATAATATAGACATTTTATTATTATTTGGTAAGTAAAAATGTGTAACTGAGTTTATAAAAGCTGTTATCAAATAATTAAATTAACTAAATATTATATTAATAGGTATTATATGAATTGAATGAATAATTACAAATACAAGGTATTTTTTATCATAATTAAACTACCATAAAACATGTAAAGACTACTAATATGTTTACAAGAAATCAAGAACATGGTAAAAATTCGTTGATAGTAAAAAAATACTATATCAATTTATTATCAATTAATATATAAATTCAAATTACACGTTCATTTGTATACATTCATTCTAAAATCTTTGATAAAATCTATATATCAAACCAGTTGCCAGTTGCGTAACAAAGTAGTTTCAAAATGTAAACATAATTATTTTAATGTAGTGTAATTTTATAGAAATTAGCTTATATTAAGATTTTTAATGCAGTAACATATATTTATATAGAATTTATTTTTAAAAATATATACTCTAATTATATAATGTATTTGCGTGTCAAATTAGTGAATAAATTATAAATATCGATCTATAAATATTAATTACATATTTTAAAATTTATTTTGTATGAATTATAATATTATTTATTCTCGCTATATAAGGTTAATATTATATATAACATATGTTGTAATTATTATTTTGTATTATCTATTATTACATATTCGTATGTTATTGTAAATATCGATAATTCTACATAGGTAATTAGACCATAATAATTTAGGAATTGGTGATTTCGATTTTAACTTTAACAGTCATGCTATATACTGTTTAACCTATCAACTAGTTCAAATCAATCATATGATACACCATAACTACAATCATATTCAACACATAGACAGTAATTAAAATATATACATTTGTATTTTTTTTAAGAATATATCGCTAATCATTGTAACTACAATATTATGAGATAATTAATATACATTATTTAAGTAATATAAATTATACATTGGTGAAATTGCATTCAATTAAACCGTATCTCTTTTATCTAAGTAACCAGTTACCATGGTGAAAGAACTGCATACGGCGTTACTGTGCGTCACGTCCATTCTCGTGATTAGCGTGGAGTGCTCGCCGGGAGATAAATCGCATTACTTCGGCGCCTGCGTCAATAGATGCGAGATGCGAAACTGCTCGGGTTAGTCTCTACTACTATTATCTCTACTACTATTATCTCTACTACTATTATCTCTACTACTATTATCTCTACTACTATTATCTCTATTACTATTATCTCTACTACTATTATCTCTACTACTATTATCTCTACTACTATTATCTCTACTACTATTATCTCTACTAATATTATCTCTACTACTATTATCTCTACTACTATTATCTCTACTACTATTATCTCTACTACTATTATATCTACTACTATTATCTCTACTACTATTATCTCTACTACTATTATCTCTACTACTATTATCTCTACTACTATTATCTCTACTACTATTATCTCTACTACTATTATCTCTATTACTATTATCTCTACTACTATTATCTCTACTACTATTATCTCTACTACTATTATCTCTACTACAGTTGCGAACGCAAAAGTGTATAGATGATCTATTGATACAGATCTTTATATTCGCGATAGCTTCTACTCAAGAAATAATATGTATGCATATGTCCTCGCAAAAAATGATCAATCGTAACACATCCTAATGATTGTTAATTTGTATTCATACATCAGCAAAGTAACAAACATAATTTAATATTCTCTCCGCCATCTATAAAATGCATTGTTTATAGCACAATGCATATGCAACACCATGGTAATTTCACTTTTTGGAATGCATTTTTTATTATACAATTTTATATTTTATATCTTTTTTACCTATTTACAATTGTTTATTAATATCTCATATTTTTATAATAAAAAATTAAAGACACGTTATAAACAGTGAGTTGAATTTAAGTATTTTCTTCTTTATAAACGATATATACGTGTATAGATACGCGAATTTATTGAAGGGCAAGGCACAACAGTTATATAAGAATTGTTACACAACTTTCAGTGTAATCGTGCCTCGCATTTCTAATCAGACCAAGACGCATACACCGCTGGTCGCAGTTTATTGGCGTGGATAGTCGGGTGGCAATGCGACGAGGATTGCAAACACGATTGTATGTGGGCGACCATCGACGAGTTCACGCGCAAAGGTCTACAGATACCTCAATTCTATGGCAAGGTTAGCGAAGCATCTAGTTGCTAGGCGACTAGGTCACTAGGTCATTAGGTCACTATGGATCGGTATCCAAAAGTTTCAATATTGATCGGATGGCATTCAATTCCCTAATGTAGTTTAAATACATTAGAACTTACCTTAAGGTTTGGGTGTGTCTCTAAAATGTTGTTATACATCAGTACATCTCTTTAAGGCAAACCCTTCAGTGAAATGAAGATATTCGTTATTCGTCATATCTAGTGTCAAGTTCGTAGTCGACTAGCCTTTCTTCTGCTGTACTTCTCCGTCGGTTATGTTAACCATTATCCCTCGCTTAACCTTCGATTGGTTCGGTTTACTCTTGCCGAGTCGGCAATTCAACGTGCACTTTTCGTATCTCTATCCCTTTTACTCAGAAGATGAATTTTAACCTTCAATTTTAGAATTGAGATTAAAATCAATGCCTAGAGATTTGTAGACCCTTTTCCAATTCATGAAAGATAAATTATTGCATTATTTTATAATGTAATTCACCATATGTCATGTATCAGTTCGACGCAATTCTTAAATGAATGCCAGTAAAGATATTTTTTTCTTGCATTTATCCTAAAATAGTCTGAAATATAGGAATTATCTTCTAAATTCTATAAATCTCGATTCAATATCTCACTGATCCCATGTTAAGCTTTGTTTATATTAATAATCGGAACTATAGACTTAATATTTTGATTTCGTTTATCTATTATATTGAAATAATGAACATTGTACACTATGTTATCATACAATACAATACAATACAATACAATACAATACAATACAATACATAAGTTGTACTATTCATGATATAATTCAATACCATATAGTATTTGTAATGCAGATCAAATCCGTAAATAAATTCAATTGTTATCTCTTCCATCGATTATAAATAAACATATCCCAATTCTACATCTACAGCTTCCCATGTGCTGTATGTATCGGCAACTATATCACATTTGGACTTTGTCATTAGTACTACAACATTTTTATTAATTAGACAACAATTATTTCGTGAATGTCTCACTTATTTTTACGTTCGCCTTTTAACTTAGCCTCGTAAAAGTGTTTCGATTTCAAAATGATATGAAATTGTCTGTTAATAAACTAGACTTGCTTTTTATTTTGTAAATACATTTTAAGTAAACAAATGTTTACTTCAATTTAATTTGTTAGTAATTTCTTAATTTATTAATAATAAGGCCATTTTTTTAAAGCTTATTTAAAAATTATATAAAATATTTTAATCGTAAATTATTCAAAGAATTAAATTGATGAAAGTATTCGTGTACTAAAATGTGTATTGTTGTTATTAAATATAGGAAGGATGGTTTTCAAATATTATGAAAGGCTATTTGAAATTTTCATATGAATTAATAGTTTCTGTAGGATTAGAAAATGTTGTGAATATATAATTTCTGGATAATTAAAATTTCTTTGTTTGAATCTTCGATTTGGTCGATTTTAAAATACGGCATTAGGGTACAGACTAAGATAATGGTTATTGTCCAATTAAAGTATTGTCCATCTCAACTTTGTTTACTATTTTATAATTTTATATAACAGTATAATTGATTACCTATGCATCGATATGCATCACTTCACAAACCCCATCGTAAACCCCATCAAAACCCCATCATACCTCTAAGCTTCACCTAAACCCCGTCCACTCGCAGTGGACATTCATACGGGTTTTCTCCCTTCAAGAACCGGCCAGCGTCCTGTTTTCCCTAATGAATGGTGTTCCCTTTTTCTTCATGTTGAGGCGGTTTTGCAGGCAGGTGTCACCTTTAAACCCGATGTACCATATTTGGCAAATGTATATGCTTGTTAGTATTGTGTCAATCATTTATTATCAAAAGATACGCTATAAGAATCATGTAATGTAGTATGATATAACGTAAAACTAAAATGAACTCGATGTTTTCCTGGTATTTCCTATAAAGAATTATATAAACTAAATACCCAATACATTTATAGAAACACTGGAATTTAAACATTTAATAAAATATTATTTATAATTGTTTATATATGTGCTTTATATAATAAGTAACATATACTGTATGCTATATAGGATAGAAACAATATGTACTATATAGAAAAGAAATTTCTATCCTATATAATAAATCCCAGACGTTATTACAATGCATTATTTTCTAAGTTCCATTAGGCTTTAATATCTTATATATATTTTTCAAGTGTTTTGTTATCTAACTTCATGCATATAATGTGTATGTGTCTATCAACAGTACCATAGTGCTGTTGGTACATATATATATATATATATATATATATATATATTTATTCAACAATCGTACATGTATGTATATATAATTCTCAAATGTATTAGAACAAATAATAGTACATGGTAAATACAATTTATTTAATTTTCCTACTTCCCAGAATTCATCACTATAAAATATATTTTATTATAACAGATTTTTTTATTACATCTACATTATGAGATAATAATAGTATCTCATAGATAACTTGTTTACTAATGTTATATAATAATACTATCATACAGTAGGTACACGTACCCTTTAACTTTAATAACTATGACGACCATCTTCCTACCAGTCTGTATATGATGAATATGTAGTATATCGGATACTGCTGTCTGTGTATGCAGACTATGTTATCTAGTAGTTAGCATTTGGTGTTTACTTGACCTCACTATCTCTTTACAATAATACGATCCCCCGTAATATTGAAATTCACCTGACTTTCATATCTACCATCAAATGTACTCATCCAATGCCACTAATCAACACACGCAGACACACTCACCCTTACGAAAAAATACATACACACATACATATATACATATATATATCTATATGTATTTATTTAAACAAATAAAAATAAACATACATATACAATATATTGACTATGTTGACTTAATATATAATTAGTAGTATTACATTTATATTGGTTGACCTCTATTAATTATTATCTTTGTATTGATTGACCTCTATTAATTATTATCTCTGCATTGATCTCTTTTGGTAGGTCCATTAATAATATACTCAAATGAACATTTACATATATTATAGAGCATGTATACTATAGTAAATATAGTGTAAATATACCCTGTCAAATCTAATCAAAGTGCCTAGAATGCTAGGCTACTCTCTCAGTTATCCATGGATACCTGTTTCTGGTCTGCAATGTTATACGCCCGAGACACGCCCCTAACGCATTAAGCCACGCCCCCTAGGTATCCATGAACACATGGTTTTGGTCTGCGATGTTCCACGCCCGAGACACGCCCCTAACGCACTAAGCCACGCCCCCTATGTATCCATGAACACATGGTTTTGGTATGCGATGTTCCACGCCCGAGACACGCCCCTAACGCACTAAACCACGCCCCCTAGATATCCATGAACACATGGTTTTGGTATACGATGTTCCACGCCCGAGACACGCCCCTAACGCGTTAAGCCACGCCCCCTAGGTATCCATGAACACATGGTTTTGGTATGCAATGTTCCACGCCCGAGACACGCCCCTAACGCACTAAGCCACGCCCCCTAGGTATCCATGAACACATGGTTTTGGTATGCAATGTTCCACGCCCGAGACACGCCCCTAACGCACTAAGCCACGCCCCCTAGGTATCCATGAACACCTGGTTTTGGTCTGCGATGTTCCACGCCCGAGACACGCCCCTAACCGAACTGTTGGACTACACGTTTGCGTTCTCGTACGTTCTGACCAGCCTCTACGTGTTGTGCATCAGGTTAGCCACTTTTTTATCCCCGCTACTCGACCCCGCTACGGTGGAGTTAGCCCCGACGTGGTGTTTACTCCGCTCGCTTGAACCGGAGTTTACAATCAGCTTCATTAAGTTCTTCGGCAGGTAGTCTTTATTTACCCCACACACGTTGATTATTGATTTCAGAATGTGTTTTCGTCTACTCGACGTTAATGTAGACTCAGATACAACTACTTACAATAGACCTAATATTGGACCTTACATTCTCGACTAGCTTAGAGTTCTTGTATTCCCTTATAGTAAGCTTAGAAGGGCATTATAAACTAGGCCACTAGACACACTAGTGACACTAATGACACTAATGACACTAGACACACTAATGACACTATATACACTAGTGACACACTAATGACACTAGACACACTAATGACACTAGTGACACCAATGACACTAGACACACTAGTGACACTAATGACGCTAGACACACTAGTGACACTAATGACACTAGACACACTAATGACACTAGACACACTAATGACACTAGACACACTAATGACACTAGTGACACTAGACACACTAATGACACTAGATACACTAGTGACACTAATGACACTAGTGACACTAATGACACACTAATGACACTAGTGACGCCCTCTCGCGCTAAACACGTCCTCCTCCATTCCAACCACTCCAGAATAATTGGTACAACCAATCGGTGGTTGTTCGGTGCTGTCAGTATTGGCTTCGCCTACGCCTTCCTCCTACACGCCTTCGAATTGTCCACCGGTATCGACTACGGCTACAATATGAAAGTGAACCTATTAGTCGGTAAGTGACCTTTGCACTCTCGCAGGGGAGGCGATTCCGATTGCTGCGATTGTGTACACATTTCTTTTACGCCCGAAAACAACTACTTTTTGTAATCTGTGTAAATAATGTTTTGTCATCTATGATTTTATTGTAAATTGACGAATTCGCTTGCAATAATAAAGAGTATCTACAAATACGAAAGTTAATATAATGAAATTAATGGGAACGTCAGAAAATTAATAAATTGACTATTAATGATATCGTAATAATATTTATTACCAATAACTTATCACCAATAACTTATCACCAATAACTTATCACCAATAACTTATCACCAATAACTTATCACCAATAACTTATCACCAATAACTTATCACTAATAACTTATCACTAATAACTTATCACCAATAACTTACCACCAATAACTTATCACCAATAACTTATCACCAATAACTTATCACCATTAACTTATCACCATTAACTTATCACCAATAACTTATCACCAATAACTTATCACCAATAACTTATCACCAATAACTTATAACCAATAACTTATCACCAATAACTTATCACCAATAACTTATCACCAATAACTTATCACCAATAACTTATCACCAATAACTTACCACCAATAACTTATCACCAATAACTTATCACCCATAACTTTTAACAAATAACTAATTACATCTAGGTCTAATTAATGGAATCGGTTGGGTACTGTGGTCCCTGTATGTCTATTTAAGATGGAGGTTACCGCTAGTGAAGGTCGAGTACAACAACAATAAACCAATTATGATAGGAAATAGAGGTAAGTAGAGTTGGGGCAGAGGAGAGGAGAGGAGAGGAGAGGAGAGGAGAGGAGAGGAGAGGAGAGGAGAGGAGAGGAGAGGAGAGGAGAGGAGAGGAGAGGAGAGGAGAGGAGAGGAGAGGAGAGGAGAGGAGAGGAGAGGAGAGGAGAGGAGAGGAGAGGAGAGGAGAGGAGGGGAGGGGAGGGGAGGGGAGGGGAGGGGAGGGGAGGGGAGGGGAGGGGAGGGGAGGGGAGGGGAGGGGAGAGGTAGATCCCACTCTCCTCTCTTAGTGAAGGTGTTCATATCATATGTTGATAAGGACATAACAAATACAATACACTCGTACAACTACATTATATGTTGGTATGCCCATCCGTCCACTTTCATTCACATACCGCTCTACTCTCCCTCCTCATCCCCTCTTATCCCCATCCTATCCCCACCCTATCCCCACCATATCCCCACCCTATCCCCACCCTATCCCCCCACAGGCTACGTGTGGAAGGCAGGTGTAGCTTCCGTGTCATTAATGCTCTGCGCGTCCTTTGAATTAATGGAATTTTCTCCGATTTACTGGACGCTGGACTCTCACGCCATTTGGCATTTGTCCACAACTTGGGTAACTTTTCTTTTTTACAGGTCAGTAATAAAAAACTTCTTTTTAATCAAAATCTAATATCTAATATATTTATTAATGACTCTTTATCACTTTATCTCACTATATCTCACTCCATACCACTCTTTCTCACTAAATTCCACTCTCTCTCTTATTTTATATCACTCTATCTTCCTATATATATCTCCATAACTCTTTATACCCCTCTAACTCAGTCTATCTCATTATGTCTAACTATATATTACTATATCTCACTCTTTCTCACTAAATTTCACTCTCTCTCACTTTATATCCCTTTATCTCCCTCTATACCTCCCTATACCCCTATATACCCCTCTAACTCACTATCTTATTATATCTCACTATATCTCTCACTATATCTACATCTATATTGTAAAATTTGTTTCATAATTTACTCACCTGATTCTATTTCTACTAGACAATGAATTCATTCTTTTAAGTGAAATGAAAGTTGAAGTTATTTTCTGAAATGACCACCTTAGATTAAACCTATACCAATATTGTAACTGTATTCATCAGAATATAAGCCCTATCCACATCCTACCACACCCTATCACACCCTATCCACACCCTATCCATACCCTATCCACACCCTACCCACACCCTATCTACATCCTACCACACCCTATCCACACCCGACCCACACCCTATCCACACCCGACCCACACCCTATCCACACACTATCCATACTCTATCCATATACTATCCATACCCTACCAACACCCTATCCATACCCTATCCACACCCTAGCACACCCTACTACATCCTACCACACCCTATCCACACCCTATACACACCCTACCCACACCCTACCCACACCCTATCCACATCCTATACACACCCTATCCACACCCTATCCACACCCTGTCCACACCCTATCCACACCCTATCCACACCCTACCCATACCCTATCCACACCCTACCCACACCCTATCTACATCCTACCACACCCTATCCACACCCGACCCACACCCTATCCACACCCGACCCACACCCTATCCACACCTTATCCACACCCTACCACACCCTATCCACACCTTATACACATCCTACCACACCCTATCCACACCCTATCCACACCCTATCACACTCTACCAGACCCTACCACACCCTATCCACACCCTACCACATCCTATCCACACTCTATCCACACCCAACCCCCACCCTATCCACACCCTATCCACACCCTACCACACCCTATCCACACCCTATCCACACCCTATCCACACCCTATCCACACCCTATCCAGACCCTATCACACCTTACCACACCCTACCACACCCTATCCACACCCTATCCACACCCTATCCACACCCTATCCACACCCTATCCACACCCTATCCACACCCTATCACACCCTACCCTATCCACATCCTACCACACCCTATCCACACCCTATCCACACCCTATCCACACCCTATCCACACCCTATCCACACCCTATCCACACCCTATCCACACCCTATCCACACCCTATCCACACCCTATCCACACCCTATCCACACCCTATCCACACCCTATCCACACCCTATCCACACCCTATCCACACCCTATCCACACCCTATCCACACCCTATCACACCCTACCCTATCCACATCCTACCACACCCTATCCACACCCTATCCACACCCTATCCACACCCTATCCACACCCTATCCACACCCTATCCACACCCTATCCACACCCTATCCACACCCTATCCACACCCTATCCACACCCTATCCACACCCTATCCACACCCTATCCACACCCTATCCACACCCTATCCACACCCTATCCACACCCTATCCACACCCTATCCACACCCTATCCACACCCTATCCACACCCTACTACACCCTACTACACCCTACTACACCCTTTCAATACCCTATCAACACCCTATCTACATCCTATCCACACCCTACCACACCTTATCCACACCCTATCAACACCCTATCCACATCCTATCCACCCTTCCTACCACCCCCCTAAACCAAAAACCCTAATTCTTCTCCTGAACCCATCCATAGCCATGCGTTTTCATAACATCTTCCTTAATCCATCACTTAATCCTTCACAGTTTCATCATGGATGATTGTAAATTCATGTCTCGTAATCGGGTATCTCATTACAATGACCTTCTTCCTGCAACCTCTCATCTGAAGGATAATGAGCCCAACCTTCACTACCAACATAAGGATATCTCTCTGTAGAAACCTGCAAGAGAACTTCTTCTGCAACTTACTGAACTTCTGCCAACTCCAGTTACATTCTTTACTACTAAACCATAACACTACACTAAACCAAACAATGCAACACCGAAACACTAGATCAAAATACCACTACACTTAAATATCACTACACTAAAACACTACACTACAACATTACACCTAAACACTACATCACTATACAACACCGCTACACTATACCACTACACTATACTACTGTACTACACCACTATACTACACCACTATATTACACCTCAACATTACACCAAAGCACTACAACACAAAACCCATCATTTAAAATGATATTTAGATAATTCTACTAATACTATAATTTTGCTGTTTTTCGAATTCAATTTACATTGTTGTCTCATTTATAATATACACTATTATATAATACCGTGCCACTGCATTGTTATCTATTCACGGTATCCACAAGCATTCCATCCATTGCTTCTTCCTCTCAGAAGCAAGTATTACTACTATTATTAGAAATCCCTGGATACGAACATAGTTATTATATGATGCGTTGTTTTCTATTTTATACCAGTTTGCGATTATATATCTGCATATCAATCTACACGAAATCAAATTCTGCGAATCATCGGTAATCACCCATTTCGGGTGTTAAACCCGATTACACTATTCGTGACATTCCCAATATTATAGTATTATTTTGTGAACGATTTTAAATTAAAAATTATAAATTTCGGTTTCGCATTTTTTATTATATATCGAAACCATATCAATTCCTACTCACAAATAAAATTGAATTAAAATATTCATTGTATGTGTATATGATTATACTATTACATAATACTTAATAACCATCAATGAAGTAATAATTATAATACAAATAATTCAAACTCACATACAATAACAATTATGAATAAATTAAATATCGCATTATAAATAAATCACATGGGGGTGTTGTTTCTACGGGGTTACCATAGTTACCAGATGAAACCTAGCCTCTTATTGGTCGGCGCTGATGAATTCAACGCCTTAACGTTCTCGGCCTCGTCTTGTCTGTAGTGGGGAAGCTGGTGGCCAGCCTCATTGCAAGCCTGATAACTAGGTCGAACTCCGCCTGCGTAACAGAGATGGTAACTGCACTGAATTCAAAAACAATAATATATTTATAGGTACGAGTGATTTATAAAATAATAATATTATATACAACTATATAATTGCTGTGACAAAGAACATCTCGTCACTCTAGTAATACGTTATACGATCATCTTGCTTTACCTTTTCCTTCAAACGTGGGACCCCTACCCCCTCCTACCCCCGGTTGGGCTGCCACTCGCAATGGGTAAACGTTACGTCCACGTAATTCCCGCTCGTCTATCAGTTTATTCGAGTACTCCTGTGGAGTCAAGGATATGTAGTTAATGACGATGACAGTTATTTTATTAGACGATCGGAAAAAATGATTCTGTTAAGTTAATGTAATAACTATGTTTTAGACTATATTTATACTTGTAGAGTTCGATATTCAAATAGTATTAAATGGGCAAAATAGCATTGTATATTAAATTATATGTCAAATAGAGAACTTGGAATTGATCTTCCTCTAGTTTCAACAGCTCCATGTGCATGGTCTGTTGGTCCAACATCATTGACTTCTCATATACCTTGACATCGTCTTTCTCTTTCTGCAATCAGATCAAAACGTCATTCAAACAACTTTCGTTCAAATTTCTTTGTTAATTTATAATTTATCTTCAATAGTAATTTACAGTAATTTACATGAAATCAACTAATAGTTATATTTGTACACATTTTCTTATAATATAGATTTTTAAAACCGATGTATAAATTGACATGTATTCAAGTAAAATAGTATACTCTATATAAACTATAATAAATATATATATATAATACAAATTAAAGATCGATGATTAATTAGGTAAAATAATTATTAACATTAAATTTAGTTGAAAAGACAACAGAATGTATAAAATAGCAAGTGATTTATAATAATAATTAATTATCATAGCGGTATATAGTTATCAGATTTAGATTATTCTGCAAGTATAGATAATAAATGTCTAAAAGCTTGTAACCAACTATTTGGTTAGAGTGGAATTTCTGTTGTTGCAGGTTGGCGTGGAATCTCTTCACCTGTTTCGTGTGCTCATTCTTGTGGAACAATCCGTCGGCATTCTTCAACGCTTGAAGTTCGTTCAGTTGGCTGATCTTTTCGATTGCAACTTGTTTCGCGGCCGTGGCCAACTTAAGTTGCGAGGAGGTAACGATTATCATTAGGGAATACGGGATGCGATTAAGTTATTAAAGAAGTTATTTATGTTTTCGTATTCGAGAACAAAGAGAATTAATTATAAATAAATGAAATCTAAATAGTATATATATATATATATATATATATATATATATATATATATATATATATATACACTTAAACTAATTCAATGGCAAAATAAATGTTTGAGTAAATCGCGGTGTCGTTTAGTCGTAACCTCCTGGTTACGATGATCATTGATGGCGACCATTTCCTGTTTAGCCTTTTTCATCTTTTCATCCAGTTGTAGAGCTATTTTGTGGTCTTGTTCTTCGACGGCTAGCGCAATTCTCGTGTCTTCGTCGTCCTTAGCCTCCTTCATCACTGCCGTGATGCGATCCCTCATGCGTTCCAACCTCTCTTGGCGTTCGCTACACGATACGTAGTATTGGTATGGTTGTAGATAACGTTCATTGGTGTCCGTTATGGGAAGTACTAAGTTTATATCGCGATAGGTTAGTGAATTGATCTCGTTAATCTCGTGAGCGAAACCCGTTAATGCTGGTACATGTATAATATAGGATATTTAAGAAAAAGAGAAGATTAACTCAGTTAACATCTGCAATACCTAATAGTATTACTATCTGAGTAGTGGTAAGTGGTATGTAGTATACCGTATAATAAATATGTGAAAATACAACCATCTACGGGATAGGGATTTATTTTCACATATGTATTATAACTTGGTATATATATATATATATATATATATATATATATTCATATTTATATAGCATACAGATGAATTTCTTTCTCTTTATTGATTCGCATCTTCATCATTTTTCTCTTGGCGGCTCCGAAAATCCTGCAATCTTCGTCCTCTTTCTTTGCAAGATTGATAGAAGTGTGATAATATATTGAAAATAATGTTTATATATTGTTAAAAATAAATAATAAAAATAAAATGTAAAACTAACTTCGTTTTGTAATTGCCTTGCAATATTATCATCTGCATTATCGCTTATTTGTTTTATATTGATATATGCTAATTTCCTTGCATCGATAGCTTTAATTTCCTGTAATAAAAAGGAGATCAATAAAAATATGATTAAAAAAATATATATTGTTTATATTCAAATTAACCTTTAGTACATCCTGTTCTTTATAGAATTCAGAAGCCAATCTTTTTAATTCTTTACCTTCTATATTAGAAATTTCAACTTCTTTCGATACATTTTTTTTATGTTGATTAATCCTGAAATTAAATAAGTTTTCCAGTTGTCGACATAAATTATTATATTTATACTATTATTATATATAAAATTATAGATAATGAATATAATCATGAATATATTATAATACAAACTGTTTGGTAAGATAATTTTGCATTTGTAGATTATCGCTAATGCGTTTAGAAGCTTTATCTTGATCTTTGAGGATGGAATCTTCCAATTCTCTGGATATTCGATCCGCTTCGTCGTTGTCTTCATTGCTACATCCTAATTTCTTTAATCTCTAATTAAATATTATATTTTATTATAACAGAAATACATACAAATTTGATTTTCAAAAAGAATTTTTTATATTTAATCAAAATTAAAGAAGATTTGAAAGTCCACTAACGTGAAGTTCAACTTGTGCATCTCGTTCTTTTAAAACCTCCGATAATAACATCGCACTCTGTAATTATACATAGTTAACTAATAGCTGATATATATATATATATATATATATATATATATATATATATATATATATATGATAGATAGCAATTACGATATTGAAACCAATGTATTAAAATCATTTCTATATTAGTTGATTTTATAATTATTAAAATATATATATACTTGACACGATTTAAGAAAAATGACTAAAAATACATATTACTCATAAATATTAATATAGTGAATCAATATATAATAAATTAACACATACATTCTATATAATACATACATGTAAGGATTTAATTCTATCACTTTGATAATATAGTTTAGTTTTTGCTGCATCTATTGCAGTTTGTCTTTTTTCAGATTGGTATTTCGCCTCTTCAATATCCATTATTTTTTTTTCTTCCTCGAGTTTCCCTTTCCTCTCATTAAAAGCCCGCAGACTCCTTTGCCTTTGCCCCTATGTATTTTATATTTTAATCAATTCACTTTTAATCCAAAGTAATTCATTAATGCAGAGAATTATCTATCCTGTTGTTTCGTTTTAATATCGTAACCTAATTATAAATATAAAATATATACATTTATTATAAATACGAACATATTTTTTCACTAATACAGTTGAAATAAGCAATATATTATATATTCATATACATTCTAGATAATAATAATAAATGTGTTTATCAACTTTAATATTCATTAAGTTATTTTCTAATTGTTCAATTCAATTAGTTGTAAATAACTATATAATTGTATATATCTTATATCAAAAAAAATAATGAACATATATGTAGCTATAGCTATAGCTATAAACTTGAATGGTGTTAGCCCATCCAGAAGAACGTTCTTGAGATAATTCATACATTCTTAATTTATCATCGTGCTTTTTTCTAGCAGCAGAAGCCTCAATTTCTTTTTTGTGTAATTGTCTTTCTATTCTGTCCCATTCTCCTCGTTTTAATATTGTAACCTAATAATAATTATAATTATATTATTTAATTTATATAAATACGCTTAGACTAATAAAATTGTAATATATTATATATTTGAATATGTTATTTATAAGTTATAACTTATAACTATACAACTATAGTTGTAATATCATTATATTATATAATTATAAATAATAATTCATAATAATTGTATGATATGTTCAAATAATAATGATTAATATTAATATTATCATTGTATAATATTCATTTCTACCGAAGTACTTACTTTGGTTGGATCAATAGTAATTGTATGCGGTTGGGCAGGGGCCGGGACTGGCACTGGACTTTCTATAATATTTATATTTAATAATATAATTAGTTTATTTAATAGTTTATCATAAGGATATGAATTTATAACGATAAGTTAAAATTGCGAAAGATTATTAAATAGGGTTTAAATATGTAAAATATTATATGTAAACTAGAATAAGTGTACTATTTTATAATACTATAGTTTGTGACTATTGCGATAGAGTTTAAATAATATATAATAAATATTCCCGACATGATAGTCACTTATGGTGAAATTAAATAATGAAATACTCTTCTAATTAATATACTTTTACTTTATAGATTGTGTAAATGATGTAAATAAACTTTGTAACTCATAAAGGTGAGCACATTTTAACTACTATCTTATTAGTTAATTTAGTTTAACACAATCTCTGCTTTGATATTATTTAATACATTATTATTTATACGGATATTATTTCTATCGTCCAAATAAAAACTGATAGGTCCTGATAGCGTCTTTCTCCTGGGTATACATTTTACAAAACACACTATAAATTCCTCCGTTATTCATTATTGAACATTGCAGTATAACGTATTTCTTCAGTATAAAGTATCTTAAAATATCTATTAATAAATATTAATATTTATTAATAAAATATTACTTTTAATATATACTCTATAAGGATCATTATATCGTTCATTTTATCATTATATCATTCATTTTATCGTTCTTAAAATATTACTTGAATTATACTATTATAATTATACACTGACACTTTTTCGTTACCATGATTACAAAATTATTCAATGTGTAAATTTAATAACAAGTTATTAAATTGGTAAAATATTATTCTAAATTATATTAAGATAAAGTATTTAAAACGGTGTTATTACCTATAACTACATTGATTAATAAAATGTTTAGATTATCATATCATATATTTTGATCGTGACCAATAATTCATTGTAGTGGTTGTTTACAATTATTTATTTTAGATCTTATTTCTATGTATAAGGTCAACTAATATATAACCAAAGATTAATCATATATATCGATAATCTTACGATAACATTTGTTTGAATCTACTATTACAATATACTTTACAATATTTGTTATAAAACTAGAAAAATAAGTTATAATTTTAATACGATTGATAATGTTTATAATGTTAGAATTTTATTTGAAGATATAAAAATAACGTTTTATAAATAATACTGAATTTGATTTAAATATTGAGATTCTTAAATTTAAATATATAATATAATTATATAGAAGTTGTAAATAGTATAATAGTATCGAAAATATTAGTAATAAACATTAATTAATAATTAATTAGTGGCAAATCAAATAATGTGTTATTGGAATATTATATAAACCCAATTTAAATTAGAAGATTTATATCATTATGAATATGTATATATATAAAAAATACTAACGTCTAATTTTACCAATTCGTCTACCATGTTGAACTGTTGCCATTATGCAGTGAAAAGTTTATTATATATATTACAAAAGTTTATTTTAAATATAAGTATTTATTTTGAAAATCTAGTAACCAGGGGCGTGTATTTACATTTTATTCTAAATCACATGACTGTAATAATATATTAAATCCGTCAATCATATGAAAATGACATCCGTTTACATATTTAACATTTTTGTATATTTTCTATATAGTTTATAGTTTTTTTTCTAAATTTGTATTTAATTTAAACACTATATTCATTTTAAGTATACATTTTTAGTTACATAATTTAATAATTATATACAATACTACATCGAACCAAAAGGTTCGGTTATATACGTAGTTCAATGAACATTTTATATTAATTTTAAAAATAATGAATAAAGTTTAAAAGATAGTAGTATATTTTTACAGTGCATATTAAGCATATATATTTATATTTGACTTTCTTGTTCAAACCTGACTTACAGATAATTAACTCATATATAATTAATTATTTCGACCCACCTGAGATCCAAATAGTTGATTTATATTAATATTTTATATATATATAAATAATCATTATGTATAAAGGACATGGAGATTATTAAAAATTATCCTCTAAAATATTTATCTATAAATTCAGATAGATGAAAACATAAATAGATGAATATAATGTTATATTATATTTTTAAATAATGACTAATGGACAAGTTATATTATATATAAAATCATATTGCATTACCTAGAAAATCAAATAATTTTATTTAATAGATTTTATATTGCGTAACAACTCGTAACTTAGAAGTGCTGTTCAAAAAGCATTTTTTTAATTGATAAGTACACTACCATATGCAGTACAATGTATACTATTGGCAATACACTGTACACTGTACGCAGTACACTGTACGCAGTACACTGTACGCAGTACGCAGTACACTGTACGCAGTACACTGTACGCAGTACACTGTACGCAAAACACTGTACGCAGTACATTGTACGAGTATACTCTACACAGCACAAAGCATAATGTATGCAGTACAATGTATCTAGCACACTATACATAGTACACTGTATACTGTACGCAGTACACTGTACGCAGTACATTGTACGCAGTACACTACGCAGTACACTGTACGCAGTACACTGTACGCAGAAAACTGTACGCAGTACACTGTACGCAGAAAACTGTACGCAGTACACTGTACGCAGTACACTGTACGCAGTACACTGTACGCAGTACACTGTACGCAGTACACTGTACGCAGTACACTGTACGCAGTACACTGTACGCAGTACACTGTACGCAGTACACTGTACACTGTACGCAGTACAATGTACGCAGTACACTGTACGCAGTACAATGATAGTAGGGAATACATTTGGTAATTTGTACTCCCGTGTACCCATTTGCTTGTGTCTAATATTCACTACTTCTTCGTAATCTATTGTTGGCTTGACATCTGTGGTTCCTAAATTCGCAATTCCTTAAACCAAAGTTTCACATCTCATTCACAAGAACAATCACCGCAATTTAAATGGTACGAGATCAAGTCCTTTCCTACTCATCAAATGCAATGACAATGAAACGTATTCTAAGTAAATCTGCATTACATATCGCCTATGTAAACTTTGATTGTATTATTATTATTGCTGAATACTCAATGGTGAGTAGTTTTTTTCCGGGATCATTGAGATACATTCGAAAACGTTTGTATAGATCTAGTCAGTTGTAAAGATCTAGTCTTATAAAGATCTAGTATTATAAAGATCTAGTCTTATAAAGATCTAGTCGTTTGTAAAGATCTAGTCTTATAAAGATCTAGTCTTATAAAGATCTAGTCTTATAAAGATCTAGTCTTATAAAGATCTAGTCTTATAAAGATCTAGTCTTATAAAGATCTAGTCGTTTGTAAAGATCTAGTCTTATAAAGATCTAGTCTTATAAAGATCTAGTCTTATAAAGATCTAGTCGTTTGTAAAGATCTAGTCTTATAAAGATTTAGTTGTTTGTAAAGATCTTTGTCTTATAAAGATCTTTGTCTTATAAAGATCTAGTCGTTTGTAAAGATCTTTGTCTTAAAGATCTTTGTCTTATAAAGATCTAGTCGTTTGTAAAGATCTAGTCTTATAAAGATCTAGTCTTATAAAGATCTAGTCTTATAAAGATCTAGTCTTATAAAGATCTAGTCTTATAAATATCTAGTCTTATAAAGATCTAGTCTTATAAAGATCTAGTCTTATAAAGATCTAGTCTTATAAAGATCTAGTCGTTTGTAAAGATCTAGTCTTATAAAGATCTAGTCTTATAAAGATCTAGTCTTATAAAGATCTAGTCTTATAAAGATCTAGTCTTATAAAGATCTAGTCTTATAAAGATCTAGTCTTATAAAGATCTAGTCTTATAAAGATCTAGTCGTTTGTAAAGATCTTTGTCTTATATATCTGTACACTTTCTCAAACACTTTCTCAAACAACTTATTGCGACTAATAATATCTAGACTTATAAAACTAAATATCAATTATTATTCTTATCGTTGTTCTAACTGCTCATTTGACCTCTGACCCTTACTTCGTATACGGTAGCATACACTATGTTCGCTGTTCATTCCCAGTTATCAGCCGAGCTCTTACTCTCCTTATATCTTATAATTTCAGATACCGAAAGATATATAGACCCGTTCTAGGCTTCTCACTTGTGTAAATTCTGTGTAAATTAACACATGTACAAACTGTTCATTTCTACTCATGATATATCACTGCTCGTATATATATATATATATATATAAATATATATATATACATATATATACATATATATATGTATATATAAATATATATATATTTATATTTATATATATATATATATGTGTGTGTATATAAGATATGCTGATGGGTTTTCGCGTTTATTCAGATTTGTTTCTGATTATGCTGTTCTACCCTATGGCACATACTCTATGTATGTACATACGTCAACGAAAGTGAATTCTGTGGGTGTAGATGCTTTTGATATCCCTTGTTTACAATGTTACTTACCAATCAGTAACCAGTCCAGCGAATATTTAATAAATTCCAGTTATATATCGAGCTGTGAAATCGTAAGCAATAACACATGCTTTCTAACATACCCTTTCTTTATATGTATATATGTGTGTGTGTGTGTGTGTGTGTGTGTGTGTGTGTGTGTGTATGTGTGTATATATGTGTGTGTGTTTGTATGTGTGTGTGTATATGTATATGTGTGCGCGTTTGTATGTGTGTGTATATATGTGTGTGTGTGTATGTGTGTGTGTGTGTGTGTGTGTGTGTGTGTGTGTGTGTGTGTGTATATATGTGTGTGTGTTTGTATGTGTATGTGTATATGTATATGTGTGTGTGTTTGTATGTGTGTGTATATATGTGTGTGTGTATGTGTGTGTGTGTGTGTGTGTGTGTGTATATATTCCGTAGTGTATAGAATTGAATATATTTTGCAATAGTTTGACAATGTCTTGTCCTTATGTATCTCCCTAATTACTAAATAATCCTTTATGTTAGTGAACATTACTTAATAGTGTATATAGAGTATTTACATAATGAATATGATAACAGTATACATATATTTATATATTTGTTATTCCTCTATTATAAATATAATTAGAATTCCATAAGTTAGAAAACAGCCACTTTGTTATATTATATAATGGAACAAAGCTCAATATTACATAATCAAATCTTTATCTACAGCATGAAGATTCTATCTTTATCTCTTTTGTGTTTACTTTACTGTGAATATGTACTTTCAGAAGGTTTGTCCACTGCCAAAAACTATTAAAAAATATTTAATACAATAGAAAATATAATTCCGTGTTAATAATAAGTTGAAATTAAGTTAATAATAAGTTGAAATTTCACTTTTGTATTCGATAATATCTTAAATATCTTTCCAACCAATAATTTTGTAATACATGAAAGGATTTCATAAAACCTACATAACTTTATTTAATGGGTACATTCAACTAATTAGTTTTCCAACATTAATAACGAAATAAAAATATGCCAACCATCCATCTGCAAGGTTCAAAGGGTGGCATTTGTCGTCAAATGAACACATGTGGAAAATGTCTTGAAGCTGGCAGCATTTGCTCTTGGTGTAAAGAGAAAGTTTGTATTGCTCAATTACTCTTCAACTACCAACTTTAACTGGCTGACTACTTAATCATTTTGTTAACATTATCTAGTCACATAATTGGTGAATGCTCATCACCTTCTCTTGGTCTCCCTTTCAAATTTCTTCCTTCTTCCCTCTCTCCCCCTCCGATTACCAACTAACCGCCGCCCACGACGTATCAGAGCTTTACGGATTCCAATTCATATTCCCGGTGCAATCTGCCTTCGCTGTTGACCATGAACGGATGTCCGGCGAATCACATCATTTCTCCTCCGACCAAAATCAAAATGGACAAGGTCGGTTTAACACGAGGAGACAGTTGTAAGACAATCTGACCACATTGGTAGCGTAAATATCATCTCGTGGCTTTCGAACAACCCATAAACCGAACTCCGTTTCGTATCGGGGTCCCCCTTTAGATGTATACCTGTAGTTACCAAATAGTAGCCCCGTAGTATCCCCCATAGTAGCCCCCGTAGTAGCCCCATAGTCCCTTTACTGACCAGATATCACCGACTGCAGAACCTCCAGCCGAGGAATTCGCAGCCGAGTATGAAACGGCCTGCCATTCAACTTTCGCCGCAGAAGGTCACGATTCAACTGCGACCTAGTTAGAGATTTATAATTTGGTCGCCACGGATACGTAATGCTTACCGTAGCCCTAGTAAATATGACACGTGACAACTGCGTCAATCTCTCTTTCAATCCCCTCAAGTTATATCATTATTACCCCCAATCACATCTCCCGTTAAATAGCATCCTTCTCTTCATTATCTCCTACTATACTATTCTTACAAATTCTGTCCTGGTAACACCTTTGAACAGCTAACATATTTCATACCCTAGACTCTAATTCTAATCCTCGATATTAAGTCCTTCGATCTTCCAACACCCTCGAGATTCTCTTTCACTTGCCATGCCCCTCCCTCGTACGTCGCTAAGATTCCTTCTGTCGTCTGCAGATTCGCCGTACAAGATGCAGGTTAATTTCAAACAGGCGGAGAACTACCCCGTAGACCTTTACTTCGTCATGGACCTTTCGCAGTCCATGCAGGACGACAGGATGAAACTCGCCGAGCTCGGCGTACAACTCGGTCAGTTTCGTTGTTGCGACTGCTCCGCAACTACCTTAAATGAACTTGAAAATTCTAATAAACCATTAGCTTCAAAAGTCTACGTTCTAGATTATTGGCACGTCATCTTTTGTATCCTGTAAATTCATTTCAATTGTTCTCATTGAAACTCTCTTCGACAGCCGAAAACCTCCAGGAAATTACGAGCGATTTTCGCATCGGGTACGGATCTTTTGTAGATAAAGAGACTATGCCCTACATCAGCATCATCCCCGCCGAGTTAGTAGGGCTCTGTCCGTTGTGTCGTTAGCAATTGCAGTTGGTATTTAGAACTGGCAGTAACGCTGTTTTAGACGTAGTTCACCGTAGGTGCGATGAACTGAGTTGCGTTGCCTAGCCCGAGTTTCCGTAACTAATCTACTTGGTCTAGCCTTTGTTGACACGACTCGCCAACCTTTAGCTTGAAGTCACCATGTCGCTACGACTACAACTCGACGAGCAAGGACAAGTGTGCCTCTCCGTACAGCTTCATTAATCAAATGAAACTCGAATCCAACACGAATCTCTTTCAGAAACGCGTTCGACTACAATAGATTCATCGTAACTTTTAAACAATAGGCTAATCGAAAAACTCTTCACACATTTACTACCTGTTTGATTTATATCAACTGTAGCTGATTTTTATAGGTCATGAATTCTAAGATCTCTGGAAATTTGGATTCTCCGGAAGGTGGGTTTGATGCTTTAATGCAAGCCATCGTCTGTAAGGTTTGGAGTGAGCTTTTAAATAATAAAGAAAGATTTTAATAAACTGCATATATTATAAAAATGACCAAATTCACAAAAATCAATATTGAAATCTCTTGTATTTATGCTTAGGATGAAATCGGATGGAGAGATAACTCAAGAAAAATGATTCTGTTTGCAACCGATAACGATTTCCATTTAGCGGGAGATGGAAGAGTTAGTGTAGTCTCATGCATTGCATTTCTATATAATTATTAACATGATATCACACTAACACTTCGTTTTATATTTCATATTGAATCGCAGAATCCCTCCGGGTAAGTGAAACCTGCTAATTTATGTTTCCAGGCGTTTATTTCTATGGTTTTGTTTTGTGAAGCCACTGAACGTGACCACATTCCTAATGCCTTGCCATCGTACAGCTCGCTGGAATCGTGACTCCCAATGATGGAGTATGCCACCTAAAGAACAATAGATACGAATACAGCTTACTTCAGGTTTGTTCAACTTAGTCTCTGTATCTTGGTAGCTGCCGATTGGTTGATTAGGGGTTCATTACTTTGGACGGTAAATTTGAATAATAAATAATAGTTTTTTTAATTAATTTAATATTAAATAATAGCTTGTTGAATTAGTTTAATATTAAATAATAGCTCGTTGAATTAGTTTAATATTAAATAATAGCTGATTGAATTAGTTTAATATTAAATAATAGCTAATTGAATTAATTTAATATTAAATAATAGCTCGTTGAATTAGTTTAATATTAAATAATAGCTGGTTGAATTAGTTTAATATTAAATAATAGCTTATTGAATTAGTTTAATATTAAATAATAGCTCGTTGAATTAGTTTAATATTAAATAATAGCTGGTTGAATTAGTTTAATATTAAATAATAGCTGATTGAATTAGTTTTATATTAAATAATAGCTGATTGAATCCATAATATGTTAACTGCAAGAGGCTTCGAAGAGATTTTGAGTTGTTGATATTTAAGGGATGTAAAAATATTTCCACCTAGATCAACCTAACCACCTTAATTTCAACTAGGACTATCCTTCGATTGCCCATATCGCGAAAACGGCAGCTCAAAACAAAGTCAACATTATATTTGCAGTAACCAAATTGCAGGTATTTACCTCAAAAATCCATTTAATGAGCTAAATCAATAATTGCGTCGGCTTTTCCTAATGCATTTTCCTCTTTCCTTCCCTTTGCGACCTCCTAAACATTGACCTCCTCTCTACGCCATCCAGACTAATCTCTATAAGAAGTTATCGAAGGCTGTGGAAGGTGCTGTCACTGGTACGCTGAAGGCCGACTCTAGCAACGTCGTTGAATTGGTCAGGGATAATTACGAAGTTTGTAGATATGGTGGCGTTTTAAAGTTTATATATCATTTTTTTAAAGTTTATATTTAAATTGTATAAATTAACTAGATTATTCTATTTTAAGTAAATAACTAAATATTGATTTATTTTAAAGGATTTTTTTTGTCAATATTCGAATTAAAAAAAAAATAGTATAATTATTGTAAATTTTATTGTTAATATAATTTAGTAGTAATTAATGTTCACATTTCATCTCATATAAGGTTTTATATAAATAATAATAATAATAATAATAATAATTTTTAAAAACTATCAAAAATAAATTTTAATATAATATAATTTTTGTAAATAAAATATAGATATATAAAATTATAATTTTAGAAAATTAAATAATAAATATTACTATTATCCTAAATTAGAAAATTAGTGGACGCGTTGATCTGAAAGTTGATGGAGATGATGATATCTTCGTGAAATTCCGTACAAAATGCCTGGATTATGATGAATTTGTGGAGAGGTCATACTGCGATGGTCTCAAGATTGGCAAAAACGTTGGAATTTAAGAAATTGAGAACATTGTATTTCAATATTTAATTACAATAGTTAAGATATCATAAAGTTTATTGATTAATAATATTTTCAGTATTATTATATATATGTATTATAAAATATTAGGGTATAATATAACTTTAATATTTATTATACATATATTATATATTTACATATAATATTATATACACATAATTTATTTTTACTATTTATATTATAATACATTTGACCACGAAGCGTACGTTTAACAGATCACCTACGAGATGACAATCGAGATGAAACAGTGTCCCAACAAGGGCGATAAGAACTTTAGGAAGTCTCGCACTATCTCCATCTATCCCGTAGGACTCTCCGAGAAGTTGGTCGTCGATATCGATCTAATCTGCGAGTGCGATTGCGAAAGCGAAACCAACGAAGTTAGCGGTGAGGTCGCCCCATAGGGGTACAGTGGTCATTGCGGAGACGGGGTATGCATGGACTCGATAGGTGGTGTCGAGTGTTGGTAGAGCGTATATTTCATTATGTAACATATGTTTTCATAATGAAGAAATTCAATTTAAATGAAATATCTATTTTTTATTTTCAATATTGACAAATGATTTTGAAATGAAAAATATTTTCTATGCTTGTAGCCCTTCATGCTTTAATTAAGTGTCCAACACCAACCTACTTGACGTTATTGCAGTCTTATTTTCATGGAGAGGACGTGGGGCCTAATTTCTCGCAAACGTCGATGAGACCCAGATGGCCACTATCGACACCCATCCTATGACCACGCCCACATTATCTCCAAACTACACTCACCTCCCAGATACGTAATAGCCCGATCTGCGCGAAGGCTGGGACATTCGAGTGCGGAGCCTGCACCTGTAACCAAGGCCACTACGGGAAGAACTGCGAATGCGATGCTGGATCTGAAACTGAGGTCTTCGACCATATCAAGGAATGTAAACTGTAAGTTAATTCTAAGTGTATTCGACCCTAAACTATTTACTAACTTGATTCAATATTTGTAATCAACCAAACACCTTTATTTCGTTCTTGCAATGGATATATGTATTCAAACATTAAACAATTGAGTAGCTAAGTTAGTCTAGCCTAAACGAATGTGTACAACTCCCATACGTATCCTAATGCTACACGTCTATAAGATTAACATAATGGTATTGACTAATGATGTTTATCACATTGATATAGAAAAGTAATTATAAAGTAACAGTTCAAACCTAGTAATTTACTAGTTCCTACTACGTCGCCAGGGACAAACTATCGAAGTACACGAAGCCGTGCGAAGGTCACGGGAACTGTGTGTGCGGGGAATGCGAATGTGATATCGTCCAACCCGGAGGATCTCAACGATACACCGGAAAGTTCTGCGATTGCAACAACTTCAACTGTTTGTTCAAGAACGACAAACTTTGCTCAGGTTCAACACCATAGCTCTAATATCTTAACTATACCTGATCACTTAGCCACTCCGGATAACTCCCCTTACACCCTATAACCACTACCCATATATTTTCTAACGACTACTCCTAACAAAGCCACGCAAACTACACCTTCGACCACTAATTCTTCCGGCCCGTCCAACTGCGCCCATTTAAACACGTCCCCCCCCGGCTCCAGGCAACGGTCGCTGCGAATGCAGTCAGTGCGTTTGCGACGAAGGCTTCACGAAATCCGACTGCAGCTGTTACAATCGCACGGACACCTGCGTCTCCGACATCTCCAACAAACTCTGCAACGGGCACGGCGAGTGCATTTGCGGCGAGTGCGCGTGCACCGAGAAGTATTCCGGTAACCACTGCGATATCTGCCCCGTGAGTTTCGCTTTCGCGTCGTGAAAATTACGGACGTATATTTCGACATAAATCTAATTCCGTTCACAAGATACGAAAACTTTTCACTCACGCCAATTGCGTTGTTTAATATATTTCGTTGTTTCTTCTATCTTAGCTATATATCTTAGCTATATATCTAGGCTATATTTCTTAGCTATATATCTAGGCTATATATCTAGGCTATATATCTTAGCTATATATCTTAGCTATATATCTAGGCTATATATCTAGGCTATATATCTAGGCATAACAATTCAATTTGATATTCTCAATAATAAAACATATTATCAATGACCTTACGATTACCTCGCATATAAACCCATTAGAGGTGTAAGGGGGAGTGCAGCCTGTACAAGGAGTGCGCCCTCTGCATGATCGAGTTGGGAGATGCCGAGCCGACTACGGACGAAGAGTTGATTTGCGCCAACAACTGCACTCACGTCACGATTGTAGACGAACTGCTCGGTTAGCGTCGCTAGTGCTCGATAGCGCGTCGCTATTGCTCGATAGTGTGTCGCTATTGCCTAATCTGTGTAACGTATCGCCTCGCTCTTCGCTACTACTCAATTACGCTACGCTACCCAACAATCTATACAGCTACTTCGCTAATTCGGTAAATGACTTCAATTTTAGAATAGTTATTTATATTTTCAAATTCATTTCTAGTTAATAAGAATTTTATAATCACAGTTCTTAATATTATTTCCTAGTAAACAATTACTTCCTAGTAAACAATTACTTCCTAGTAACAATTACTTCTTAGTAAACAATTACTTCACAGTAAACAATTACTTCACAGTAAACAATTACTTCCTAGTAAACAATTACTTCACAGTAAATAATTACTTCCTAGTAACAATTACTTCCATGTAAACAATTACTTCATAGTAAACAATTACTTTATAGTAAACAATTACTTCATAGTAAACAATTACTTCATAGTAAACAATTACTCTACCACTTATGTATGTCATCTAATTTATATTATTTTTCATTTCAGAATCCGATGATTTGAATGAATGCCATTTTTCGGACGTCAATGATTGTCATTACTACTTTCAGTACAACGTAACCACCAAAGACATCAATGCCAAGCGACTAAAAGGTTTGACTCGATGACCTATTGCTTATAGCTATAGCGCCTTATAAATTATTAAAAATTAAGTATTTATTATCGAATCCAAACTGGAATCGTTCCAGTTTACAAATTCTTTGTCATGTAATAATTGATAATACGTTTAATAATTGGTATTACGTAACGGAGTTCTAATTATTAGACTGCCCCGAGCCTATCAATTTCTGGATGATTCTGTTGTTCATTTTACTCGGAATTCTTCTGATCGGACTCGCCCTGTTGTTGATTTGGAAGATCATTGTAACTTTGCATGATAGGCGAGAATATGCGAGTTTCTTGAAGGAACAGTCTATCTCTAAATACAAAATGGTTTGTTCAATTTATCGATATATAACCTGAAATTTCCCGGTTTATTTGCATTGATAGCATATTAAATACCGTTTATTTTCACTTTTTCTATAAAATCGTGTTACATATTAAATACAGCATACAAATTAAATTATTATTCATAAATCAACTTCGTAATAAATATGTTATAATAATATGAGGTAATAATATAAATGTTGTTTATAAATCACTTAAAATTATCACACTAACTAATTCTTCGATGATGTTACAGGAGGAAAATCCCATCTACAAGAAAGCCACATCTAATTATAATAACCCGACTTATGCACCTGTATCGCAAAATGACTATTAAAATAGTCGAAAATCTAATTATAGCAAACAAGGAAATGATTTCGCTTTTACAAATTGCATGACTTAAATTTCACATTTTTACTTTAAATTTATAAATAATTGTATTATATTAATTACATTTGAATTATATTGATTAAATGGTGCTACCATTATACAACCATACACAACTTATACACATATATTTATTATCGATGAGATCAAAAAGCCTTTTTTGTAGTGTTTGTGACATTTGTATTGATTTATTTTTATATTCATATTTATAAATTCAAAATATTATATATGATATATATATTATATATATAAATATGATATTTTAATTATAAATAATAAATTCTGATTTTAAAGTATTCTTATTCTTATTTATTATGAATTACTGAAACTTACTGAAATTACTGAAACAAATATTATTTTAATTATTTATTATTTATTTTAATATAAATCAAATAATTAATATGATATTAAAATAATTCATTAAATAGTTCAAAATTAGAATTTGGTTTAATTGCAATTGTATATTGCATATATTGTATATATTGTATTGTAATAATTTTAATATTATTGGAAGCTTTTCCAGAAATCTGTAAGTCTGTTGTCTTCATTTGCACAAAATCTTCTGAAGTCCGCCAACATCAAGTCTTGAAACACTTCATCTCCCGTATTTGGGGTTCTCTTCGTAAGCATGAAGTTCCATGACCACAAGAACCCATCCTATTTCATTTCATGATACCAATTAATTAGTAGGAATTGTGATTATGTCGGTAAATATAATAATAAAATTGGTAGAATATATATAAAATGAAGTTATTTTATTATTAAGTATAGTACCATAAAGTATTAAGTATAGTACCATTAAGTATTAAGTATAGTACCTCATAAAAGTGATCATCATTTGGTGCTTTGTCTTTTCTGTGAAAATGAATATAACACTATATATAACAATATAACAGTTTTATAACGAAAGTTTTGAAATTTGATACAAATGGGTGAAGAAATATTGAATTAATATATAAAAAACAAATTATTTCAACAATACAATATAAATATATTATTTAACAAACATTTCGTTCTTCCAGCCCCTCCGACTACAAGTCTTCTTAGTAGTGGACCGACCAATCTGATTGATATCGGCAATCATCACAAACATTCCACCAGTGCAGTGAACGTACTGAGTATAGGCATAATCACGGCGTAGGTTTGGTAGGTGGTGTTCCTTCGTAAAGCCAAACCTGACACCATGAAATGTCATTATCGAGGATAATATAATAAATCCTAGATAAAAAAAAAGATTGTATTTTAGAAAAGATTGCATTTTTATGCTTTTACTTATTCTCGAATAATTAAATAACAAACTTTTTGATGATATGTTCTTGAAAAGTCTGCAGCCTCCATTGCCTCGTAATATCATCGAAATCTAAGTAATATTATAAGCAATAGAGAATGCTAATTTAAAATATAAATATTTAAACTGATGTGCCTTTAAAAAAATTAAATCGCAAGATCATCACATATTCTTTCAGGTTCATCTATTAGTAATTGTAGAGTTCATAAGCGATACATCTGCGATCATTGAAAGAGTGCTCGATTGAATTCAATCTACGATCGTTGCATTTGAGATCGGGTAACATTGTAAACCAAATTAAATACTTGAAAATACTTGCAAACATTCATATACTCGGCATTAATAAACTCATGCCCGACTGGACGCAGGAATGTCCACATCGACTACGCAGGCCATTGAAAGACTAATTGTCCGTCCTCTAGGCGAGAGAGAGAGAGAGCTAGGTGCGAAGGAAACCTTCGAACGGGTGACGTTTCTCCGCGTTGAGCATATCGATACCGGAAGTGGTCAGAGCGTCGACGTTCAGTCGAACGAAAATCGGACCTCGCAACGGGTCGGAGCCGACCGTCTCCGGAAGAGCGAAAGCGTCGCCGGGCACGGGGAGAAGGTGCAACAGGGAACTCGTGTTTCTCGAAAGGCGTTGCACCTAGACGAGGCGAGTCGCGGGGCTTAGTGCGCGGAGTAGAGTAGGGTTTGCAGGTACGGTCGGGTTATCGCAGACCTACGACGCCGACCCAATAACAACCGGAAACGTTCCACCGCATTCCAAACGGATATCTCGAGCCGCTAACCAGTTCGTCGAGGATGCTGCCCGTACCCACCATCCAGCGCAGTTCCAGTTCGAAGGCGCAGGACGGGTGGAAGTCGCGGTAGTGGTGTAACGTGCCCCACTCTCGTCGATCCGAGTAGTTATTGACGTCGATGTCCATGTTGACCACTTTGTAGGGGTCGTCCTCGAAGTCTAGGGGAGGTCGTAGCATTTGAGCGGGCTGGGGGCGGAGATCGCTGATGGGTTGGTGTTAGGCTCGAGTGCAGTTGTGGGAGGTGGCCTAATTTAGAGAGTGGTATGCGAGTACTGTCAGATTATCTTTAGGAAGTCGGATATCATTTGTGTGGAATATTTCGTACTAGAAAAATATATTAACGGAAAAACTATCCTCTTTATTTAATTTTCTATTTCTTTAATATATTTTATCTTTAATATCATTTTCTATGTTTGTTGGTCGTATCTTACAATCGTAAGTTACGAATATAATTAATTTCATTAACATAAAATAAATCTTTTAAAAAATAATTACAAACAAGTTAATGATTTATCAAGAGGGTATCACATATTGCATCATACATTGCATAACTATAGCTTTATTTAGCCAACATACCATTGTAGGTAAGTTTTTTATCAAACGATCGAAACGTTTTTGTCTTATCGGGTGTGTACAAAGCTTTCGGTTTCTTTTGGAAGAAGTTTGGCACGTTGTCTTCACTTTCATCATCCTGAAATTGAAGTGATTCAAATGTTTCATGATTTAAACGTGAAAGACAATTTCAGCTATTTTGTATTCAAAATTACTTCGCAATCAAAGTGAGATAATCACTTCAAAAGAGGTCATTTATTACGTTGCAGTAGTATTAACTTATAGTATCAAACTGGTTGTTATCTAGTATCAATGCTGTAATATCAAACTGGTTGTTATCTAATATCAATGCTGTGGTATTAAACCACTTTACCGCTCAGTCTAACCGTATTATCGTAGGTTGCTACTTCGCACCACTCCCTGGCGAAGGCACCACGACATTGAAACGCCTCTGTAAATGTGCACCGATTGGTGGAAATGTGAATGCCAAACCGTTGCTAGTTAATTGTAATTTATTTGAGACGACGTCCGTCTTAGTTAGAGGGCCAACAGAACATTCGACAACAAATAAACCCGAAGAGAGATTGGCGTAGGTTAAATCACGATTATATTTTTGTTGTAGATATTAAAAATAAATAATATAATAGTTATATTAATTTTGACCAAATGTATTAAAGAAATAAAATGTGTTATGGAATAGCACTGTATAAATAAATGCGTATAACTATGTAAATAGATATGTATAACTGTATAAATAAATGTGTATAACTGTATAAATAGATGTGTATAACTATATAAATAGATGTGTATAACTATATAAATAGATGTGTACCATTCTTAAGTGAAGAGTCTGGTGCAGAGATAAAGTACAAGTAGAATCCGTTGATGTACTTTTGGTAGCGATTAACAGAAGCTCTGCTTAACAGTTTTTCATTGACAAATGTCTGAGGCAGGAAATCCAATTTATAAGTTTATTTATTAAAAATAAACAAATTTGTTTATTAATAATAAACAAATGTATTTATTAAAAATAAACAAATGTGTTTATTAATAATAAACAAATGTATTTATTAAAAATAAACAAATTTGTTTATTAATAATAAACAAATGTATTTATTAAAAATAAACAAATTTGTTTGTTAATAATAAACAAATGTATTTATTAATAATAAAGAAACATATTAATAATAAACAAATTTATTTATTAATAATAAACAAAAGTATTTATTAACAATTTTTATTAAAATTAAAAGTAATTGCCAATGATTATATAAGAAGATTTATTTTATTAATCTTATCACACGTTTTCTTAATTATTTATTTAAATTACACCACTGAAATAAATATCCTTCAGAAGTAATCAATAAATGGTTCACCTCAAATCTGGAGACCGCCTCCTCTACCGTATTGATTGTCTCGTGGTTACGTATGAGCCAATCGGTTGCCTCGTAAGAAATGAAGCAGTAGTTTGGCATCGAAGGACACTGGTTAACCCGATTCAGAAATTGGAACTCGTGACTACAAACATTGTGATCAAAACCATTACATTCCTCGGGGAAAAGCCACTAAACATTTACAAATGTTGTATTGAAAGAATATCTTTATTCAAAGGTCTTATATTAATGAGTAAAATGTTCTTTAATCAATAAAACAAACTAGTTTGGTTAAAATAGCTAAATACGGTTATTTATAGACATATTATATAGATATACTATCTATAGTTATGTAATATAGATATACAATTTAAAGAAATTCTATATAGATCTGCTATTTACAGATATATTATATAGATATTCTTTATATATATACATATTATATAGATATATTATTTATAGATATACGATATATAGATATTTTATATTATATTAACTGTGTTTTCATAGCTTCTATAATTTCTATCGACGTTGATTCAGCATTTAATAATTTTTCGCTGAAAATTCAATTTATAAAAATGAATACTTCTCATGCCCATAAATTAGACATGAATTAATAAATAACAACGTATTGGTTAAGCGTAATAAATAATAGACGTAATGAGGAAATAGATGTGATGAGATAAAAATGTTATAAAATAAAGGTTCGCAGAAATTCGCAAACCAGTCCCGGGAGTCCTCAGTGCTGCGTTGCGACTGTGAAAATGTCCGTATGTTACGTTGTTATGAAATGGATGAAATGGACGGTAATGCAAATATTGAATTTTTAAGAACTATTCCACTGCAATGGGAATTATATAAAGAAAATGAAATAACTTGAGTTGGAGTGGAACTCCGCGAATTATCCGAAGATCTCAACTCTTCAGATTTCCTCGATTTAGTTTGTTTCAATACCTATGAATTGTGATAATACATTAGATATTAATAATAACAATAATAACAATTGCAAACATAAAAACCTTAGGTGCGACCGGTGAACGAGTTTGTGAGTTTCGTTTGATGTTATTGACATTCTCAATAAATCGCAGGAAAGATAAAGTTAACTGAAGTAGGTCCTTCTGAAAGCACGAGTTCGTAATCGACGCAATCAATTACTTTATTTTCGAGTACAAATTACTAATGGAAAAATCAATTTGAAAACGACGCTCTACACTTAAAATATGGAATTAAATAGAAGAGAAAATCATTTGTTCCAAAGATATCTCGGGACCAACTTGCAATCTCCTGTTGTAGAGATCGCATCTAATCTTCAAGTAGTCGGACTTGGCCTTGTTCGCTCGTTGGATTTCATCGATGATGACCTTCGTCGCATGGTTCAGAGACGGAAGCAGAAGGTACCGAGATCTCCAGTACTGCAATTGCTGCAAATGCGTCCGATATCATCTTAACCGGCGAAATGAAATTCTACCAGATTTAGGCGAAAGAAAGACAGGAAAACGAGTTGGAGACGTAGCGAACGAAATAAAAACCTGTGTGAGTTTGAAGTCCTTTTCGACGCCCCTGGTGGTAACATAGAGGTCCACGTAGTTCCAGTTGTATTCTTCGAGCAGCGGATTTGTAAATGTTGTCCAAGAAACGTCATAAGAGGATGAATCCGGACCCTCGAACCGATAGGTATAATTACTGGTCTTCTGTGGGTATGCGTGTCTGTGGGCGTGGTTTAGATATGTAGCTATCTGTCTTCTGTGGGTAGGCGTGTATGTGGGCGGGGTTTAGATATGTAGCTATCTATCTTCTGTGGGTAGGTGTGTCTATGGGCGGGGTTTAGATATGTAGCTATATATCTTCTATGGGTAGGCGTGTCTGTGGGCGGGGTTTAGATATGTAGCTATCTGTCTTCTGTGGGTAGGCGTGTATGTGGGCGGGGTTTAGATATGTAGCTATCTATCTTCTGTGGGTAGGTGTGTCTATGGGCGGGGTTTAGATATGTAGCTATATATCTTCTATGGGTAGGCGTGTCTGTGGGCGGGGTTTAGATATGTAGCTATCTATCTTCTGTGGGTAGGCGTGACCATCGGCGGGGCTTAGCTAAACTCTATATACATTAGCTATATAAATATACACACCTAGGTCTGTAGCAAGTGATTTTGATTGTATCTTTATACATCGTAACCTTATGGAAAATACGACCAATACTCAGTGTTATGTCCTCCTGCATATGCAAGTGTTGAGGATAGAATTAATGGTGTTTATAATATGTTATTATAGTGTTTACTTAGTGTATAGGATATATAAACTAGAGATCGAAATTTCGTAAATGATATAGATATTCGAATGGTATAGATAAAAATGTTATTGTATAGATAAAATGTTACATCATACTCAAATAAAATGTGTCTATTTTTATCTCGTATTACATAATATACTTATCAGCATAAGTAATATGAATACTTACTATTTAATATTATACAATATGCTGATATAATCATCACACAACATGACCATTATGGACTAAATGTAGTTTATGATGTTAGGTTATCATCACTCTTGTTATAATGTTTAATTAAAATATAGTTATAATCCAACACAATTAATAAATAAAATACTATTAACAAACACAATTCATTTATTGATTTAATAAGTAACATCTAATCGTTATAATTAAAATAAATATAAACAATTTAGTTGTTAATTAATTAATCAAATTCTAAAAATTAGATTGAGAAATATAATTTAACACAGATATAAAAAAACTTTGCAAATTTTGCAGAAAACATAATATTCCCGATGTAATCATTATTTTATTATAATAATAAATCATGATTATTTGTTCTAAAATATAACTTCTGCTTTAATTAGAATATACTAAAATATTATTACATTTTAATCTCCATGCAAACCTCCGATTCAGTTGATTTATTAATCCAACGATTTGAGTGGTCTTTATCCAAAAGATTCGATTGAACTATTTGAAATCCCTCCAAACATAATTTGAGCCGTTATTATAAATAATATTTATATTACGAATAATTAGAATGGTAAATAGTAGAAATGATGAAATACAAAAACCTTAGCGATTCTAGTTCCAATCAATTCACGGTAAACTTGTAGCAAAGCGGCTTGTTTACCTTTGACCTTAAGTCCGCTATAAGTATTGAGTTCATTCTTATCAATTTACACATCCGCAAAGTTGGATTTAATTATAAAATATTCTTATAAATGTAAATAATTATAGAGATTATTTAATAATAAAGAATTGCGATTTTCTTATAGAATTTGATATTTAAGTAATTTAAATTATTGATTAAAATAAAAGAATATATATCAAAAAATGTATTCTATCAATATTTAAAACAAGCGCTATATGTATTAAGTTATATATATTATAGTAAGTTATATTATATTAAGTTATATTAAAAGAAAAATTCAAAATAATAAGATTTATATGACAAGCGCTATATGTATTAAGTTATATATATTATAGTAAGTTATATTATAGTAAGTTATATAAAAAGAAAAATTCAAAATAATAAGATAAATACTGAAATCGTATTTAGTAAAAATATAAATTAGTCTAATAATATGATTATTAAGCTAATAGGTTTAATAATAGGATTATGTGTCTAATTAGTGTAACAATATGATTAGTAGGCTAATTAGTCTAATAATATGATTAGAAGAATAATATAATTATTAGATTAATTAATCAAATAATGAGAAAATTGTAAACTATTAATATTCTAGGAAATAAAATAACTATTAATTTTTATATTTTTAAATTATAATATTAAACAATTTTATTTATTTAATTATAATTTATCTAAAACATATTTTATAATGACATTATAATATGTAATCAAAATGGGAGTTTTCTTTATTTTATTACTTATTTATCATAATTAGAATTATATAAAATAAAAAAAATAAATATAACTCAATTCAAATTTAAGATAAATGTATAAATTTACTAAAAACATTCCCTTAATTAACAAATTCTTTTTGATCATTTACTGTAAATTCATAAACATAATTAAATATTACTACATACCTGTATATTGTCTATTGTATGAACTAAATAAATCTATTGTCTCTTGTATTAACTAAATAAATCTATTGTTTCTTGTATGAACTAAATAAATCTATGTCACAAACGTTTTCTTATTTGAATGGTAATCGAGTGCTCCGAAGTTTTCGGGAACAACACTGTAGTCGGTGAGTACGTAGTCTTTGTTTATACTCGTGGTAGTGGGAAAGAAGTCCGTAGTTGTAGGCATCGAAGCGGGCTGAGTCATCGATGACCAATCGGTTCCTTAGTTTACAGAGGTAAACGAAAAACATAAAATATTCAATCGCATTTTAAATTGTTAAATATTATTAAAACTTTGAAAATCTCTTATATGCAATTTAAGAATAATTAAATCTTTATATTTTATCAACACAATATTTTGTATTGCAATAATAAGTAAACTAAAAAATACTGAATACTTTCGAATTTTGACATATAAATAATATAGAGCAATCAAAAATATGCGTGAACCTGTCTTAATGTCAATATGCCACTCCTGCTCTCCAGTTATACCCCAAATTGATGAATGACAACCTCCCACGCTACCTCCTCCATTCTTTTGAATACCGCCCGAATTGCTGAAATACTGCCCGCATTGACCAATATCTTTATGCATGCTGATTGTTCTTGAAATCGCTGCGGCAGCTACATTCGTAACAGAAGGCATTGTCCGTTTGTGTGGAGTAATGGTAATATTTGCAGATCCTGTTTGGTTCAAGATAATTCAAGATATACTGCTAAATACTGTATATAAATATATTGTATCATTTGCTAGCATTACATACTTTTATCAAAAGATTATGCTATAATTTCGTAAAATAATTTTGTATGAATATCTAAATTTAAAGATTTTTATTTTAAGAAAATTAAATTATTTTAAACTAATATATTTATAAAAAATGCAAAGGTTAATCAAATTGAGGTTTGATCTGGAGTCATTTTACAGAATGTTATAATATTTTATCTACTTTAAATATTAAGCCACTCATTAATTTATATACTTAAATAGTTATATGCTATTTATCAGAACATATATAATAGTCCTCTATTTAAACTGAGGAAACCATTATTTTAATATCAATTCCACAGTGTGACAGTGTATCTCGGTGTAAAATGTATACAATTTACGGTTTATATTTTACATGTTCATGATATTCTAAAGAAATTAAATAGATCAAAATCATTTTAAAAATGTGAATTAATAAAAATGTGAAAATTATATTATAATAAAGTCAGTTATATTATATAGTAATAAGTAATAGTGAGATATAAAATAACTGAGAAATACTGTAATGGAGTTAATGTTGTAGGACATTAGAAATTTTATATTGTTTATAATAATTATTATATAAATACATTATTTATACTGAAATTAATAATGAATAATCCATGATTCATTATAACAATACATTAATTTATGCATGTTCATTTATTATGGATGACTACGTCTATTAATAATTTATTATCACTATTATAATTCAACATATTATATTGAAATTTAAATCATGTCTAAATGACATACAAATGACAGTAAATTTAAATACATTGTGGATAAAAAATGTTATCATCTAAATAATATAGCAATATATTAATACAAATATATATTTTAATACAAAATAAATCTAAATAATTTATAAAATTCTTAAGAAAATGTACTAAACAAAAAAGATCACATTGTAAAGTTGTATTTAATCAAATGCTAGTGTTTAATTATTTTGTAATATTAAAGGAGTTATATATAAATTAGTAAGTTATAAAATAGGAAAGAAATTTAGGTTATTAGAAGTATTTGATTTGTAGTCCAACAGGAAACCAGTGAGAATCTTTCATTAATTTTATAAACTGTGGATTTTTAATATTTATGTTTAATTATATGTTATTAGTCTTGATATGGATTATAGTATATATTAAAATTGGACAAATATATATATATATACACAGGATAAAATAGTTGTCATTCAATTGTATATAATAATATAATTTTTAAAAATATAATTATAATAATAATATTTTTAAGGATTATTAATATAAATAAATTATTAATATATTATATTAATATATTATTAATATATTATTAATATATTATTAATATATTATTAATATATTATTAATATATTATTAATATAAATTATATAAAAAATTGGCCAATATGGGGGTCGAACCCATGATATTCGCGTTATTAGCACGACGCTCTAACCAACTGAGCTAATCGGCCACTTTTTATATTTATAATAATAATTTTATTGTATATGTTTATTTTATAAATAAACCAATAAATATTGTAAATATTAATATTTTCTAATATATAGTGATGTAACTGAATCCCAAAAATATGGTTCTAAACCGGTTTATGTTTCAAATTGGTTTAATAGTTTAGAATCAAATAAAAACCATATGAATACTAATAACTTTATTTACTAACAAAACTAATGTAAATATGTATATATCTAAATATTTGTTCTATTTATATGTAAGATATCTGATATAATGTATCAATTAATGCTATATTTTAAATTTGTATTTTGGCCATGGCCATAATTTGAGTTTGCAGACTCAAACTATGGCCATGGCCAAATTATATATGTAATTAAATATGGTATAATTGTTATATATATATATATATAATATATATATTATATATATATATATATATATATATATATATATATATATATATTATATATATATATAAATTATATATTTAATCTAATTAGCAACTATTATGATTATGACTTTTATCTCTATAGTAAATGTCAATATGTTATATCGTATTTATTATATTATGGATGAAAGATTCAAAACTAATAGAATAATAATAATAGAAATTCATATAGAAATTCATAATGCATTTTTATAAAGTAAACTCAGGTAAATCAACTATATACTGCCCAACACTATATATATATATATATATATATATATATATATATATCTAAATATTAATATATTTAATTAGAATCGAAATATTTAAAATTCAAAAATGTTTTTCAAAAACATTCAAATTTTAAATCGAATCATTAAATTAAAAAGTTATTTAATTAATTACTTAGTTTTGAAAATATATATAGATATACATATAACTATTATTAATATGTAATGTTTACTGTTTTAAATTATGATATTAATATTAATTTGTCTTGAATTTTATTAGTTTTTAATATTATTCTGACATATATTCTAATATTAGTTGCTATTTTAAAAAAGTTTTACAAAATTAATAAGATTTGAAATGTTTTTGTTAATGCTTTCATACCTGACGACTTCATTCGCTAAATCTACAATCACAATGGTTAGTGAATAATGACATTTTAATATATTTATCAAAGTACTCGTATTGATAATATATTCTAAATTCAAACAAGATGCGTATATTTTAAAAATATCAAAAAACATTGGTTAGAACATAAAACAACTAAAAGTATTTGCTCGAGTAAATTTTTAAACGATACTAAGTTCCATAATAAAGCATTCTAGCCAATGCACGGTGTTCATGAAAACCAGAAGTTAATGGATTTGCCAAACAACTATCTCAAACATTTAAATTCACGATGGTTTCAAAAATTACCGTAACTTAAGAAGGTGATGCTGGGATACAACAATAATATAGAAAGTAGAGGTAGACTTATTCAATAGAAATAAGAAACTGAGAATCATTAAAAGAAATAATATTTCACTTATATCATTTCAGTTCCACAAATTAAAATATCTTCATATATTGAACTTGGAATTTAATAATGTTACAAGTTTGCAGGAAAATATATTTCTACTGCTGTTTAATAATATTACAATCATAAGTGCTTCTGCTTGCGATGGACTTTTTTATATTCTAATCAATTTACATGTGCGTGCAATATGAAATGGTTATATGTTCTGAAAGAGTATGAGGTACCGAAAGTATTTTGGTAATAAATTATGTTTATTTTGAAGATAATTTTGAAAGGCATCCCGGTGGAAAGCGTTTTTTACCGAATAAAACAATGCATTATTAAATCATGTTTTATGAAAAATATAGGCAGCAAACAAAGGATTTTCACAAATGTGACAATAGTAAATTGTTATATTATTTAATTATTGCTAATATAAAAATTGTAAATATATAAATTATTCTAATTATAATATTTATAAAACTGATCTAAAATTTTGATTCGTTTCAATGTGTAACATTAGAAGTTAACACTGATTATAATTTAGATGTTTCCTTAAAAACGACGGTGCAACCGAAGAAAATGTACACGATTCTCACGATTCTTTCAATCATTACGACGTTGGTAAAATTATGCATTTTGTTGAGTATGTCGATCTCGTTTCACGCGATCAATGAAAGTTTATTGAAGATGCCGAATTGTAATCCATATAATTTCACCGAAACAAAAGAGATGCAGATAAACAAACCCCAAGAGGCATTCAATAATTCGTTTATTTCTGAAATCGATAATACAATTGTTCAGGTGCTAGAAAATGACTGTCTCGGTTTATCGAACTATAATGACCAACACCCTCAAAAGTTATAAAATGTAATGTCAAGTTATTTGAATACATCAAATGTCGAGAGATTTATAACTTTACTATTCTAAATAACCAAGTAATTGTTCTCATAAATAATAAATGTATTTCAAACTCTTAAATATTACTTATATATTAAATTATGCAAATTAATTTAACTTATATTATTATACATAAATCATATTGTAAAATATTATTCAATTATTTTAAAAATAATCTTTAACCATCTTTCGTATCTCAAGAATATTGACAGTAATATCATTTGTCTACTAAGGTTTGATATATAACAACCGAGACTAGATAAAAACCAATACAAAATAAATTTAGCAAAATAATTAATAACTTTTATTATATCTTGGAATGGTTAATTTGAGATAAATGTACAATGTTAAAGAATGTACATTTTAATTATATAATATAATACCAGTTATATGTTATTTGGTAAAAGTACAATGAAACGTTAAATGAAATACGTTAAATGAAATAGGATATTATATTCTTTATGGTGTATTTATATGGACTCATGAGTGTTTATAATTAAAATGAATTAATTTCAATTTTTATATGCAAAATTTATATTTGAATTTGAGACCTGACCTATCATTAATTACATTAATATGATTACTAAATAAACGACATATTTACTAACGGTTGTTTTATTTGATTTTGGCTCGATGAATCGAGTTATTATATAAGATATATTAATAGAAACCTTTATATGTTTACATCACTCCTATCATGTGCACTATTTATCAATAATGTTATAAAAAGTCAACAGAGTTTTTCGAGAAGTAATTTACTTATTCAGTTTTCTACATAATAGAACAATATATTATATATTCGATGTAATTCGTGGATTATTATATTATAAATACTTTTTAATAATTTCATAAATATAATAATTTAAATCTAATTTTAACCCTTTACCGCCCAAATGTCGAAAACCGTTTTTAAACTTATTTAAAAATTAAAATAATTACCAGGATTGCTTTTTGAATGATATTTGCATTTCTTACTTTATTTAATATTTACATATAATACATATAATACAAATTGCAGGGCTAGGCCATTATCATAATTTCCTTTGCATTATATAAAATCTTCTTTAGTATTTTTTAGGTACAGTAGAAATTATTTTATCATTTAATATTAAAAACAGAGATATAATGATTATATTTCTATTATAATATTTGTTTTTAATATAAAAAAATTAGATCTTACTTTTCATATTAGTTATTGATTTAAGAAAAATAAAATGACAGAAAGTGCAAAAAGTCTATTTTTACTTCTAATAGATCTAAAGCAGACTTACCTTTATGGTGAATAGGGTTAAGACTTTCTAGGGATACACCGCCCAAGTTACTTGAAGTCAAATCAAGATCCGTTGACTTGAATGTAATACTAATGGAATCGAGGAAAAGTATAAATTTTAAACGTAAAAAAACAGGATAGTTTTTTATGTTATATTTTATAGCTTTTGTTTATTTGTTGAAATATAATTTTAGAGTAATAAAATAAATGTGCATAAATCAAGTAGAATTTTAATATAAAGTCATTATAAATAAAACTTAATGGAGTAGGAAAAGTGGACAAATTGGATTATATAAAGGTTTTGTTTATTTAATTTTTGTTATAAAAATCGAAAAGGTATTTATTCAAGAAAATGTAGACTTTATAAATAAACTTTATTAATAAATCATATTGTAGATTATATATTAAATATTATATGTTATATAATATATATTATAATAATATTATTACATGCATTCGTAATTTTTTTCATCGCAAATATATCTATATGGAAAAAAATTAATTTGTTCAAAAAAACAATTTCAATACAAAAAATAGGTTTAAAAAACGGTAAAACCAAATCCATGATAATTTGTGATGAAATGTAAAAGTAGTAATTGAGAGATATTATTAATTCTTGAAATAAAAATAAATATAATACTTTAAAATATAATTATGATATGTGATATTAATATAACTTTATAAATAAAAATATTTTTTTAGTCCAAATAAATTTATATTTCCTATATCCTTGTTGTATATTTTTGTAAGCCTACTACAGTATACTACAGTATAAATACACAACAATATGTATAATTAACAATATTTAATCAAAGAGATAACAAAACTTATTATAATATTTATTGTTAATTTTGATAAAATAACACTAACAGTTAATTGTGTAACAATAACCTTGTTAAATCAGGCTCACTCTGTTCAGAAAGTTTGTGTGATCTTCCTTTTTCAAGCTTATAAAATGATGAGTGTATTATTATTTTGTATAAATTTTGTATAAAATGATTTATAAAATCAATGTGAGATGACAACAAATTATGACAAATAATAGATAAAATAATATTTAAATTTATTATTCTAAAATGAAATAATTAATTATATTAAATAAGTTATGAATATAAAAATGTAATTCAAATCAACTAATTAGAAAAGGTAAAATAAGCAACAAAATTTGTTATTTACGTTACAAAAGAAATTAGTAGTCAGATTATAGTTTCAAAAGAAGGTAAAAGTTTATTAGTTCATAAATTAGTGTTTAGTTTGCAGCCATCGAGTATAATGAAGCTTAATAGAATAAGTGATATTTTAATATTCTGGTCAGTCTGATTTGCATAATATTCATTATATAATATGATATCAACTACAATGTAGTTATTACAATACAATATATATTATACAATACATCAAGATTGAATATTTTTAGAAAAAATTATTATTGTAAAAAATTATAATTTTATTATTAATATTTTTTACACATGAATTATAAATATATCCAAAAGATAAATTATAATTTCTATATTAAATATATTTAGTATATAATAATTAATATTAATATTATGATAATACAATACACCTTTAAAGAGTATTTTTTAGTTATATATAATATACGATCAAATAAACATATAGAATTATACAAATTTAACTATATTACAATTTAACAGAAAACTATGAATAGAAATGAATTATATTTTATTATATGAGAGCAAAGAGATTATGTGATAAACAAAACACAACTGGGTTTAAAAGTTTGTATAAATGATATATCAATAATTAATATACACCGATGTTATCTAACTAAAATTAATATATATTATTATATATACTCATCATATTATTCCGACATCTTTTAATTAAAAATCTATAAAGATAGTCAGAAATATTATATTATGGTGAAACAAGTTTTTAAACCTACTAAATTCGAAAAGAAAATAAATAGTGATAATGTAGAATGCAAAGTAATGAAATTGAAGTATTTCAATATGATGAGAATAACAATAAATTACAACTTGAAGCTGATTTCTAAGAATGTTGTTAAGACAATAGTAATGCTAAATAATATTGCAAATCATCCATTAAGTTCTAGAACATTTGAATAGATGTTATATCAACAGATAGTATATTAATGGTAGTGTAGTATTATCGAATGTTTGAGGGCTAATAATAGATCAGTGCTTTAGATTACAAATCGATGAAAATCATCATAAAGAAGAGAGTAATTTTAATGAAATAGTTACTTTTGACCTAGTAAGATGATTTCAATTAGATTATATGCATTGTTTATGTCTAGGTGTTATGAAACGTTTACAAAATGTCTGGTTAGGGAAAGATAAACTATTTAATTCGAGAAAATATAGAATAACTTCAATTCAAGAATTTAATAGTAAAATAGAATATTTATCCACGTGTCTTACTTATAATATTTTAAATAGACGTCCCAGTAAAGTCATACAGTAAAGTCTGCAAATATAGCATTGGACAATTTAATTGAAACAACCGATAAAAAGAGATGTTACACTCAAGAGAAAAAGAAGTATTCATAATACAAATTGTATATATATTCCAATTAATTTTATATTCTTATCTATAGCAAATATATTCTTATCTATAGCTTATTTTTATATAATATAAATATAATGTCACATATATTATAATTATTAATTAAATTGTTTTTTAGACACAAATTTCTAGAGTTCTTCTGCTATACATATATATGTACGTATATATATATGTATACGTATATATATATACATATACATATACATATATGTAAACATATACATATACATTATATATAAATATATTTACATATAAGTGTATACATTTTAATTATCATTTACTATTTTGTATCAAGAACTCTTGAAATTCATATGAGAGAAGCAAATGTATCGAATAATTATAATACAACAATCCTAATGTCTGCTGTTATAAATGGTCTTATAACATTACATTCTGAGAACACATGTCTATCTGAAATGCAAGCTACACCATCTTTAACTCCCCAAATTAATCCTTATAAATTAAATCAATTTATCAATTCTAGAAATACTTTGAATCAGCTGAATTATCCTACTAAACAACAGAAACCTGATGATTTTACTAAAATAAATAATAAGTTAAAAGTGATGTCTGATGATATTGTTCAATTAAAGGATATAATAAAATGTTAGTATATTTATAATATTTAGACATATTATAAATATATATAACTTATATAAATTTAATATATCTAAATTATATTCTATGCATTTATATTCTATACTTTCACTTATTCATGTTTTTTCATATTCACATTGATCTCAAAGTGAAATGATTTGTGCAATAAACAGACTATGAACAGAAAGTAGAAATGATTTGTGCAATAAACAGACTATAAACAGAGATTAGAAAAGATTTGTGCAATAAAGGTAATTATAAACAGAGAGTAGAAATGATTTGTGTAATAAACAGACTATGAACAGAGAGTAGTAATGATTTGTGCAATAAACAGACTATAAACAGAGAGTAGAAATGATTTGTACAATAAAGGTAATTATAAACAGAGATTAGAAATGATTTGTGCAATAAAGGTAATTATAAACAGAGATTAGAAATGATTTGTGCAATAAAGGTAATTATAAACAGAGATTAGAAATGATTTGTGCAATAAACAGACTATAAACAGAGATTAGAAATGATTTTTGCAATAAACAGACTATAAACAGAGAGTAGAAATGATTTGTGCAATAAACAGACTATAAACAGAGAGTAGAAATGATTTGTACAATAAAGGTAATTATAAACAGAGATTAGAAATGATTTGTGCAATAAAGGTAATTATAAACAGAGATTAGAAATTATTTGTGCAATAAACAGACTATAAACAGAGATTAGAAATGATTTTTGCAATAAACAGACTATAAACAGAGAATAGAAATGATTTGTGCAATAAACAGAGAGTAGAAATGATTTGTGAGATAAACAGACTATAAACAGAAAGTATAAATGATTTGTGCAATAAACAGACTATAAACAGAGAGTAGATTAGACAAATCATTTTATTAGTTGAGAAAAAGGAAATATGAATAATATATTTTATATCATTATTCTATAGATTGCAAAATTTAACAAAGATTATAAAAATGTGAATGATTTTGGTATTGCCATAATTTATACTGGAGATGTAGATTTGTGGACAAATTAAAATATGGATAGAGGAGGATTTAAAGTAAAATTGGACTGAAAATTACTCTGCCAAATATATTTTATATTATTCAAGGTTAATTTTATAATATAAATAATTTGAGATACCATAAAAGTTAGGCTATTTTAAATAGATTTAAATAGAATCTAAGAAATCTACAAAGTAATCCAATATTATATGTATCGTAATAACATGTGGATAAATGTACTTTATTATTATATCTTTAGTATCTATAGTTTAACAGTGTTATTATAATAGCTGAGTTTTGTAATATATTAGTAGATTCATTATTAATTTTAAAAGTGATTATGATTTATTTTCAAATAAACAAAGATAAAAAAGGCGAAAATAAACAGAGAAATTCAATGCACATATTACATATAATAGATCCCTTAACTTATTGCTTTAACATTATTTAATACCAAATAATATTATTTGATTTATATTTTTAAATATATTTTAATACCGATACATTAAAATAGGAATTAAACTTTGAATATAAATATATGTTTATAATATAGTTATATTATATTTATAATCGGTTTATGTTCGAAGTTCCAATTGCAAAACTAGGTAAATGTATTAGCAAGTGCACATTAATATGTGTCATTTCAATTAAACCTTAGTTTATTTACAGGGGTTTTTAGGTTGGAAAAAAACCGGTTTAAAAGTGCTCACAAAAACTCTACTTTTGAAACATTGCAAAGCCTATCAATAAACCTGGTTTTTGAAATAACATTTTGTTTGTATTGAGACCATAGTCTCAATATAATCACCAAATGAAATCACTGTATGTAGTTAGTTTATGAAGTCACTATATAGTAACTATATAGTCAAAATATAGTCACTATATAATCACCAAATGAAATCACTGTATATAGTCAGTTTATGAAGTCACTATATAGTAACTATATAGTCAAAATATAGTCACTATATAATCACCAAATGAAATCACTGTATGTAGTTAGTTTATGAAGTCACTATATAGTAACTATATAGTTAAAATATAGTCACTATATAATCACCGTATACAGACACTGTATTAAGTTACTATATACTCACTATATAATTACCTGCGTAGATTCGCTGAGATTTTCATTTGCTAGGTCTCCCGATGTCATTTCTTGTTTGTGGTGCGATTGTATCGCAAGACCTTGAATGTCTAGGGTTAAGGGTTAAGGGTTATAGTTTAAGATACGGGTTTTGGTTGCCTAGCGGGCAAATATGCCAGAGGATATGATTAAGATAAGTGAGTCTGTAAGGTGTACCTGGAGAAGTTGTCGAGTTAGTTTAACGTCAAAGGCTATATCGTTATGAATTAGCAGACGGCTACGTGCAGTTATAGGAATGGGAGAAACAGATTCAGGTAACTGTGGACTGGCGTTGGGCTAGATTTCCTAGTCGAATTCGTAACTACGCTATTTAGAATTCTATTTCAGCGGATGGTAAAGGTTATCGACGATGGTACAGGGTTCGGAGGTCATATTCGGACGTAAGCAGGCGGCTTGAGTTTACATCGCCGTGTCCGGCGTAGACGCGGCTAAAGGGGCCGGCCGACGCCGTCTAGTCCACGCGGCCGGTCAACTGACCGCCGGTCAACTGACCGCCGGCGTAGGCGCGCGGCCGTACGACTGACCGATGGGGAAGGCGTGGGTCCAACGGCGGCGATTTGGCGTCGGTTTGTAGTGCAGGCGGCGCGGGTCGAAGGGGTTAATCAACGCCTGGCGGTAACGGTGAACGTTACGCTTCAGCGAAGTAAAGCCGGTCGGACTGCCGCAGCTGCCGGACACCGGTTTAGATTTGGAGCTACGGTGTTCCGTCTGGAATTCGTCTGCAGGTTGCGGGGCATGGGGAAGTGGAAGGTCGGGGGGTGTAAGGATTTTGAGTATACGAGGGAGGAGGCGGTTGGGAAGAACAATGCGAGGGAATGGGAATAATGGCAGATATATATTTGGGAGGAAGATTAAATCATTAAAAGTTATATAGTTTATTAGTCGAAGTTACTAATATAATACAGATATCAGATTTATATTATTATGAGGACATAGGACTTATATAGACTTATATAGAGAACAATGTTAATTTATAATTTTTAAGATAAAATAAGATAACCGTTAAATAAAACCAGCAAATAAATAAACCTAAAATACGATTATGAGGTAAATCAATATCGTCCAATGAGATTTCGTTGAGACCAAACGACGTCCGCCTGCACGGAATGGAAGGCGATACTTTAGGAGCACACAACGAACCTATCGGGAAGAGATTTCAATATTTTATTAGCAGCGATAGGCAGATTGTATAATTGTATTAGCAGCGATAGGTTTTAGGGTATTACCGCTAGTACCGTGATATTCCGGTAATGTTTATTTCCTACTACTCGGTAAAATTATACATTAAACCGGACGGTGAAAGTTCGGCTAGTTGCAGTTTGTTTAGTAATTAGATGATAGTATTTTAGTGGTGATAACTCTGAAATCACTCTAGAATTTCATGTCTCCTCCCTGGCTTAAATTTAAGGTCGGCTTTACCGTTGCTATTACATAATCAGAATAATTTGCCCCACAGCTATTTAAACCCCATACTACAGAGGACTGTAAATACTAAAACTAATAGCTACTGAAGCACAAAATTACAGAACCCTGCACTTATAATATATTTCTATTATGTCAAAATACAAAATATATAAGTTTTTCATAAAACAGGATTTAATAACTACCACATTTATTATTGTGTTATATTTATGATTTTCTTTTGAATATATATAAACATATATAAAATATTTAATATATGTAGGGTTAATAATTATATATATTTTTAATTGAGTAATCTAATTATATATTGTAATCTAATTATGTATTGTAATCAAACACCAGCTGACCAGTAGACGAAGACTCGTTGAGTTTCTCCGCGGAACTGGACAACGAGGCCATGCGCAGCAAAGACCTGGAGTCCGAGCGATGCGTAGAGTTCCTATTGGCCAACGTAGACGACGAACTCGTACGACGGGCATTTGACAATATCTGCAGTTGCGGTTATTTACGAGTACAGCTCGAATAGGGGAGAATTAAATATTATTACGATAACGATGAGTCGGCCTAAATATCTTTAAGAAATAATAAATTTGTTTATAAGTATATTTCATATTGAGATCATAATTAATTTAATAGTTATTTAATAATAATTTTAAATTAATTTTTAGATCAAATATAAAAAAGAGAAATTGGAGTTTTCATAAAAATATAAAATATAATATTTACTAAAAATATCGACAGAACTGCTAACAATGTTTCGAGTGGTCATCGTGGGCGGACTCTGGCCTACTCCCAATTGACCAGATACCACTGAATTTTGGTTGAAACAACTAGTATTGTTTTCTTTGTTTGCTCTGAAAATCACAATAGTTTCGTCATTATTTGTTGACGTTATAAAATTAATGAACAAATAATCTCTTAATACAATAAACTTAATAATAATAATATATAACAATAAATAAATATATAGAAATAATTCATTTATATACTAAAGATAGTAAAGGTGTTATTTATGTTTTTTTGAACGTGTGATATTAATTGTAATGTGTGTCAATTCATTTCTTAAATTGAATGATAATCTTTAATTACTAGTTCAGTATATTTGTTTGTTAGCTTGCGAGAGTAAGTTGGTAATCAAACCGGTTGTTATTTATTTTATTAGTTTTTATTGAAAATGTCATAAGATATTGGTGTTCATAAGATATTGGTGTTCATATGATATTGGTGTATATAAGATATTGGTGTTCATAAGATATTGGTGTTCGGTTACATTTTTTACTACATAAATTATTCTTGTAGTTCTTTAATATATCTGTTTAGTTGTTTAGCTACTTATGGACATTAACAGAGGTAAGTAAATAACAGTCGATGTAGATTTTCTAACTTTGTATATTTAAATAACAGTCTGTGTGGATTTTCTAACTTTGTACAGTTAAATAACAGTCTGTGTGGATTTTCTAACTTCCTACAGTTAAATAACAGTGTGTGTGGATTTTCTAAATTCCTTAAGTTAAATAACAGTCTGTGTGGATTTTCTAACTTTGTACAGTTAAATAACAGTCTGTGTGGATTTTCTAACTTCGTACATTTAAATAACAGTGTGTGTGGATTTTCTAAATTCCTACATTTAAATAACAGTCTGTGTGGATTTTCTAACTTCGTACATTTAAATAACAGTCTGTGTGGATTTTCTAACTTCGTACAGTTAAATAACAGTTGGTGTGGATTTTATAACTTCCTACAGTTAAATAACAGTTGGTGTGGATTTTCTAACTTAAATAATAAGTCTGTGTGGATTTTCTAACTTCCTACAGTTAAATAACAGTCTGTGTGGAATTTCTAACTTCGTACATTTAAATAACAGTCTGTGTGGATTTTCTAACTTCGTACAGTTAAATAACAGTTGGTGTGGATTTTATAACTTCCTACAGTTAAATAAAAGTAGGTGTGGATTTTCTAAATTCCTACATTTAAATAACAGTCTGTGTGGATTTTCTAACTTCCTACAGTTAAATAACAGTCTGTGTGGATTTTCTAACTTCCTACAGTTAAATAAAAGTAGGTGTGGATTTTCTAACTTCGTACATTTAAATAACAGTCGGTGTGAATTTTCTAACTTCCTACAGTTAAATAACAGTCGGTGTGGATTTTCTAACTTCGTACATTTAAATAACAGTCGGTGTGAATTTCTAACTTCCTACAGTTAAATAACAGTCTGTGTGGATTATCTAACTTTGTACAGTTAAATAAAAGTCTGTGTGGATTTTCTAACTTTGTACAGTTAAATAAATGTTATATAGGATTATTTTAGTTTTCGGTTTGCTTTTTTAGAAAATTTCGTTTAAATTATCTTTGGATTTATTTGTTATTTTTAATAGCAGAATCAGCAGTTAAATCTGTATATATCTGTTGAATCAGCAGTTACTTCCAATACCACATCCCTCGTAAGTATATAATTGAAAAATGTTAGTCTGGTAATCTGTTTGTAGGTTAAGGTTATATGTATCTGCGTAAATAAGTAAACCAAAACTTTAGTCTTAAAAATAAAAATTGAAAAATCTGTTTGGCATTATTAGGTTAGGTCTGCCTAATATATATATATATATATATATATATATATATATATATATAGATATATTTATTATCTCATAGAATTATGATAAATCTAGTAATACAAATTGGGTAGTTCCGGTACAGAGAAATTAACAATAATAATCTTAGCAATAGATCATTTATTAATTATTTGTTTGGATATTTCAGATGTAGGGACATTGGAAATAGATTTGTAATTACTTTAGTCCTAGTTAAGTAATTAGTTAAGTTATTTATTAATTGTTAATAATATACAAATATAAGAATATATGATTTATTATAATATTGAGAATGGCGAATTGAAGAGAACAAGAGTATAATAGAAAATGAGAAAAGAGATATTAACCTAAAATAAGACAGTGAAGGTCTTGGAGATGGAACAATAACTTAGAGGTTAAAGACCAACCATCTCTCATTGTAATCAATGACCTTCATTATAGTGATTATATTGAGAAGGTCAATGACCTTGAGAGATACTACAGTGAGTAATGCCTTTAAAAGGAGTGTTTACCTTGTGTACTTAAAAACTTGATCATCGTATTCTCCGTATTCCGTGAAAGTATCGGTGGAATTGTTATTCTTAGGGTACACGTGTCCAAAATTCTCTGACAAAATATAAGATATTACTTTTGTCAATATTTAAAAATCATCTATTTTTGTCGAAATTTTAATTTGATTTTTTATTAATCTTTTTTATTTTTCATTTATATTTATATTAGCATTAATAATAAATACAAACAAATTGGTATAAACATTAGGTAAATAACCAATTTAATCCAATCAGTAGAATAATATAAAAATAGAAATAAAGACAATTAATAACATTTCTATTATTACCAACTTGGGTTGCTCTCTTCATTATCTGGTTCATCATTAGACATTTTTAACTAATAATGAACAACACATTATATATTATATATACAATATATTATATAAAATATATCATATTACATATAAATTGAATATTATCATTAATAAATTATTTATTTAAAATTTCATAGAAATTTATTGAAATCATGATAATAGGATATGAAATTTAGGGTGAATTTCGTAAATTTGACATAATTACATAATCACCATGAGCGTTGGCATCTTAATACGCGGAATGAAGCGTCCTTGTTGAATTGTAGCCTCTTGTCCAGATGAGATGTAGAAACTGTATGCAATTTTATTCAAGAATAAAATTATTGAAAATATATATTACTGAATGAGATTATTTAAGAAGTAAATTATTGAGTAATTAGATTCTTGAGTAAGTAGATTATTGAGTAAGTAGATTACTGAGTAATTAGATTATTGAGTAAGTAGACTATTGTTTAGGAAGTGCATATTTTTCATTTGAGATTTCTCTTATTGTAATCTTTCTCCGATTCATAATTGTACGAAATATTAAATAAGTTTAATAAAATGGCGAGTTTCTTATTCTTATCTTTAAATAAATACTAGGACATGTCTTAATTTGTCTTAACTTATCTTAACTTGTCTAAACTTGTCTAAATTTGTCTTAACATGTTTTAAATGTCTTAAATGTCTTAACTTGTATTAACCTGTCTTAACTTATCTTAACTTGTCTTAACATGTCTTAACTTGTCTTAACTCGTCTTAACTCGTATTAAATCGTATTAACTTGTCTTAACTTATCTTAACTTGTCTTAACTTGGCTTAACATGTCTTAACTTATCTTAACTTGTTTTACATGTCTTAACTTATCTTAACTTATCTTAACTTGTCTTAAAATTGTCGATAATTATTTATAACTGCAAAATGTATCCATAACTATTATTAGCTGGTGATTCAATCTCTCCGTACACTTAGTAAATGTCTTTTGAACCATTGTATATGAATACTCCCGTAACCCATTATAACCCCCGATTCCCATTATATACTTCCATTTCATCCCACAACCCCTAAACCTATTATTAACTCCCTTACTCTTCACAAAACGCCGTAACCATTTTCATCTTAACTTATCCCGTTACCACTAGTCGATCCCCTATAATCCTCATTCACTCCTAAAACACCGCTTTCATCGAAAGATACATCCTCTTCGACACCATTAACTCAGTGGTAGTTAATTACTACTCTGTAAAATGCCTATAAATACGCAATTTACACCCACCTTACTATAAACTTAAACTACTAAACTCTCCTATTAACCCATTATCACTCCACAAACTCCCATTATATCTTACAAAACCCCGTAAATCTTCGCACCATCGTGAATCGTTTGCAGCTGACCAGTAACCTGTGATTAATCCAGCTCGGTATATTGTAATCATCCCCAACGTCGAAAGTCGTCGTAGCTTTCTTGTTGTGAAACTTGAACAACGGAACTACGTGCAACGGCTGCTCTCCCATGCACACCAAGTCGCTGTTGTTGCCTGCGAGGAAAGGGTAATAACGGAGGTGAGATGTTGGGAGATGTTGGGAGAAGTTGGGGGATGTTGGGAGATGTTGGGAGATATTGGGAGATGTTGGGATATGTTGGGATATGTTGGGGGATGTTGGGAGATGTTGGGAGATGTTGGGATATGACGGGAGATGTTGGGGGATGTTGGGATATGATGGGAGATGTTGAGAGATGATTGGAGATGTTGGGATATGTTGGGAGATGTTGGGAGATGTTGGGATATGAAGGGAGATGTTGGGGGATGTTGGGAGATTTTGGGAGATGTTGGGATATGTTGGGATATGTTGGGGGATGTTGGGAGATGTTGGGAGATGTTGGGATATGACGGGAGATGTTGGGGGATGTTGGGATATGATGGGAGATGTTGAGAGATGATTGGAGATGTTGGGATATGTTGGGAGATGTTGGGAGATGTTGGGATATGAAGGGAGATGTTGGGGGATGTTGGGAGATTTTGGGAGATGTTGGAGATGTTAGGAGATGTTGGGAGATGTTGGGAGATGTTGGGAGATGTTGGGAGATGTTGGGAGATGTTGGGAGATGTTGGGAGATGTTGGGAGATGTTGGGAGATGTTGGGAGATGTTGGGAGATGTTGGGAGATGTTGGGAGATGTTGGGAGATGTTGGGGGATGTTGGGATATGATGGGAGATGTTGGGATATGACGGGAGATGTTGGGGGATGTTGGGAGATGTTGGGAGATGACGGGAGATGTTGGGATATGACGGGAGATGTTGGGAGATGTTGGGATATGACGGGATATGACGGGATATGACGGGATATGACGGGAGATGTTGGGAAATGACCGGGAGATATTGGAAGATGTTGGAGGATGTTGGGAGATGTTGGGAGATGTTGGAAGATGATGGGAGATGTTGGGAAATGTTGGGAAATGTTGGGAGATGTTGGAAGATGTTGGGAGATGTTGGGAGATGTTGGAATATGTTGGGAGATGTTGGGAGATGTTGGAAGATGTTGGGAGATGTTGGAAGACGTTTGGAAATGTTGGGAGATGTTGGAAGAAGTTGGGATATTTTGGATGATGTTGAGAGAGTTTGGGAGATGTTGGAAGATGTTGGGAGATGATGGAAGATGATGTGAGAAGTTGGGAGATGTTGGGAGATGTTGGGAGATGTTGGGAGATGTTGGGAGATGTTGGGAGATGTTGGGAGATGTTGGAAGATGTTGGGAGAGTCTTGGAGATGCTGGAAGATGTTGGGAGATGATGGGAGATGTTAGAAAATGTTGGGAGATGTTGGAAATGTTGGGAGATGTTGGAAGAAGTTGGGAGATTTTGGAAGATGTTGAGAGAGTCTGGGAGATGTTGGAAGATGTTGGGAGAAGTTGGGAGATGTTGGGAGATGTTGGGAGATGTTGGGAGATGTTGGGAGATGTTGGAAGATGTTGGGAGAGTCTTGGAGATGCTGGAAGATGTTGGGAGATGATGGGAGATGTTAGAAAATGTTGGGAGATGTTGGAAGATGTTGGGAGATGTTGGGAGATGAAGGGAAATGACCGGGATATGTTGGAAGATGTTGGAAGATGTTTGGAGATGTTGGGAGATGTTGGAAGAAGTTGGGAGATTTTGGAAGATGTTGGGAGAGTCTGGGAGATGTTGGAAGATGTTGGGAGATGTTGGAAGATGATGGGAGATATTGGGAGATGTTGGAAGATGTTGGGAGATGTTGGAAGACGTTTGGAAATGTTGGGAGATGTTGGAAGAAGTTGGGAGATTTTGGAAGATGTTGAGAGAGTCTGGGAGATGTTGGAAGATGTTGGGAGATGATGGAAGATGATGTGAGAAGTTGGGAGATGTTGGGAGATGTTGGAAGATGTTGGGAGAGTCTTGGAGATGCTGGAAGATGTTGGGAGATGATGGGAGATGTTAGAAATTGTTGGGAGATGTTGGAAGATGTTGGGAGATGACGGGAAATGACCGGGATATGTTGGAAGATGTTTGAGATGTTGGGAGATGTTGGAAGAAGTTGGGAGATTTTGGAAGATGTTGGGAGAGTCTGGGAGATGTTGGAAGATGTTGGGAGATGTTGGAAGATGATGGGAGATGTTGGGAGAAGTTGGGAGATGTTGGAAGATGTTGGCAGATGTTGGAAGATGATAGGAGAAGTTGGGAGATGTTGGGAGATTTTGGGAGATATTGGAAGATGTTGGGAGAGTCTGGGAGATGTTGGAAGATGTTGGGAGATGTTGGAAGATGATGGGAGAAGTTGGGAGATGTTGAAAGATGTTGGGAGATGTTGGAAGATGTTGGGAGATGTTGGAAGATGTTGGGAGATGTTGGGAGATGTTGGGAAATGTTGGGAGATGTTGGGAGATGTTGGGATATGTTGGAAGATGTTGGGAGATGATAAGTGGGGTGACGAGTATAAATGAGATGAGTCTATAAATAAAGAGAAATAACATATCTATCAAGTAAATAACAGTTAATATTCTCATTATTTGGGTCATAATTTGTCACATAATTAGTCAAATAATTAGTCACATAATTAAGCGGAAATGCTTTTATTTTCTACAATTGGTAAATCATATTGGGCAATATAAATACACTAATGGAGCAGGACCGCAGTTAATAGTTCTTTGTTTAGTGATATTGGTTAGTTCTCGGTTCACGTGGAAAACTCCGGGTCCAGGTGTGATCACCAATGACAACTTGCCGGTACGGTCAAAACAGCGATCCAAATAATAATTCTCAAACGCTGAGAGAAGGTTTAGTTAAATATTAGTAGTTAAGAGAGGATGTAGTTAGATATTAGTAGTTAAGAGAGGATGTAGTTAGATATTAGTAGTTAAGAGAGGATGTAGTTAGATATTAGTAGTTAAGAGAAGATGTAGTTAGATATTAGTAGTTAAGAGAAGATGTAGTTAGATATTAGTAGTTAAGAGAGGATGTAGTTAGATATTAGTAGTTAAGAGAAGATGTAGTTAGATATTAGTAGTTAAGAGAAGATGTAGTTAGATATTAGTAGTTAAGAGAAGGTTTAGTTAAATATTAGTAGTTAAGAGAGGATGTAGTTGGATATTAGTAGTTAAGAGAAGATGTAGTTAGATATTAGTAGTTAAAAGAAGATGTAGTTAGATATTAGTAGTTAAGAGAGGATGTAGTTAGATATTAGTAGTTAAGAGAGGATGTAATTAGATATTAGTAGTTAAGAGAAGATGTAGTTATATATTAGTAGTTAAAAGAGGATGTAGTTAGATATTAGTAGTTAAGAGAAGATGTAGTTAGATATTAGTAGTTAAGAGAGGATGTAGTTAGATATTAGTAGTTAAGAGAAGATGTAATTATATATTAGTAGTTAAAAGAGGATGTAGTTAGATATTAGTAGTTAAGAGAAGATGTAGTTAGATATTAGTAGTTAAGAGAGGATGTAGTTGGATATTAGTAGTTAAGAGAGGGTGTAGTTAGATATTAGTAGTTAAAAGAGGATGTAGTTAGATGTTAGTAGTTAAAAGAAGATGTAGTTAGATGAGTGTTATCAGTTATATGTTATATGAGTTATATGTTATATGAGTTATATGTTATATGAGTTATATGTTATATGAGTTATATGTTATATGTTATATGTTATATGTTAACAGATGTGAAATGTTAGATACTATTTGGTTAATCAAATTATTTGATAAACCCCAAAAATGTATTAATTATTATTTGATATTGAATTCGTCATGTGAAATCTTGCGAATTCACTTCATAAATAATTAAATTCAATCAATTGTACAAAATTAAATTGCCATATACTCAAGAATTACCGTTTAATGCCATATTTAAAACTTCCAAAAGATTTCCGTCCGCAGCAGTAGAATTTTGAGCTTTCGGCATTTTATGACAAGCCGCTATTCTAAAGGGGCAGAGAAAGTAAATTAAATCAAAGTAGTTATCGATTAATTAAAATAATTAATATAGCTAATATTACAAATCGCAAATATATAAATAATCATTAATTTCTACTTTATAAGATATTATAAATATATTTAGTTGCTTACATAATTAAAAAGTTCCCACAACTCTTAAAACTTTTTCCCTTTCGTGATCTTAAAGTAAATGTATTCTATTAACTCATTTATTAGCCTATGAACTCTCCTCGCAAACACGCATTAGAACACTCGCAACAAATAAACATATATAATTCCCACAAACTCCGCCCACAAACTCCACCCACTAAATGCTCCGTAAACTGACTTCGCCTCGAGAGCTGCCTTAACGTCACCGGATAAGTGATTCAGTCGTGACTTCGAGTGGTAGTTGAGGACCTGATTACGGTACCCCATGAACAGTGTCTTCAGTTTGATGATCGTCGACGTCCATTCCTCGTAGCGCTCATTCTGTACGACGACCCTGCGTGGTCAAAGGTCACAATACGGCGAATATCAAATACCCGATTACCGTCTAACGAAATTTAGGATACTATCGTTACCTATAATAATCTTCATAGAATCTGCCAAGATAATCTACCGAAATACAATCTGACATCCACGAAGGAAATTCATCTGTATAGTATAATTCATAAAAATAACAGGCAAAATAACTAATATATTAATATAATAATGTAATATACCAAATATATTATTAAAATACTGTAATATGCCGAATATATTAATATAATATATTAAATATATCATATATTTTCGTAATATATTAAATATATCATATACATTAGTATAATATATTAAATATATCATATATATTAGTATAATATATTAAATATATCATACATATTAGTATAATTATTAGTATAAAAATGTAGAATGAGTTTTAATTTGTAACCTAAGGATTTTGCTTCATAAAAAGAACGGGAAAACATTGTTATGGTAACGTCATGGTTGCACCCTTTTTCCTTTGTCAGTAAAGTAATTATTAGATAATATTATCTATTAGTATAATTCAGCATTAACTACATTAATTTAACTTTATTATAAGGTATTAAAAGAAATCTTTAATTATTAATAATAAATTTAATATTAATATTAATAATAAATTTCCTAACAGCCTTTAAATGTGATCTTAAATAAATTTCTTTCTCCGATATTTGATATTCACAATATTTGATAAATAAAATATATGTCTTAAAAAATATATGTCCTTAATTTAAAATAAATGTTTAAAATATGGTATTCATTTTTTTTCAATTTTGATTATTTTTGGCCATGCAATTTAAATTTATATAACATTTAAATTATACATAAATTATTCTAAAGATTTAAAAATTTAATTTAAATCTATTTTAACATAATTAATATTATTTTCTAATACAGTAATATTTTATTTATATAATGAATAATTATTTGAAACAATTTTGTTAATTGTTTTTATAATTTACTAGGCAGAATATTAATTTTCAGGATATTCTATATGCTTTATGAAAATAAAATTTATTTTTTATTTTTTTTTAATAAATGATGTAAATGTTTATTTTATTTTAATTAAATTTAATAATTATTTATTATTAAAAGAATTTAATGATATTTAAAAAAAGTATATATTGATTATATTATGATACTAGAAATGTATACAAAATATTGCATCTATAGGCTTAATAAAATTCCTATAAATCTTTTATTTAAATATATACATTTTTTTTATAAAATATTTATATCATATCTATTGATTATATTATGATACTAGAAATGTATACAAAATATTGCATATATAGGCTTAATAAAATTCCTATAAATCTTTTATTTAAATATATACATTTTTTTATAAAATATTGATATCATATCTAACTAAAGTTGAAATAAATTTGGCAAAAACTAAATTTACAAATTCTAATTAAAATACAACATTTTATAACCAAAATAAAAAATTAAAACTAAATAAAAGTATATAAGTATTGTATATATTATGTAAATAGTATATATTAATATATATTAGTAATCGTTAAAGACATGCACTGTTGTGTAAATATTAAATTTATTGTCCTTAGGTATGGTATTTATATTTGTATGAAAGAAAAATATAATTTAAAATCTAAATATAGATAATATCAAACACTTTGCTTATATGGAAATATTGTCCACAATTTTGGAATTTTAAATGAGTTATAATTGACCAATATTTTTCTAAGAAATAAAAACATTTTATAAGTGTGAGCTTATGGTTTATAGTTTCAAATCTCTATCTGGACATAATTGCCAGGATTGCGTTCACTCTTACTGTAAGTTTAATAAGCATAACAAAATAGTATTGCATGTACAAATTACCATGATTTAAATGTTATATTGGAATACTACTTACTTTCCATTTTCTGAACAATGATACTAGGAAACCATTGATGGCTTTTTCGAAGTAGAGATCTCCATAATTATCAAATTTCCACATCTCCGTACTCATTTGAATGAAGATATTAACTTGGGCCGTACAAGATCTATAGGTCAACTGGTAATAAAGTATAGTGAATATAATCGCGGGAGATAAATGCTACAACAATATGAGGATATTGTCAGGTATCTAAATAAATACGAAATATAGATATATATAAAATATTTAAATTTAATTGCATGTAATTGAAAGCAGTCTAAAAACAGTCAAACCTAAGAACACGATATCTATATATCAAAGTATACCACCACAGATATGTTGATCTGCTATTATTATTATAACCATCGTAAAAACACCTATATTGTATCGTGTGGATAGTATTGTGACTAACTATAATCCATAACATATTTAGCATCTAGTCTAATCTGCTATAATCTATAGTATCAAATCTTATGACCTATATTGCCTGGTCTAACCCTGGTGTCTTCTGTGATATAGCCGCAGGTGACTTTGGATTTCTTTGAGTAGAGCGCCTGGACCTGTACCCTGGCGTTAAAGAAATATATTAGGCAACTTATATTAAATATAGTAAAACTTCAGGCGTCGAACATCGTATGGATGTAATGTCGGCCCGTGAAGAATCCAAGAATTACTAAAAATTGGCGTCGAGAATTTGTATTGAATGAATTTGCGTTGATAGAAGAGTCGCTTGTACATTTCATGAATACTTGGTAAGGACATGATGGACGCGAACTTTATTATAACATAATAGAAAGACTAGAGGTGGTAAAAGAACACATAAAACCTCCGAGACACCCGGATGTCGAGGGACGCCACAAAACCTGCTCATACCTCATCAAAGAGAATGTGATATCCTTCTGCTGGTGTACGCACTGCCCCACGAGACTCTGGCATAACCGCCACATATCCGCGCGACTGAAGTACTGCTCGCGAAAGGTCACCATGACGAGGTCGAGCGCTATCGTCTGAGGTAAAGGTCGACAGGACGGGTGTCGTTAAATAAATATTGAGTGGCGCCGAGGTTTAAAAGAATTATGATTTATTTAAGACATTTCTGAGTATCGGGTGTCCTACTTATCATATCCATTATCTATAGAATATTTTATAATATGTGGAATTCTAAAGAAAAATTATTCTATACAATTATTGGTAAACATTGCATACTATATTACGTTGAATAAACATTCCGCGAGTATAATTGAATCTAAATTGCAATATCTTATGTACGATACCACGTTTTAGAAGGGAACGAGGAAGTGAAACCTTTTTATCGACGGGTGCGACAACAACGTCATTGTAAACCCTCAAATTAAAAATCTTTGCAATGGATTGAGCGACACTAATGCAATCTACAGTAATGGAATAGTAGATAAAGTATCTTAATATTGTTCTTAACATTGATGCTTGTTAGCCAGCAAAAGAGAAATGTTGATTGAATATAGAGTAATCACGAAAATATTGACAATATTTACTAATATATAGAAATTTACTTTATATAATATAAGATTAGTGATAAATACAAAATGTACGTATAAATTATTAACTATTTAGTTGTTTATAAATTATAAATTCCAAAACCTTTTTGAATTTTATTTTCTCCCTTGTTATCATCCTCGCATAGCACCTGAAGCAATACTCTTCTGTTCATGTATTAAGCATATAAATATTTAGAATTATAAAAATTAAAACAATTTTTATTAAAATAATATAGAGTTGAATTCAAATTAAAAGAAAGTTTAACTTTATAAGACTTTATTTATTGATGATAATTACTTACTTGTTGTTCTGGTTAGTATGGTATATGGCGACAACGTCACCATATTTTAAATCTGAATTGTCTTTTATGTTTATAATCAAATCTAAAGCTGGATAAGTATAGATTTTTTTAAGTGATTTGTTATAAATATATGATAATATATTTAAGTTTTATAAACATAACTGAAAGTTTATTGTATTTAATATTTGTGACAACAATCACGGAAACAAGAAATTGAATATGATGCAATACGTCCAATAGATAATTTGAATTTAATTCAAAACTCATATTTAATTACAATGTTTATATATAAGTGTTATGTTAAATACAGTTTTACCTTTTTGTTATATTAAATATATATTATATTTTTAATTATTATAAAATAAAATATTCATTAAATAATAAGAAGAGATGATCTAACAAGTATATATTTGATAATATAACTAAATAGTAAACATATACATAACGGATATCTGAATCAAATCAAAATAAACTTTGGCTTTGAAATATACATATCTAAATAAATAATATATTTATTTCTTGATAAATTGCATATAACTATGACATAGTAATCTGTTTCATACTATAACACATTACTATAATATTATTATTTACACTTTAACTCACGTGTAATACAATTTATAAATTTTGAATTTACTACTATTGGCAAACATGTATACTTAGGGTATAATATTATATGTAAAAGTTTAAATTATTATTTTTTAAATTTATTATAAACTTTTTTGTAAATTTTTTATAATTACTCACAACTAAAATCACTTGGATGTGTTTTAAGCTTGTATGTACGCATTATTATTTATTAATATTTTAAGCATGTACTAATGTAATATAGATAAACATAAAATAAGTCATTATAAAAAATTTAAAATATTTTTCTAAAATAATTTCATAGATGATAGATTAATTTTAAAAATATTATTTAAATTAATAATAGATTTGGAAATCAATGATTTAAATTAATTATTAAAATTAATATTCCATATATAAATAAAGAATACATTTTAAATGAAATTCTGTTAATTGTATTAATGGTTCTATACATTTAAACATGTTTTGTATTTAAATATATAATATGAATCTATGATAAACATCTGGAATAGTTCTGTGAAATAGTGCTTAAAATTATTTGTCATTTAAATTTAAAAATTTGTGCTAATTATTTAATTTGTTAATTTATACAATTGAGATGTTGAAGAACTTGTGTAACAAACTAATTCAAATACATATTGACCAAATATCATGCATATCGAAAAGTTTGTAGCAATGACATTACATTCATATTATTATATTAGAATATTTAACATTGAAAATAAATTTGAATTATAAAATTTAAAATTGACCCTTACATTAAAGTATTCATTATTATATTATATTATATCATTCAATTTTATTAAGTAATTATTATAAAGTATAATATTAGTATGGTTCACACTGGATTGTACTGTAAACATTATCGATACCAATTTTTAGTGGCGTTGTATATCGTGGAAGAGCATGGCTTCAATCAAGCGAATTTCGAGTTAATGTGAAACTATATAGAATTGTGTGTGATTTCTATTCAATTTATATTGTCCCAAATTAATTGATAGATTTGAACTATATATTTTTGACATCTAATAAAAGAATACCTATAAGTATATTCAAATACAAATGATATATTGCGTATAATTTATTTAATATACAGTATATATGTGTATATAATAATGATATAATAATAATAATGATAACAATAATTCATGATGATATAAAAATAGACCTACATACATAAATATAATACCCAATTAATGTCATCTATCGATGAGTAGTCTATTGCAGTTGCATGTAGTAACATTATGCGAGGAAATTTATAATATATTATTGAAATCTCTTACATTTCCTTTTCCATTACATTGGCCTGACTAATCACTAAATGTCATCTCATCAGACTATTATGCTATCATTCTCAAAATGTATAAGATGACTGATAAAGATTTATAAGATAACTGATAAGGATTTATGAGAAACTTATAGGGATTTATAAGATGACCTATATGGTTTTATGAGATAACTGAATAGGTTTTATGAGATACTTTGATGAGAAATGCGTCCAATGTTAATCTATTATTAACATACACTTTCATAATGATATTATATCTTAAAATTATTCCTAACATATATTTACTTCTGCCTATTATTACCCATCAACCTAAACCCAAACCCAAACCCAAACCCATCAACCTAAACCCAAACTCAAACCCATCAACCTAAACCCAAACCCAAACCCATCAACCTAAACCCAAACCCAAACCTGAACCCAAACCCAAACCCATCAACCTAAACCCAAACCAAAACCCAAACCCAAACCCATCAACCTAAACCCAAACCCAAATCCATCAACCTAAACCCAAACCCAAACCCAAACCCAAACCCAAACCCAAACCTAAACCTAAACCCAAACCCAAACCTAAACCCAAACCTTAATTCTATCCACATGCTTAGCCTCGTTAAATAACAAATCTATTACATAATAATGGTAAACGATTCCTTCCTGCTAATTTCTTAATCCTAAAATGATTAATCTCTATATTATTAGGAGTTATAATTTCTAAACCAACTATCAGTTACTATCTAATTTAATGCTACGTCGTTAATCCATTGAATTAATCAATTTATCCTTTAAATAACCTATTAATCGATTAATCAAGTGAAATAACAAATCTAGCATTTAAACAATTCAAATATATGTAACATAGGCTCCACTTTGTATTACATCAATGGAATTAAAAGTTGCGATTGCAGAGTTTTAAACTGTCTATCGTAAGCTATACCCATAAAATCTCTAGGCAAAAATGTTTATGGTGCAATCCCGTGTCTCCATTGGTATAGCAGATACATAATCCCACATACGCTATGAAGGATATATTTATTTATAATTAATTTATTTTAATTTGTTTATAACTATATTTAATTAATGAGATATTTGTAGCCTTAAAATATAGCCTTATTATCCATCTGTATTCATGATGAATATTTATACAAAATAATGTGAATTATATATTATTTTAATATATTAATACACTCTCCTTATGAACTTAATTAATAATTAGATTATTTGAGACCATCAATTTACTTGATTCTCCTTTGCAGATGGAGTATTTGCTACCAGTCAATTGAGAAATGTGCATATAAAGAACTTTTGGGATACCGAAACATTTCATTATGACGGTAAATTGTAAATCATTGGACCATGATAATATTATTTGTTGCCGTCTTTAGTTGTGTATAAATTGTAACCTTAACCTTGTAATTGTAACCTTACTCATGTTGCAATATAATATATAATGTAATTATTTACTGTATAGTATTTATTTAATGGTATTATATAAACATCAATGATATAAAAAGTAAACAACTTTAGAACAATAACTGAATGTGAATTTCGTAGAATTGTTTACAAATTTATTTTATTGAGTTATATTTAAAGTTAAAATTCATTATCTGTAACGATTTATGTAAAGTACACAATCAAAATAATGACAAACCTTGAAAGTGCTATATTTTATAATTGATTTTATTAACTAATAATAATTTGTTAATTTGATAATTTATCTAAGTTTAGTTCGATAGATAAGGATTATAAATACATATTTGTAAATAATTCAAATAGTAGTTTTTTATAAATATCTCATCTAAATCTCATCTAAATCTTAGCATATCTTAACTTAATCTTGACTAAGTTGAGCTAAATCTCAACTTAACTAAGTTAAACTAAATTTTAACTAAATCAGGACTAAACTTAACTAAACCTTGAATACTATTTAGTATTTAAATCCCAGATTTAAATTCAAAGGTTTTATTCTGTAAATCACTTTTTTATTTATCATTTTGTTTTGAAAATAGAACTTAAGATTTAATATTTAGTACTTGTATATCTTAATAACTAATATTATAGTATTTGTAGATCCTAATTTCCATTATTTTGATATTTCGAAGTATTCAAATAATCAATATTTTTTAATACTTGTATATAATATATATATAATATCCTAATATATAAATGTCATATTTATATATTAATTATATATATATATAGAAAATAGTATTAATATGCGGTTTCGTTATGAATTTATTTGCAGATATCGAGTATCCACTAAAGAGGAAGTTATCGAGAGTCGACAAAACCCCTCAGATGGCAAACAGCACCGTGAAACCGCTGAAAACGCAGAAACGTTTAATCAATATCCGCGGACCCGAGTTGGTCCACAATAAACTCATGCATGAGCAGTACGGCATTAGGGTTAGCACGTACCACCAGGTGTCTGCGTATAGTCGGAACGGGTGGGTAAAACACTAGCGTTCTTATTGGTAACGGGGTGTTTGGGGGAGGAATATTAATTTGGATTGAAATTAATTTACTTATGCGGTTGAGGTTTGGTTTAGTTTAGCTCTTCGAAATGAAATCGCGATATGATCAAATTTAAAAGAATTAGAAAGAATTTCGGTATTAGATTCACGTGAATTAGAATTTTGTTATATACGCAGATTATCATTATAATTGATATTTTATTTTGATGAGTAATGCGAGTATGCAACTAAATTCAAACTCTATTATCTTTAGCAATAACATAGTCGGTAATTAAACCAATACGACTACCAACAAATTTGCGCCATTTTGATATAAAGCTCACATCTCATTACCAAACCCAAGGCCCTGAAAGGAGGAATGCTAAAGTATGGTCATTTTGAAATGATGAGAAATGGCATAAATCGTAAATTGATCGAAAAACGGATGTTTGCAATTTGGAGAATTGAAGCTCCGTGGAAATCGGCAACGAAAAAAGGCGTGGGCCACAGAATGGGAAGTGGAAAAGTTATAATATTTGCATTGATTTGTTATATTCATTTATTATATTCATTTGTTATATTCATTTGTTTACAACGCCGTGGAGTATAACAATGTCCTTTATAATGAATTGTAAAGCACTTGCGCCCATCTCCGCATCCAGGGATCCGTGGATCACTATCTGACGCCCATCAGAGCCGGTCGCATCATTCTAGAGCTCGGAGGGCAACTCGAGTACCAAGAGGCTGAAAGAATACTCTCCAGGGTGGCCGCAAAGCTTCCTTTCGACGCCGAAACAGTTCGTTGTATCTTGCGGAAATTTTGTAAACCTACGTGATTTATCGTTTCTTCTCTAAAATAGTTACCATGGCAACGAATAACACTTCTTGCGTAGTTTCACTCCGTATCATATTTTGAATTAGTTTAACAACTAGGAATTTTATAATTGAATTTAGATACATCGGAGATATCATTAGCGAATGGATATATCTCACCTCTTCATTGTTATAACTTTAAAACCTTTATTTCTAATAAGTTACTATCCTATTGTTTCCGAATCGCAGGTAAGCTACGAAGAGATGCTAGAAAGTGAATTGCGAGAAAAGCGTCTCAGCGAATCAAACCTGAACCCGTTTACGTTTAAATACTGCGTTGACAATAACATGTTGGGTTGCAGGAAGTGGTTGAGTCCTTATGATTACGAATGGTATGGCAAATATAGATAATCATTGAAATTCAAGTGTTATTCATTCGACGTACTTAATAAGTCAATAATAATGAAATATAAAAACATTTAATATAATATTGTTTATTTATAGATTTTTCATAGTAATAAGAATAGATTTCAAAGTTGAGTTATTATATAAAATACATTACACATAAGTTAATAATATGAAAAATAAATCCATTATTTATATATCATTTTAAAAAAAATATATATATATATACAAAAAATTATTAATAGTGACAATATTTATATAATTTATTTATTCCAATACATTGATAACATTTATGTTTGGGAAATATTCATGCAAAGATCATCAAAATCATGTGACCATGTAGATTGTATGAAATAGCTGCAGTTTGAATAAATGCATATCGACATTTGGAACTCTAGATTAAGTTAGAGAAAATGTCGAACTATCGCTATCACTGCTAATGTCGCTGTCGCTACTGTTGTCGCTGCTGCTACCACTGCTGCTACCGCCGGTCGTGCTAGATTCGCTATATGTATCCGACGAAGACAATGAATCACTGCTACTGCTACTGCTTCTGGTGGAACGTTTTTTATTTGCACGAGATCGCTGTGGAGGTGATTTTCTTATCATGGTGACGGTGCTGTAAACATAATAGATAAGTTTCAGAATTTCATAGTAAAGTAAAGTAAATAGGAGTGTGTATAATAATACTACTAGTTAATGGAACACTAATTATCGGTGAATCTATTTAATCGCTACAGACACTAGTTCTATAAAATAGTATAGAATTTAAATCGATATAGAAAAATTTCAATATAGAACTTGAAGTGAGAATTTACTTTATATTATATGTTATATAATAATGCGGATCTGATTAATGGCACAATAATATCTAGTATCGGGAGAAAGTAATTTACACAAACCTTTTGAGTCTTTGATTTTTGCTGCGAATTCGTTTAATTTTCTCCCGAGCATCTTCTTGAGGTTTAACTACGACCACACTTCCGCTCGCTCCACGATGCACTTTACTAGCGGTGAACTTAACGTCCGCCGACTGGCGATTCCTCGTTCTCTCGCTAGGCGGCAGTTTATCTGCCTCGACGGACGGTCGACGCCGACGATCGCTAGTTCTTTCGCCGGTCGATTGCCTTTCCGACTGCCTTTCCGACTGCCTTTCCGACTGCCTTTCCGACTGCCTTTCCGACTGCCATTCCGACTGCCTTTCCGACTGACTTTCGACGCGTCTCGTCCCTGGACTCCTACTCCGCCTACGTTCGGCATTTGCTGCGGTACTACTGGCTACAATCATGCGAACCGTCCGCGTCACGCTCCTCTGTCCGCTGGAAACTGCTTCTTCGCCGTACAGACTCGACGTCGTCGTCGTCGGCGGCTTGTGTCGGTCACGTTCGCTGGTGTCGATTCGACGGACGGTCTGCGATGTTTAGGTGGTCGATTAGGGCTGAGAATTGCACTGACAAGTGACTGACCACCTCACAGTTTGGGAACAGTCGTGTAAATATATTTACCGAATGTAGCATCGCGGAACATTTTCTTGAAAATATTGCCTTAAGATTCGATGTATCTATGAATAATGTGTAGTCTATTGATCTATACATCGGTTAGCTAACCAAGACACGTTTCGGCGGGGTTGCGTTCCTACGGGTCTGGGACGGCGGACTCGGGGACCGGGGTTCTTGTTTAATGCGTCGGGTGATTTTGACGCGACGCCGGTGCGTCGAAGGCGGACTGACCGACTGACCGCTGACCCTCGGATTGCAGTCGCTGTTCCTCCTAGACGAGGCGTCCTTTCCGACGTACTGCCTGTCTCGTTGCGCGCTGTTCCTGCGAGTGTCAACGTTAGTGACCCTTTGTCTCCGGGTCACAATTCTTCGCGTACCTTCGTCTGAGTTATCATCGCGTCTAAAAAGTATCGAGGTAAAGCCAATTAAATGATTACATGGAAATAAGATTTTGTTTTATATTTATTATAATATCAAGTATGATATTTAGTATAATATTTATGTTATTTTATCTATAAAATAAAATACAAAATATAAATAGATACATAGAATAATAGAATTCATATGACAAGATACACTTTGATAAGTTGATTTAGATTATAGAATAACTCACGAAATTGACATAATAAACTATATTACGACTCGTTAACCTTTCAACTTTGATGCGCTTGAACGGAACAGCTGCGACCCTACAGTCGGAGTCTTCCTCGGTGGCGTCGCCCCCGGGACCCGTGACCAACACCTGTTTACCGGTCTCGTCGATGGTGTACCGAGGGTAGCGGTCATCGGTCAGTTGACCGCGACCGGAGAACGGCCGCACTCCCCCTCCACTGTAGCCGCCGAAGTGACGGCCGGGCTTGAAACCGACGACCGTCGACGTCGAAGCCTCGTCGGAACTGGCGGTAGGGAGCCAAGTCTGGTGCCTGCCCCCGCTGCTGTAGCCGCCGAAGTGGGTACGGGGTCGACGGTGGGGCGAACTACGCTGGGAGTACTCGTCGGTGTCGGTGTCGGTGTTCCGGGGGTCGGGGGTCGTGCTGCCCGTGGACCGACGACGTCGACGTAGGTGTCCTATTCGACGCGTCGAAAGTTTCCGCCGCAGGTCGCAATCCCCTGAAAGTGAAAACGGGAGTCAAATATTGTATACAGCATTAAATATAAGCTCTACACCATACATAGCCCAACGGAGCTCTACACTATATATAACCCTATGGAGCTCTACACCATACATAGCCCAACGGAGCTCTACACTATATATAACCCTATGGAGCTCTACACCATACATAGCCCAACGGAGCTCTACACTATATATAACCCTATGGAGCTCTACACCATACATAGCCCAACGGAGCTCTACACTATACATAACCCTATGGAGCTCTACACCATACATAGCCCAACGGAGCTCTACACTATACATAACCCTATGGAGCTCTACACCATATATAGCCCAACGGAGCTCTACACTATACATAACCCAACAGAGCTCTACACCATACATAGTCCAACGGAGCTCTACTACACTATACATAACCCTACAGAGCTCTACACTATACATAACCCTACAGAGCTCTACACCATACATAGTCCAACGGAGCTCTACACTATACATAGCAATACATAACCCTATAGAGCTCTACATAGACCTATACATAGTCCAACATAGGCCTATATATAGTCCAACATAGACCTATACATAGACCAACATAGTCCTATATATACCAAAGACTATATATACCAAAGACTATATACCAAAGACTATATACCAAAGACTATATACCAAAGACTATATACCAAAGACTATATATATACCAAAGACTATATACCAAAGACTATATATATACCAAAGACTATATATATATATCAAAGACTATTTGAACATTAATTCTAACCAGCGTCAAATAATTCATTAAGGTGTAGATCTGGAACATCTGAAATCTTTTCCCATTTCTTGGACTCTATATCTGCAAAGTATGTATACGCGTGTAATATGCGCTGTTTATGGGCTGTTTATGCAGATATATAGATCTATTGGTTATAGTGTAGCAATGCAGTGCGTATATGCAATCACGGCGCGTGAATATTCCAAAACAAGCTATCCCTTCACTATTTGCCTCTAGCTACGACATTCTCCAAGCCCCGTTGATTTATTCCACTTCCACAAACTTCTCTCGGTGCGTTTGATGTGGCACTTGAATTTGTATGAAGCCGTTATGTTGCGGTCCATCTTCTTACTTCTAAGTCTCATTATCTTCTCGGCGAGGGATAGGGGAGTGCCATCTTCATCTACCTGTTGTCAGTAGTTTCAAGATTTGTTTTTACAGTCAAATTATTAATCATTTCGACGTATGCAATAAGTAATAATTAAAAAATTAAATAATTTAAATTATTTAAAAAAGGATATCTAATCAATTATTATTGTTATAAATTAACATATTGGTTAGATACAAAAAACGAAAATAATTACACCCAAAGGTTAGCGGAGAATATTAATAAAGTATTTTAATACATTTATATATGAGATGCATGACATAAATAACTTATAATTACTAATTAAAATAAATTTCTATATATAGCTAATTTTATTAATGTAATAAATGTATCCTCTATAATTTAAAATTTATAACAAAGCAATGTTATATCACAGAACCAGTCTACATTACTTTCTGTAGTAAATAATAAAAACTTCAAACTAAATTCGTTATTTTGTTGATAAAAATGAATTACATTTAAAATCAGTTCATTTCTTTCAAACATACTCGTATATTAATTAGATGAGTAGATGAGTAGATGAGTAGATGAGTAGAGTACTGTCTATTGAATGATGACCGGTAGTCTGGTATGTTAAATATATAATATCTACACTAACACTAAGCATCTGGTCAGACTCATCGGATACGACTTCATTCTCGAAGCCTGTGATCAGTGAGGTCAGTGCTTTGGGTTTCTGTTCATATGAACCTTCACCTTCTTCACCCTCGCCTCTCATCCGCCGTTTGCTGGGGAGGTTAAAGGTCAGCAGGGGAGGGAGAGTTATATATATACTCTGTCATATATATAATATAGATATATATATAATAGTAAATAATAATATATATTACTATAATACATTTTATAATAACAATATTTATAAAGGTTAATTTTATAAAAATTATAAGTACACTAAAATCAACACTAACACCAAAGCTAACACTAATATCAAAATCGCCAATAACAACTCAAACACTAACATCAGCGCTAACACTAACACCAATAACAACACTAATATTACATCAACACTAATACCAACACCAACACCAATACCAACACCAACACTAATACTAATACTAATACCAACACTAATACCAACACCAATACCAATACCAATACCAACACCAATACCAACACCAATACCAACACCAATACCAACACCAATACCAACACCAATACCAACACCAATACCAACACCAATACCAACACCAATACCAACACCAATACCAATACCAATACCAACACCAATACCAACACCAATACCAACACCAATACCAACACCAATACCAATACCAATACCAACACCAATACCAATACCAATACCGACACTAACACCACCCCATTATGATAACATAGATCGAATACTAACAGGCCCTTTGTCAGATAACCAGTCATGCCCCCATAGTTTGGGTTACCATGCTTTACATAATAATCACTTTTCTCATTAGCCCTTTTGATTTTACGATCAGCTGGTGGGAGTGGGATAGGGATGGAGTCGTGGATTTAGTAATGAGAGAGGGAAATATGGAATATAAAGTGTAAGGGGGCAATCATGAAAGAAATAATTGGCTGTTTGGTGTGTGTGAATTGACGTAAGAGGTGAAGGGAGTAGTGCGGGGTACTAGTGAGGGGTACTAGCGAGGGGAGTGGCTTATAAATGTAGATAGTAATATGGGATGGGAAAAGATGGGAAATTGAGTAATGAAGGAGGGTTTATGGGAATAGCGATAGTGGGGTTATCGTGAGAGAATGTAGGGTATGTGGGGTTAAAGTAGAGCAGACTGCATGTGGGGCTACATATTACTGTATGGTAGTAGTGTATGTGAAAAAACCTGTTATAATGTAAATTAGATGGAGGGAATGTATGTAGCGAGTGTGAGTTGGGAGACTTGGGCTGGGAGTGTATATCCGGCATCTTTAGGGCAGGATGAGGAGGTAGCGGGAAGGGGTAGGGTGATAGAACAGGATGATAGAGTAGAGGGGGGTAGAAGGGGGTAGGGGAGGAGGGGTAGGGTTATAGAGCAGGATGATAAAGTAGAATGAGAGGGCAGGGTGATAGAGCAGGATGATAGGGTAGAAGGAAGCAGAATAATAGGGTAGGATGATAAAACAGGTTGATAGGGTAGAATTATAGGGTAGGATGAAAGGCCAGGATGATAAGGGGGAAGGAGAGGGTTGGATGGTAGGGTTCCTACCCTATCATCCAACAGAAGAGGTAGCGAAGTAGTAGCATTAACGGGGGAAGAAGCCGGGACATGTATCAAACTGTATTTTGCGAATCGGAAGTAGATGCATTCTGGGAGATCTCGACTGTTGTTGTGAACACTCCTGCGATATCCCTGCCACCTGTCAATCAAGAGGAGAAGAGATGAAATTCACATTTTACATCGGATAATTAAGACATAAGTATGTTGGAGCTACTAAGACATAAATATGTTGAAGTTGGTAAGATATGAGTATGTTGGAGTTGGTAAGACATAAGTATGTGGGAGCTAGTAAGACATAAGTATGTTGGACTTGGTAAGACATAAGTATGTTGGAGCTGGTAAGACATAAGTATGTGGGAGTTGGTAAGACATAAGTATGTGGGAGCTGGTAAGACATAAGTATGTTGGAGCTGGTAAGACATAAGTATGTTGGAGCTGGTAAGACATAAGTATGTTGGAGTTGGTAAGACATAAGTATGTGGGAGTTTGTAAGACATAAGTATGTGGGAGCTGGTAAGACATAAGTATGTTGGAGCTGGTAAGACATAAGTATGTTGGAGCTGGTAAGACATAAGTATGTTGGAGTTGGTAAGACATAAGTATGTTGGAGTTGGTAAGACATAAGTATGTGGGAGTTGGTAAGACATAAGACATGTGGGAGTTGGTAAGACATAAGTATGTTGGAGTTGGTAAGACATAAGTATGTTGGAGTTGGTAAGTCATAAGTATGTTGGAGTTGGTAAGACATAAGTATGTTGGAGTTGGTAAGACATAAGTATGTATGAGTTGGTAAGACATAAGTATGTTGGAGTTGGTAAGACATAAGTATGTATGAGTTGGTAAGACATAAGTATGTTGGAGTTGGTAAGACATAAGTATGTGGGAGTTGGTAAGACATAAGTATGTTGGACTTGGTAAGACATAAGTATGTGGGAGCTAGTAAGACATAAGTATGTTGAAGTTGGTAAGACATAAGTATGTGGGAGTTGGTAAGACATAAGTATGTTGGAGTTGGTAAGACATAAGTATGTTGGAGTTGGTAAGACATAAGTATGTTGGAGTTGGTAAGACATAAGTATGTTGGAGTGGGTAAGACATAAGTATGTGGTAGTTGGTAAGTCATAAGTATGTTGGAGTTGGTAAGACATAAGTATGTGGGAGTTGGTAAGACATAAGTATGTTGGAGTGGGTAAGACATAAGTATGTTGGAGTTGGTAAGACATAAGTATGTTGGAGTTGGTAAGACATAAGTATGTTGGAGTTGGTAAGACATAAGTATGTTGGAGTGGGTAAGACATAAGTATGTTGGAGTTGGTAAGACATAAGTATGTTGGAGTTGGTAAGACATAAGTATGTTGGAGTTGGTAAGACATAAGTATGTTGGAGTTGGTAAGACATAAGTATGTTGGAGTTGGTAAGACATAAGTATGTTGGACTTGGTAAGACATAAGTATGTAGGAGTTGGTAAGTCATAAGTATGTTGGAGTTGGTAAGACATAAGTATGTTGGAGATGGTAAGACATAAGTATGTGGGAGTTGGTAAGACATAAGTATGTTGAAGTTGGTAAGACATAAGTATGTGGGAGTTGGTAAGACATAAGTATGTTGGACTTGGTAAGACATAAGTATGTTGGAGTGGGTAAGACATAAGTATGTAGGAGTTGGTAAGACATAAGTAAGTTGGAGATGGTAAGACATAAGTATGTGGGAGTTGGTAAGACATAAGTATGTTGAAGTTGGTAAGACATAAGTATGTTGGAGTTGGTAAGACATAAGTATGTTGGAGTTGGTAAGACATAAGTATGTTGGAGTTGGTAAGACATAAGTATGTTGGAGTGGGTAAGACATAAGTATGTTGGAGTTGGTAAGACATAAGTATGTTGGAGTTGGTAAGACATAAGTATGTTGGAGTTGGTAAGACATAAGTATGTTGGAGTTGGTAAGACATAAGTATGTTGGAGTTGGTAAGACATAAGTATGTTGGAGTTGGTAAGACATAAGTATGTTGGAGTGGGTAAGACATAAGTATGTTGGAGTTGGTAAGACATAAGTATGTTGGAGCTGGTAAGACATAAGACATGTTGGAGTTGGTAAGACATAAGTATGTTGGAGCTGGTAAGACATAATACATGTATGAGTTGATAAGACATAAGACATGTTGGAGTTGGTAAGACTTAAGACATGTGGGAGTTGATAAGACATAAGTATGTGGGAGTTGGTAAGACATAAGTATGTTGGAGCTGGTAACACATAAGACATGTATGAGTTGATAAGACATAAGACATGTTGGAGTTGGTAAAACTTAAGACATGTGGGAGTTGATAAGACATAAGTATGTGGGAGTTGGTAAGACATAAGTATGTTGGAGTTGGTAAGACATAAGACATGTGGGAGTTGGTAAGACATAAGTATGTTGAAGTTGGTAAGACATAAGACATGTTGAAGTTGGTAAGACATAAGTATGTTGGAGTTGATAAGACATAAGACATGTTGGAGTTGGTAAGATATGAGACATGTTGAAGTTGGTAAGACATAAGTATGTGGGAGTTGGTAAGACATAAGACATGTTGGAGCTAGTAAGACATAAGACATAAGACATGTGGGAGTTAGTAATCACCTAGTGGACTCGTCTTGTTCCTCGATGGGCTCGCATTCACTGTCAGATATCTCTCCGTCTTCCTTTTCCGCAGCCTCCTCATCGGTTTTGCCTTCTCCTCCTTCCTTCATCTCATCCTCGGCGTTTCCTTCGCTCGCAACCGGCTTTTCGACCGGATGATCGGGAGTGTCATTATAGTCCATTTCAGTATCTCCATCTTCGCTGTTTGGTGCGGGGAGTAGATGCACATAAATATGAATGTCAGCAATATCTATTATTGAGGTTGTACATACGTGTGGTGAATAGGAAGGGAAAATGGTCTTAGTAGGTATAAGGAGATAGTGTAAGTGGATAGTGTAAGGGAATTGTGTAAGGGAATTGTGTAAAGGGATCATAATAGAGTATGTAATTTGTAAAAAATGTCAGGTGATTTCTCACTTAATGAATATACAAATAAATTTAATAATTCTAACAATATACTAACAATTCTAGATTCGAATTCTGACAATTAATATTTATATCTTTTTCATTCTTATTAACTGTATTAGTTGTTAAATTTAGTTAAGTTAAATACAGTAACAACAATCAACTTAAATATTAATATGCTAAACATTGAGAACAAAATAAAAGAGTGTTTAATTTAACTTCGAGGAAATCATAAATAATATTATTAATTGAAAAAGAATTACGTAAATATATAATTTTAATATAAGAATATAAGTTTAAAAGATATCAGATTAATTAATAATCTGTATTATATTTTAAATTACACTAAATTAATTTATGATGGCATTATTTTTTGAACGTTAAAATTATTTGAAGTATATTAACACTGTATGAAAAAAGGCTATATAATTATAAAATTGTAAATGAATGAATTGATAAACTAAATATATTCTATATATAACATGGAAGTAGATTGATTTATGATTCTAAAATATTAATTAATATGAAATAATGCCTATTAATTAATTAATTAAAACTATTATTTATGTAACTATAGTTACTTACAATATTTTTTGTTTTATATATTATTATAAACTAATAGTATATAAATAATTTACTATGGTAAATATAAGATAATATTACATATAAATAATGCATTTAATTGTATGCTGTATTATATACAAATTAATTAATTTATAATATATATATTTTATATTAAAACATGATTATTTCAAATGTCCATCATTTCAATGACTAAATTCAGTTTTTAAAATATCCTCATTAATAATTTCAATACCAAAAATGATATCGCTGCACACCAAAGATAGTAAAATAATTGTAATTATTAAATTGATATATTCTATACTTATTTAATTCTAACAAAATATGATTGAGTAAGCTTTGGAATACTTTTCATATTATGTAAACATATGTTCTCTGTATACAACTTTATTATTATTAATTAATAAATTAAGTTTTAAATAAAAAATATCATTCCATATGCATTTAATTACATTTATCTAATTACCACAATTATGGATGACTAATTCTGTTTGATAACTAATCGTTATCTATTTCTTTGAACTTCTGCAACTAAACTATTTTCAATTGCTCCTCCTTCATTCTCGTTCTTAGCCTCTGCTAACGCATCTTTCTTCGTTGAATTATCATTCGCCGCCTCTCCGGATAACTCAATGGGTTCGGATAGTTCGGAGAGGGTTTGACAGGCCAGACCCACGGTGTTGTATAGGAGATTACCTATAGGAGTTATGAGATTACCTATAGGAGTTATGAGATTACCTATAGGAGTTATGAGATTACCTATAGGAGTTAGGAGATTACCTATAGGAGTTAGGAGATTACCTATAGGAGTTATGAGATTACCTATAGGAGTTATGAGATTACATATAGGAGTTATGAGATTACCTATAGGAGTTATGAGATTACCTATAGGAGTTATGAGTTTACCTATAGGAGTTAGGAGATTACCTATAGGAGTTAGTAGATTACCTATAGGAGTTATGAGATTACCTATAGGAGTTATGAGATTACCTATAGGAGTTATGAGATTACCTATAGGAGTTAGGAGATTACCTATAGGAGTTATGAGTTTACCTATAGGAGTTAGGAGATTACCTATAGGAGTTATGAGATTACCTATAGGAGTTATGAGTTTACCTATAGGAGTTAGGAGATTACCTATAGGAGTTAGGAGATTACCTATAGGAGTTATGAGATTACCTATAGGAGTTATGAGATTACCTATAGGAGTTATGAGATTACCTATAGGAGTTTGGAGATTACCTATAGGAGTTATGAGATTACCTATAGGAGTTATGAGATTACCTATAGGAGTTATGAGATTACCTATAGGAGTTATGAGATTACCTATAGGAGTTATGAGATTACCTATAGGAGTTAGGAGTTAGGAGAAATAAAGTATTTACATTGTAGCCTACATATATTGTTTTTGCATTCATCAATTATTATTATAGGTGGGTATAAAATTTGCATTATATGAACAATATTAATATATTGTCTCCATTTTATCGTGTTTATTTTTGTAAAAAATAATTCAATTCGTATAAATAAATAATTTAACAGATATAATAATAATAATTTTAATAAAAAAATGAATACAGTAAATGTACAACAAATATAATTTGTTATCTTTAGATTATGTGAAAGAAATTATTGGTCGAGTATTTTATATTCTATCAAAAATTTTATAGTTATTATTTGATTTTATATAAATTTATAAGTTTAATAGTTACTTTTATATATTACTTTTATAAAATTTATGTCAAAAGCTTGTTTATTTATATATAATATTTACGTTATTGTCTATAATATTTTCATATGATAGACATAGTACCTGTCTTATTTTTCCAGTGTCATATTTTGATATTTTACAATTTGCTACATCAATTATTTATATTACATTTACCAAAAATGAATTATATAAATTATTCACCTCATTCTAAATGAAGCAGACTATTTAAGTAATCAAAATATTATATAACAAATTGATTTTTTTAAATATTGGACTCAGGTAACTTTAATACACTATTAAAATTATTTCTTGTTGTTATTATTGCAATTAAAATGTTATATCTTCAATATAGGTTATTTTTATATTTCAAAACATTAATAATTACAAAATCTAATATGTATAATAGCGTTTGTAAAAATATAAATATTCTTTATTATTTATTGGGGTTAAAAATGAAAAAATTATTACTACACAATTAGATCAAAAATTCCTTAGAATTTTGGAATAAGAATTCCCATCAGTTTTTTTGAACTATCTGGAATTTTTTAAATATTTCAACAAACTCAAAAATAATCTGTATGTATTATATTAAATCAAATGTATTTACATTATTAAAGTTATGATTATTTTGATATTTTAAAAGATAAATTTGTATAATATATTTTTATATATGCCATATCGTATAATTTGCTATAGGATATTATATTATCATTCATAATATTAAAAATAATATAAATTCAATTAAAAACAGCAAGCTGAGTGTTTTAGTAGTTGGATATGTTTCACATGCAATGAATGTTAACATCTATTTTTAGATGAACTGTCGTCCAAACCACTAAATAGAGATAATGGAATTGCAGGGGCGGAAAGACATGCTTGCTAACAGGATGTATCATCGATCCACTCGATTCTGATTGGTTCGTAGCCCTCGAGGTAATTGTAGACGTCGTCTTCGTTCATGTTATGCAATCCAACCATGTGAACGCAGTTGTAACGAAAACCTTCGTCGCCGCAAGTGTCCAGCGAAATCGACATGCTGTCGAGGGGTTGAAGGGGTGAGGGGTCGCAGTGAGGGGTAGCAGTGAGGCAATACTCCTAACAATAAGATGGAGATAGGAAGATGCCACGCCAGCCCGTATTCGACGTCTAGTACGGTCAAGAGATATATGGTAGTGGGTTGAGGAGGCAATCTTAGATGTGGTCAATAAGTCTTGTGGTAAAGGAATGTCAATAGCTACGAATAAAATGGCCGAGTATTATTGTTTATGTGCGATGCAGTTGTAAATTAGCATACAATTCATTGAGATACATTAACTTATTAAAACAATACCAATTATATAACTTCTAATAGAAACAATTAAGATAAATGTGTCATTGGGAGTATTGAAACAATAATAGGAAACAATCATGAAATATAAATATAGTTACGCTTTAGTAATAAAGCCAGATGTAAATGACAATATTGTTATTACGATTTCGTTAAGAAAGAGGAAGATAAAGAAAAACTAATAACATACGTTTGCAACAGATGCTTTCTTTGTTTCATATCAATTTCACCCTGATCAGCCGGCATGTCAAATCTTTTCGCTCGGGCTTTCTTCTTTGCAATTGTTTTCTGTTGTCAATCGAGTATTAGAGAGATATATCTAATTAATTGAACGGTACACACTAATATAGAATGTTTTGTGATAATATATGCAGAACAACAGTAGGACGAATTATATAATACATTGTAATTAGTTTTTATTTGCAGACTTTTTTAATTGTAACCATTTACAAATTTGTTCATTTTACAGTTCTGTTAATCTTATAGTTCTGTTAATCTAAAAGTTATGTTAATATTACAGTTATGTTAATATTACAGTTCTGTTAACATTACAGTTCTGTTAATATTACAGTTATACATATTACAGGCTTATGGATGAGTCGCTAAACTGCCAATGTTCTACACTAGACACACGTACGTCATCGCTGAACAATGGTTCGTTGCTGTAGATATTGTTATTGTTGTTTCTCCGAGGTGCTATCTTGTCTTGATCACCGTCGTCCAGGTTCAGAAACATTGTGCCGTCGTTGTAGGACTGCAGTTGGCGATCGTCGCCATCTGGCGGCAGGTAATCGTTTTCCGATAGGTCCCACATGTGCTTGGCTCCTGAGAAAATATATTATATGGCTTAGTATAACAGCTGATATATAGTATTATATGTATATACAATTTATATAAACTACTAAATATTATATAGAGTATATCTAAAGATTTTCCGAAAAAAAACTATATCACATCCTATTCAAATAACCATTAATAACAATTCGTCATGAGATGGAACTATAGATAATAGATAAATAAATTTAAAATTCAATTTCGATAAATTTATAAATTAAAATAAATTCAATATTTAAAAAAAAATTATTTTATTAAATTTAAAATAGACAATTATTAAAGATTCATTATAATGAATCTATAGAGAACATATTAAATGTATTCAACATATTAAATAATATTTAGGTAGCAGTATTTACTCTATAAAAAAAATTCTTATTACTATGTCATATTTGCAGTACAAATTAATTTACATTTTAGGTGAACTATAATATATCTTTGATTTTCAGTACGATTATCTGTTAGTATCAATAGTGTTTCAAGGATGGCATATCAATACAGTTTTAGAATTATTAAAAAATAATTCAATTTATTACTTTATATAGTAATATAATTATTAAACATATTAAATAAATATAAGTTATATAATTTCTAAACAGATATTACATTTTACAAAAGTTGTAAATTTATATTATTGCTATATAAAAAACTTATTTTAACTATATTCCAGATGTCCGATAAAATCATTTAAAATTTTAAAATATATCTGAATATATATTTGAAATATGATAATAGTTTTATAAATACAATGTCAACTATTTCTTATAAATATAACGTTTATTATATTTATTATTTACTAAATATTGTAGTACATAGTTACCTATTAAATGACCTAAAATTATAAGACAAATTATTTATACACTGATAATAAATATTCCATTATATCAAGTGCAATAATAACCAAAAACACAATACCACCCAGCCATAAAGAAAATAAAAACTACATGAAATAGATAAGAGAAAAATTAAAAATTAAAGTTACAGAATGGATTGCTGAAATAGAATGTTTAATATAAATTTTATAAAAGTAATAAAGAGGTCAAAGAGTTAAAAATCTTTCATGTATAAATAAAAATAAAAATAAAATATTAAATTACATATAAATATAAGTACTAATTATGAATAACACAATTTTAATAAGTCAGATAATGTTTTGTAAAAATCTCATTTAAAATGATAATACATTTATGTAAAATAATGGTTTAGATTAATGGTTAGTTAGAAATAAAATACCAGTCATTATTTTTAAAAAACACAACATAGATGAAAAGTTATAAAGTTAATTAATTATGTTAATTAATAAATAAATTTAACAAATTTTTGATTTTTAAGCAAATAAGTATTTTCTATATTAAATAAATAATTATCTATATTGTAAATTATTCAATATAAATATCTTCATGTTCAAAATTATAAAAATGTTGTATATAATGTATACAACATACAACACATGGTTGCACAGTATATAATGTATACAATGAGTACTTATGTATTATATATAAATTCAATACTACTAATGTATTCATTATAATATATAGATAAAACCATTTTTGATATCGTACATAATTAATATATAAATGAAGAATTTTTCAAAATTTACTGTTTTTTAAATATTGGATTAAATCCATTTTTTAAACAATTATTTAATATATTATTAATAAATTGAACATATTATCTACTACTTATACTAGTTTATAATTTATATAATTTATATATTTATAGCAATATATAATATTTACATAGCAAAAATAATAATTCTTTTAATTTTATGAATATTGATATAATTTAATTTTATATAATATATTACTACCTATAAGATATATTATATTAATACCATTAATGTACTGTTATTATTTTTTAATTATTAAATTATATAATAATCTAAAATAATACAAATTATTAAATGATAATTATTATTTATTAACATAGAAACTCATAAAAAAAAGTATTTAATCACATAACAAAATAAATATTTTACATCGTGAAATGGAGTATAATTAACATATTATTAATAAAAAAAAATCAAAAATATTAATATTACAGCATTAATATACCAGCACATCATATACTAGTTCTTATGTGCTTTATATATAATTTATACACTAACATTGTAAAACACACAAAATTTATTATGTTAATTATCAATAAATTTACTGAATAACGTATACACCATTGTATTATCTTATCTATAGTTAATTTATAATATTCTAGAGATACAGTTACCAATTACTAATTATATGTAGTATCATGTTACATAAATATATTACACAATATATAATATTATTAACTCAGATCTAATTTTATACCAAGGAATAACTATATATATATAAATATATATATATATATATATATATATATATATATATTATATATAAATATATTATGTTATATGCAATATATATAACACTATTCTAATTATTTGTACTACAATATATATAATTATTTAGTATTTATGTTTAATTAATAACTGTTTATTGACTGATTGAATATATAATAAAGCTACGAGTTTGATAATAAACTAATTGTACAATATATTAACTAATATATAATGTTTAAAATCTAATATTAACTAATATTTATATTTATTACAAGTTTGTGTATGATTTTAGCTGATCAAAATATACTTCATATAGACAATTTTAAATGTTAGTCGATTTATCTGTTATTCATAAAAAACTACGCCATACAGAGTTGAAAAACGAAATAAAATCAAAAATATCAACATTGATGAACACGACTACTTGAATACCTACGATTTTTATCATTATACATAATATTTATAAAATCATATAAACATTTAAAAGAAATGTTGATGGTTAGAGATAGTAGTAAATAAAATATATAATTAATTTGAAATTAAGTTTAATATAAAAACTAAAATATCCATAAAAACGTAATCAACTTATATTAAAATTTATATACTTTCAAAATAATTTGTAATTGATTAACCATTTTTGTTTGATAGATTGTGGCTTTTATTTTGCTCAAGAATAACATCATTATTCATGTTAATATAATTCAAAAATTAAACTAGACAAAATTTACAATAATATTTACAAAGAAACTATTTACCATAGATTATAGATATTCAATGTCAATAACATTTGAATTTTTATTTTTAATATAATGATTTTAACGAAAATATTACGATATTATGTTAAACGCAAACGAATTCCAGGAAGAATGGATATAGGGTATTAAAAATTAATATGTGTTTACTATATTATATAATTAAATTAATTAATGATGGTATACTTTATATACTTTAAATTAATTTGGTATACAAATATATATAGTTTTATTCTTTTATTATAACTGTTTAAAAAAAATGTGTTTTTCTTCTATTATTTCAATTAATAACAATAATATTTAATGAAAGATAGAACTAAAAGAAAAATAAGGGAATATATCCAAAATTTAAAAAAAAAATATATTTTCTTATAAAAAGCCTATCATAAAGGATAAAAAGCATATCATTATAAATATAAAATTATATATATATATATATATATATATATATATAGTAATAGTAATACTTATTTGAGTAATATAGGTTAAGAAAATAAACTTACAATTGAGAAAGTGATATAACAAAATTACCTATACAAACTAAAGCTTTATCAGGATATATTTTCGTAAATTATACATGTAGATGTATCTGTAATAATTACTTACTATTATTTACATAACTAAATATATATTATTACTGCATTATATTTGTGTAATTATTACACATTATTTTAAATATAGAATCTTTATATGATGTTGTTTCTTTACGTAAGTTTATGTTTATTTATATATATATCTAATAATTATTATGTTGATTTAAATTTACAAATAAATATCTTAACTAATAAAATAGAATATTATAACTAGATGATGGCAGCTGTATAAAGATATTAATACTATTAAATTTAGTATCGTTTATATATAATTTTGAGTAATTTAATATAGTATGATGTTCTAAGCAATATTTAATTGTAAATAATCTGAATTATTAAAATAATAAAGAACATAGATTATTTATTTAAATATATTAAAAATATATAATATATATAAATTACGATATACTTTACTGAATTGTTAAATATTATTTGACTTAGTGAATAAATAAACTGACTAAATTTGTAAAGTACATTGTTTTTATTCTCATATAGTTTATACAGACTTTCACTATAACATTAGTGGGTCACTTTCTAGTTATAAATAATTAGCAAATTTGTATAATTCTCTTTTAAAACTGATACATATTAACCTATCTATAATATTTATAATAATTTGTTATCTATATAAATGAATAGGTTCATAATATACATTATATATATTTATTTTATAGTAATATTATATTTATGTAAACATATATGTGTGTGTTTCTTTGGATGTATGTCAGTTTACTGCATTTTCCTATTCACTGCTTTTTATTCTCTTCATCTATTTATATATATATATATAAGTATACTGTATACATACCCAAGTAATCATCCAGGATATTTTTTTTTGTTATATAATAAATTGTAATTATATCTTATTTAAAATAATTCTATAAGATTGCATAATAGTTACATCATCTGGTTTCTTGGGTAGTAAATATATTAATATAACTAAATTACATAAAATATTACTATTTTAGTAAGGGGTGTAAAAATGGTGGTGTGTTCACAAATAAAAATATATAATATTATAAAAAAATATATAAAGTTCTCTCAAGTATATCATCTTGATTGGTTCCGATACCATAACAGAGTACCCAGCATACAATCCAGGTAATTTAATTTTTTGCATTGCATAATTTCTTTTATATTTTTGTAAACTCATCAAAAGATTTTACAAAACTATTAAGTTAAACTGTCTATTGGGTAATGTCAATATTGTATAACTTTTTTAAATATTAAACTTTTAAAAATAAAGTAAGATAATTTAAAGATTATTATACAGGATAAAAAATGTAATTACTTCACTGGAATGATGGATATATGATTATAGTTTATGCAAACCACCCCAATAAACCATATAAGAAATTTTAATTTTTTATTTAATAAAAATATATAACCAAAAATGTATAAGATTATTTTTTATTTGAAATAATTATATAAGTTTTAATAATAGTTACATAATTTGGTTTCTCGGGAGTATACTCTATGTATATAAATATTTCAAGAAACCAAATTATGTAACTACTATACATTCTTATATATTTAAAAAATTCTTAATAAATACAATATATTTTACTTTTATTATACCATACAAAATTAAATGATCTAGATGGTTTCATATACTCAAGTAATAAATATAATATTAAATAATTTTCGGTATCTTTCTTCATTCAATTTGTTTAAATATATTTTATTAGAAAATAATTTGACAAAAACTAAAATTTTCTCTATTGCTAGTAAACTATATACAATATAATATAATATTTACAGTATAAATCTATGAATATTAATAATATATAATTATATATCTTGACAGCATTATAATGATAAATGTTTCAATTAACAATTAATTGTTATCAAATATATGTTACTTAATTTTCTATAACATTAAAGCAAATTATAACTTCACTATGTTATTATTATCTTTATAAGATAGCTTATCAAATTATTCTCTTTTTACAAAATAAAAATTTATGTTGTTAAAATAAAGAAGATACAATTTTACGTTATATATATATAACTATTTTATATATATAATTTAATTCATATATGTGTATTGATATATCTTAGCAAACAAGCTATATAATTTAATTGTTTGCATTACATATTATCTTTTATAAAACATAAAATAATTTTATAAAATTAGTAGCCAATTGATTGGCTGAGAATTATTTATCAATAATCCCAGAAAATTATCTAGATCATCCCATTTTAATATTTTGTAATATTTATAAAAATATTACCTTTATATTAAAATGATGTAGAATTTATTTATATTTGAAGTATGTTATGTAATAATTATAATTTTGTCTACATCACTCTGTTTGTTGGGCATGGGCTATTAATGATTAGCTATGATTATAATTTATATATATATCACTTATAGTTTATAACAATTATGTCAATTTTCCAGGATACAGTGTGAAATAATATATTTTAAAATCTTTACATATTCAGGTAATTTCATTTTTTGCATCACATAATTTCTTTTATATTATTTTTTATTTTTGTTAACCCATCAAATAATTTTTTAAAGGTTATATATTGAAAAATTAAAATGTACTTTAAAATTATTGGAACTATATTATAAATTATAATTAAATTAATAACATAATTACTACAATTAATTAATTGCATATTATATAATTAAATACTCATCATATTTATAGTAATACTGAAACACGGAAAGTATCATTAAAAATGTTATACTATTAAAATATAAAAAAAAACTAAATAAATAATAACAATTTTATTTCACTAAACTTACAATAACTTACATACTCTGAAAAAAGTATTTTAATAGTTTTATAAAATACGTCAAACACAAGTTATGAATAATGTAAAATAATTAATGCAATGTAAAAATGAAATCATCTTCATTAAGTATACTATAGTATATTGATATATGAGTGTAATCCATCATTTTATGATTCAATTTTATTATAGCAATAAATAATCTATTCAGAATACATGTAATAGTTTTCAATACAGTTACAAATACTTTCTTTATATATAATTAGTATATATAATTTTTTAAAGTTTTATATTATAATTTCATAACCTTATTTTCTTGGATAGTAACTTTCAAAGTCATAATAATAATAATTTCCAAATTATAAATTGAATAGAATCCATGACTATTGAATTGTGAAACCAAAGCGTTGAATAAATATTAATGCGGGAAGATATAACAGATGTCGGATCAGATTTGTACTATCTGACAAATGCTACATCTATCAGCATAAAACATTACCGATATCTCATTTCCTCCGGTCACGTTCAGCACTGAAATGTATGATCATTTATATTTTGTTTGGTTAAGTTTATAATTTACTAATAATAATTAAATATACAGTCTGATTATTATTTATTGTAGTAAACAACATAATAAACAAGGCAATTGTATTGCTTATTTAATATCTATACAATATTTCTCTAGTGTATATTTGCCATATCAATATAAATTCGCCAATTTTATATGCTAAAGGTTTATCTATATTAGAGATAACCTTATCAATTAATTGGTTAATAATATATAGTCTATATAAAAAATAACATTTTATACAAATTACTCTAGATATAACGGCACATATCTCCGAATCATATCTAAACTGGATTTAAACAATGTTTTGATGAATAAAACATCACCTATTTAATTCTATTAACATGTTTGTTTATATTTAACTACAGATATTATATGCAATGTACTGCCAGCCATGCGATTAAGATTGTCCACGTGTTCCGTATGTAGAATAGCTGGCATTAGTCATTCTACGTGATGAACCGTACTTTACTCAGCTTTCAGACTCTGGCACCCAGCTTTATGATTAATGTTGGTAGGGGTGAATATAGGTAAAACAATGGAATTGCCTTAAATGTTTATTATACCGTCGCAGAGATTGCTAAATGAACACGAGGGTGTTAACGGCGGTGTTTGTGGAATTGGAAATCATTTTGTGAGACTGTACTCTCTAACACATCCACTATTATTATTTACATCAGTTCAGTAACACGCCACGTAAATTAAACTACAGTAATTATATGTGTAATTTATATATTATGTAATAGCAAAGAGAAGTGTAAATAGAAATGGAATCGATTCTCACCATTGATACAGAATACCACAATTCTTTTATTTTTCATGTTATTTCCTTAATTTGATTTAGAGATTTTTATAACTCTTGTAAATGAAATTAGCCCAGTCTTTATCTAAAACTTTATTAATTAAGTTCAGTCATAAGTATCGCGCAATATTGATCTTGAAGAATCTTGAAATTTAAAAAAAATTTAAGAAAAATCATTTTCATAGTTAAAATAAGATTTAATACTATATATTAAACTATATATCTACTATATATTAAACTATATATCTACTATATATCTACTATATATATGTACCTAGTTGTAAGTCATAGAATATTAACATTAGATAGTATAAATTATACATTGCGTGCACGTGAGTTTACATACTTTACGTTCAGTATCACAAACCATCGTATCCGGCATCAATTTCTATTCTCAGTGTAGTTAGCTCTCCGTCCCGTACAACAATGAATCGAGATAATGTATTCACATTTATATAGCGATATGCGACCATATTTGGACGACATAGCGTCACCCCTTATCTATATTAAATTATATCATACAAACAATTGGGCACCAGATAAGGTAGGCGAGGATAAAATAAATAAGCTGCTATTCGGTTGGCTTTCGCTAAGAAACCTACCAAAGATATGGTACCGCGTTAAACATGAGAAAAATAACCGAACCCCCAATTCTTACGCATAATTATAATGCGAGATGCCAACACTATGAAACTATTTATGTATTATCTTTAATGTTAACTCGATGCCATAACATATGTAGAAATTTGCGTGAATTTAAGAGATTAAAAAGACAACATTCATTATCGTGCTTTACCATACAGAAAGGTCAAGGTGATTCCACGGGTGACTTTGGATGATAAGAAGAGAGCAATTTCACAACTCATGCTCGAAAGAAATAACTTGGCTTTGATTTGCCGTCCCTTCATATCTCAGGTTAAGTTCATTCTCTCCGACCACCAAACATTTCTGCATTTTTACAATTTTTATCTATCCATAGTGATTTTGACATAAATCTTTTGATAGAGTTTTAGTATATATTTATTTAACCCTGCATCATTTTACTTATCATTCTATGATCGTGGAAATATTCTATTGTCTTTGCAAACTACTGTAAACCTCTTTAGATATGTATACAACATATTTTAACCGATTATTTGTATGCAAACCTACTACTACATTTACTATTATTTCAAATTACAATTGTACATTGATCCTATTTTATAAAAAGTAGCACTATTTATTGACACTTTTTGAATGGGCTATATATTAATACAATAGCTAAATTACACATTATAAATGATTACAACTGATTTTGATTGATATTAGTCAACAGATCTGTAAATCATTAGATTCCAAGTATATTCATTTAATATAATAGTAAAGAACATAATACAATCCCTAGGTTATGCATAGTTAATAGATATAATTATTATTATAAAGCACACAATACTATTTATAAAAATGTACATCATAATTTTTTTAAATATAATTTATAACTGATATATTTAAAAAAATAGTAATTCCTAGCTTTATATACATTTTATGTGTATATTTAATAGATCGATCATATTCAATAATGTTCATGTTAATCATAATGATTCATATTCCAGATTAATTATTAAATATTTAATGTATGACACGCACACAGATGGAAGAGAATTCGGATAACATTGAAAGACAGATAATAGAAGATAAAAAATTCCTACACGAATATAGATTAAGCAAAATGTTGAAGAACAAATTCACAGATGACCATCTGAATCATTTAAATGTTGAAAAGAAATGGGAATAAATATATAATCGTTTATTCTTTGTATATAATTTAAGGTTTATTGTATTATGTAAGAAAAATGAGTTAATATACAATTTGGCTTTATACATTGGATGTAAAGACAGATGAGAACAGTAATTTAACTAAATTCGTTTTCAAACTCGGCGAGGCCCCGCAATTAGTTTATGTCGATTTCGGCCTTTTTCTTCGCCTTCTTGATCTTCTTGCGTTCGACTGCATACGCCTCAAGGTCGGTGTCCTTCAGCAGGTCGATGACTACGCCGTAACCCAGAGTACAGCTGCCGTCGCGCATCGTAAATCTCATACCCTTTTCCAGTACCTGGCGGCGGTTTGGATGAATTGAATTTCGATGATAAACTAATCTATTTATAGAATGGAATGTATACAATAGCAGTGTCGTTAGTAAAGCTAAATTATTCCTCAAACCATATTCTTCATGATTGTGAAATCCATTGTGGCGTCTTCACCCGGCATTATCATTTCAACTCCTAGATTCATAAAAAGCACAATGAATGTTCATTTCTACCGTAAAACTTCAATATTAATTAAGTTTTATTAGTTAAATAATAAAATCTTTTGAAACTGTTCTCGATACTGCATTAATATCCTACCTTCTTTCATTGTCATTTGAGCAGGGGCATCCCAGGTTTTGCAGAAGATCTGCGACTGGTAGCCTGTAGTGAATGGTTTACCTCTACCACCTTCCTCTTTCGATAAGAAATACACCTATATAATATATATCACATTAAAATTGAATTATATACAAAAGAATATATGAACTGTTATTTATTATATTTTACTGTAAGCGCTATTTAATTGTGATATTAGTTACCTGTGCTTTGAAGTGATTCTGCATGCTTAAACTGCCCGGTTTGCAGATGATATGACCGCGTCGTATTTCATCCCTCTTAATGCCTCTAACCAGCGCTCCAATCTGATCGCCAGCCTCCGCCTGTTCCATATTCTGATGGAACATTTCGATTCCTAGAGAAGTTTCAGTAATGTTGAACTGTATATGCACGAAATATTTCTTATAAAAATATGCAATTTTAAAATCTATGGCTAAACTAATTAGATACACTTGCAATAGAAAAACATAAAAAAAGAGATTTTAAATAGTTTAGAAAATAAATATATAATGTTGTTTATTGTGGTCTTCTAATTGTTTACTATAACTATAGGAATTATCTAGATATATGTGAAAAAAATGAATCATTATATTATAAATCCAAAAAGTTAATACATTACAGTAGACATATTTTGTCTCTATAATTGATATGTAAAGTCGCAAAGGTTTAAGGACAGGGTTGCTAACCCTGTCCTTAAAGAGAGCAGATGTTATAAATATCAAATGTCATCCGAAGAGATAAATGCCCTGAAACTGACCAGTGATCGTAGTTTTAATGGTCTTGCCGTGTCCGATTATAACTGCGTCCGTACCTTTCTTTAATATCCCTCGCTCCAGTTTACCTGCAACTACTGTTCCGCGACCTGTACAAATGTCGATATGTTTTATTAATTTGATTTTCTCTTTTAAATATGTATAAGGTTAATAATATACAGCATGTATGGAAAATGAAACTTTATAAAACAACCTTTATGATTGTCTATATTAAAATTGAATGTCCTCAAAATTAAAGTACACCTCTTATTATAAAATATATATTTATTTTATGAATCGTAAAAGAAAACTAAAACCAACCGGCTATACTGTAGACTTGTTCGACGGAGAGATAGAAAGGTTTGTCGAGGTCCCTGATAGGTTCAGGAATATAGGTATCCACACTGTGTAGTAGTTTCTTAATGGATTCTTTGCCGATTTCGGGTTCTCGATCCTATATCGAAAGGGGGCGAAATCGCGATGGTAAAAGAGCCAAATTCGAGGTCGATATGAAGTTCATGTAACTAAGACGACTGGAATAACAACTAAATAGGTTGCTGGGTGACGGCATTTCTATTATTCTTACTGTGTTAGGATAATAAAATATATGCAGCGACCAACTCCCACCGAATTGTCATGGTTACGAGGGACATCTCATCAATTCCTGAATCTGTTCCCAAACCCTACAACGCGGATACCAACCTCTAAAGCGCACAGAGCTGAGCCGATAATCACCGGAGTGTTTTCACCATCGTATCCGAATTCAGTCAAAAGTTCCCTGACCTCCATTTCGGCCTGTTCGATAGGGAATTAAATTATAATGTAATTTCGAATTGGACATTATAAGTAACAACTTACTTTAAATGCAAATATAAACAACATGAATTATATGAAGATCGTCTTGAAAAACTAACTAATTCCTGCATTTCACTGTCGGCAGCATCTGCTTTATTGATATAAACCACTAAATGAGAAACTCCAATCTGAATGTTAAGTAACAATTTCAAATTACAAATGTATTCATTTCCGGATTATATTTGAATATTGAATACAAAATTATTTTCAAAGTATATCGAGGAACCTCAGAAAAAATATAATACAATATAATCAATAAAATGTAGAACTATAAACTATTTAATAGCGATATGCCCAATATCTCGTTAAATAGTTTCACTTTAAACACTCCAAATATGAAATAATTCCTCGAAATCCATAATGGTCCGAACCAGCACGGGGCTCATTAGCCGATACTCCGATGTTAACCTGTTTTGCGAGCAGGATATGTTCCCTGGTCTGCGGCATAGCTCCGTCAGTAGCGGCAATTACAAGGATGGCTCCATCCATTTGAGCGGTTCCAGTAATCATATTCTACATTAGAATACGAGAAACCAGATGATATCAATATTCGAAATTCTTATATAAGGAGATAAAAATGTTTTAAATTATTTTATTTAAAAATATGGAAATTATTTTATATTAATATTACATTACTATTAAAGGGTCAGAATGATTGCTGATGATTGAAATATAGGGTTTTTGAAATCAAAAATATGTGCACAATAAAGTGAATGATTTTTAATTCAATATGTACGAGACAGACATGTTTTAGGTAGATAATATTATTAATTTCCTATTAAATATGCATAAGATATAAGTGAATAAATTGTAATTAAATAAAATGAATATATAGTTATTCGAGGCTATCGAAAACCTACAGAATTTACTCAGCGATGAGATATAGTAGAGTTGAAGTAAACTACTCCGTCTAATTATTTATATTCTAGACTATATTTGAAATGCACTAAATTCTTATAATCTAAATTTAATTATCAATCACTATCAATAATGTTAACAATGTTATAGGACACATTGTTACTCACCTCTACCATTTCTATGACTAGTGTGAAATTTTAAACATATTTATCTATATATAATTGTTTTCTCAAAAAATAATAAATCAAATATTGTACTTGCACTGTAGGGAAACAGAATATAAATATATTATTTTAATTGATAACTATTTGACCGCATCTACAAGGATTATTTAAATTTGACATAGGGGTAGATATTATATTTTACGAATACAAAGAAAAAAAAAAGGATAAATTAAACTAACTTTAATATAATCGGCATGTCCAGGGCAATCAACATGACCGTAGTTACGGGCATCGGTTTGATAATTAACTACGGCTGCATTAATAGTGATACCTCGTTCTCTCTCTTCGGGAGATTTGTCTATGTCTTCATAAGCCTTGAATGTAGCATTGTTTGTCTTTGACAACACTAAATAGTAATTTACATAGATATTAATATCAAAGTATAATAAGAAACTACATTTAATTAATATAATTATAAGTATTAATATTTGAATCTCGTTATTTTCTTTCAAATTATATTATAATTGCAACATAATAAATTAATATCATTTACACAGATTTTATAATTTTTATATTTCAATAACTAACGAATGGTATTTAGTTATTATTATATTAGTTATACAAGACACCTTTAGTTATGGCTGCAGTAAGTGTAGTTTTCCCATGATCGACGTGACCTATTGTTCCTATATTGATATAAGGTTTATCCCTTATAAAATTCTTTTTCCCTTTGCCAGGCATTACTGGACCGGCAGCTAAAGATCGCGTAGAAGAAAGCCATCGTTTTGGTAATATATTCGGCTTTGATGCTATTGATTTGAGTAATAATTAATGTATATGTATAATAATTATTATTTATTTATTTCAATATCCTTTGATTGATATTATATGAATGATATTGAAATTTAAAATTATAAATATTATTATAATTATCATATTAGATTTTACTTAAAATATATAATCAAATAAATAATATTACTAATTATATATATATTATATATTCAGTATATGGGATATTGAAATTTTTGTACCTGTATACGTAAATACTCTATATAACATAGAACTAGACATGATTACATTTATATGAACTTTCAAATTATCGTTCTCAGGGTCATTGATTACATATTTTCATTGGATACAAACTGAACTATATCACAATTTAAAATCAACATATTGCTTAATTAAATCACGTTATGATTATAGGCTATGTTTCGAATATAATTTATAGTTTATTGAATTAACATTATCAAGATTAAATATATAACATAAAATTAATTTTGAAAATAATCTTTATTATCAAATATGGATCAAATTATAATAAAAGTAACATGTATTTAAAATATTAACTTCTATAATCGTAATTCAATTCATTTTAAAATTATTGCAAAGGTTATCATCAATTTAAAAAATATTTTTTAATTTTACAACTTTTATTTAACAAATGTATAGTTAATACTCATCAATATATTATTAGATTAATAACATCTTAATAGTTGTAGTATATAATAATTATACGGTAACACTAGAAACTAATTATTTATAATAATGTAGCATGAGTTATTTTATTCATCTTTTATTATTATTATATATACTAATTTATTTTCATTTTCTACTTGTATATAAATTAAAATTTGCAATAATATTAATTAATTATATCAATTAAAATTCCCAGTGATAACAATATACTTTATCATTGTATCCGAGTAATATCAATATACTTTGAAAGTTATAATATATATGATAATAAATAATTATATATTAATAATATTATATACAGCATTTATATATAAATATATAGATTAACAGTTTGGTATTATATAAATATTAAATATATTATATAAAAATTGGTTATTGGAAATAATCAGGACGTATTTAGGCCTTAGCGCGAATACCCCCCCCCGAACAACACAATAACCACTAACACACACTGAAATGTTGTCCTCCACTATCTTCCCAATCCTAATATCATTTTATTATAATATGAATATACTTTTATTAATAACACATTTATATATTTTGATAAAAATTTATATATATTTATATTAGATGCTATAGACCAATTTATTTAATTTGAATACATATTTAATTTAATTTAAATATTAAGCATTGTACTTTTAATATATTTCTCTATTGTATATTATACCTAAAATTAAACCTAAAAAGAAACCCAATTAAAATCTAAAATCAAATTTAAAAATCAAACGCAACCCAAAACAAAACCCATAAAAAAAACCAAAAACAACCTTTTTGAAGCTATGGATACAGCGATGCCCGATATTCTATGTAATATTTTATGAAATGATAATATTATGTTTCATATATGGTAATATGCAAATACATAAATCTATCTATCTTGATATCCCCTAATCGCTGTAATCTTAGAACTAGTTTGAATATATTTCTCTATATTATATTAATCCCATACCAAACTAAAAAAACAAACCCAAAATCCATATCCAAATATAAAATAAAACAAAAATATAAACCATTTATCATATAAATCATAGATATATTTGTAATTAATTATATAATTATAGTTCTCATTATAAGTAATACTATTTATATATAAAGGTATAGGTTGAGGTAGCGTTTGGTTTAATTATAGTTCATCTGTATATTTATAGTATCATTATAATAGTTAGCGGATATATATTTATATGTGTAAAACACATTAAATAATTTGTATTTAATGATACAAACATTATAATATATCAATATATTCATATATGATAATACAAATTAGTTAAAATAGCTTAAGTTGTATGTGTGAATTAATATATAACTAAATTCAAGATTTAAATTGGCATATATATATTCACTAGATTAATGAAGTTTTTATGGTTTATTTCACTGAATTAGATGGTGGAATGGATTTTATTGTGGTCCTAATTTGATCTAGACAGTTGACTTGATTGGATTAAAATATTTATAAAATATTTATTTTTTGTAGATAAATATTATTTAAAATAAAATAGTACTATTTAAGTGCAATGTTCCTAGAAGTCTAAGCAGAAATATTTGATTTCTATAATGCTGTTATTATGTAGTATTCATAAAACTGTTATTTGGTGATTACCAAGATGCTATATTAAACTCAATGTATATGTAACTAATAGTATTACTGCATTCTCTTGAAAATAGGTATTTTCAACACGAAAATTATCAATAATAAATCCATTATAGGTTAAGTGGGATTTAGAATAAACACTGAATGAAACATATATAATACAATTTCTTTATAATTACACATATGGGGTTATTACATAAAGGGAGTTACATAAATATCATATTTGTATATGTTAAACTATATGAATTTTTAAATATATATTATATCTTATATAAACATACAAATAAGTTGTGGACCAGTACATCTGTAAGCAAATGAATGTGGATATACAATGTTAATGCAGTATCATTATGTATGATAATAAATGATATTTGAGTAGTAATATATAGTAATAAATAGTAAAGATCTATTATTATAAATAGTATATATAAATAAGCTAATTGTATTGTTTATATAGTATGTATACCTTTATTAATGTTTAATTTAGTTTTTGTATTTTTTAAAAATAATCATGTCCAATTTATTTTGATTGTAAAAATAAAAAGTTTATATTATATAACTTTAAATATGCACTACATTGACATTTTTCAATTTTAATCTTTATAGATATCTATAATAATTTAATAACTATCTTAATTTTATAATTACCATATGAGAAGATTTGATATATATATATGTTTTTATAAATTAATATTATAGTGAAAAAATTTCCATAATTTATTAATGAATTTTCTAAATTATTCTAATAGATTATAAATTAAATTCTAAATAGATTATAAATTAAATTAGCAAAATAAATATATAATTATATTGCTTGCAATTAAATTAATTAAATATTGATGCAGTTTTATGAATTGTTAACATTATATATTAATTTTTAGATGACCACAGCTCACGTATTGAACCTATATAGATCGATACTAAGACACGGTCTTACATTGAAATATACAGATAAGATATTTTACAAGAGATTTATCCGAGGAGAATTTGATAAATCAAAAAATCTATCAGATAAAGAGAAAATTCAACAATGCATTAAAGTTATTACAAATAAATTATATATATGTTAATATTTATAAATGAAATATATTTAAAATTTAGACATTTTAAATTAATATCGATTGAAATTTAATACACATATTTTAATAACGTCAATATTACAGAAAGCCGAAGTCTTTCTCGAAAACAAGAGAATGGTTTAATAGTATAATAGAGATTTTATTCAATAAAAAAGTATAACAAAATAATGTTCATTAGATGATTATGCCGGTAATCACAGATGTTATAAAAATACAAAACAAATTCAATATTCCGTAAGAAATAGTAATACAAAACAAAAGTGTGTTTAATACATTTATAGTAAGAATCGATAATACATTAAGAAATGAACGAGATATACTCGCATATACTTATATTTATATTAATGTTTAATCAGAATGCTTCTCGTGAACGCAATCGATATCATCGGGAAAAGCATCCCTTATAGTTCTTTTAATTGCCTATAGCGAAGTTACATTATTTTAGATTTTTATAACAATAAAATTATCTTTACGACATTGTTAAGAAGCTGGAAAGGTAGATTCTAAATCGAGTAAACAAACCCTTTTTGGTAAACTATGAGCATTACTTGAACATGTCGTAGGCAAAAAAGAATTCTCAGGGATTTCGGAATCTATACTGCTAAGATCCGACTATATAAAAGAATGAATATTAATTATGATGTTACCTATAGGAGTCCATATAACCTATAAATAATAATTGACATCGATTAGTTTAACTAACCCAACTATTGATTATTTAATAATTATATATTCAAATTGGTGTCTATTGGGAATATTAAATATTATATTTGAGAATGGTAATTTATATGAGATTGGAACTCTAACTTGAAACCAGGAATGTTGAAGAATTTCGTCAAATGATAGCCTCACTTTCACATCGCTACATAACAGTTTGCTTAGTAAGTCTTTTGCTGCAGAATGTTATGAAACATTCCATTAGTCAATAATTAACGGCAATATTGATTATTATCCATAGGGTAACGAAAAGGAGGTAACATTCTGCATTCAAATGGTTTCAATACTGCAATAAACAAACCAATAGTAGTATATCACTATACAATAGTATTACTACCAATAGTAGTATATCACTATACAATAGTATTACTACCAATAGTAGTATATCACTATACAATAGTATTACTACCAATAGTAGTATATCACTATACAATAGTATTACTACCAATAGTAGTATATCACTATACAATAGTATTACTACCAATAGTAGTATATCAGTATACAATAGTATTACTACCAATAGTAGTATATCACTATACTATAGTATTACTACCAGCTCGCATGAACGGGTGTAGCTACTAGACTACTTACCATGCGCGGATATGTCGGACCAGAACTTATCGTGGAGAATGTAGTTTGCGTGTTTGATTTGCATCTTTAATGGGCAGTCGGTTCTCTCCTGGCTGAACGGAGGGTATCCGCAGAGGCTGCGAGTGGAGGGTTTCCATTATAGGCACGTTCCAGGGGAAACTTCGCAGTCCATTTAGTGTACACAATTAATTATAGAAGCATTGCACTAGCAGTTGATAAAATAGTGAACTTAATTTAGAATTTGTATCGTACCAAACATTATAATACAAAACTCACCTTGAATTATTTAAACCCTTTAAATGGTAACATGTAGATTTTAGTAGTTTTTGAATAGTTCCTTATTAAAAAATATAAAATAATTATTTGAAATTGAAAATAATTTTACACTGAAAAGAATTAAGACATACAGTTTGAAATGACATTTAATATTAATTATCAAATAATAAAATAGTATAAGTCATTGGACAAAATGTAAGAAGAATGAGTTGCTACCATTACTATTAAAACATATTTACTAAAGAAAAATAACCTTCTAAATACACAAGTATCCTGTATGAGTATTAGTATATTAATAAAATATTAGGTACTTACTCTGAATTAATTTACAGTAGCACTTGCTAGGAAATAGTTATAATTGTTTCATAATTTAAATTAATGAGTCTAATTGTATTTTTAAATGTTATATATAACAATAATAAATTTATATGTATATCATGGAATATATACCATATGACATTTATCAAGTTAATATACAATACAAACTTAGCACTAAAAAAATATATCATACTGTTATATTCTAAATTTCTGGTATATTCATTTTAAATAAACAGTTCTATAATAAAAATATACCATACTTTTACATGCAATTTATGAAGTCATAAATTGTTTTAATAATGATTTAAGTAAAATTATTGAATTTACGAAGACTGTTATTAAAGATAAAATTTACGTAGATAATAAATTACATTTTATTACAAAAATGATTAATTACGACATTTTCAATTTGTTCTATTTTGGTAAATAGTTGTTCTATAAACTGGGCCTCGAAGTGATATTGCATACAATTTACATAAAAACAATATAAACGATAAAAATGAAATAATATTAAGAAATAGAATTGCAAAACATAGTTAGTAGTAATGGTTAGTAATAACAGTAAAAATAATGCTGGACGGTCAAATATATTCTTACATAAATGTAATGAACTTACGGTTGAAATATGCATACTATGATCTAATGCGTTGGTAACCGAGCATGCCCTACGTGACGACAAACAAACCAGATGTACAAGAGTACTCCGTAGCTCCACGTGTCCACCATGTTCGTGTAGGACGAAGGCGGGGTAGTGGAAGACAGCATCAACTCCGGCGCCATGTATATTGCAGTGCCTGGAAAACACGGAGCATAGAGTTCGACTTGTTGATTAGTGGGCAATTCATTTACAATTTAAACCATTGACGATAGGTAACTGCTACACTATTTATAGATTATTAACCTACCGCAAAATGTTTTTAACGATGTTTTGCTGTCAATATATTTTGATAGGCCAAAATCAGTAATCTGTTGCATGTATTATAGATTAGTATATAAAAAAAGGTTAATTAATTTTTAACTCAAAATAACTATAATAATATTCTTCTATAGGAATAAACTTTCCACCAAGGACCAGTTCCTCAAACAATAGTTGCAATTAATGTTTTAAAAGTTGCTTTCACTCGGAGAAACCTTTGCATGTCCGTCGACGGTTATTAGAATATTTTCAGCTTTCAAATCGCGGTGAGTGATGTTTCTTCGGTGTAGATACTACAGAAGTTTTGACCGTGTGTAATGTAGGTTTGGTGGATTCACACTCATTGTTGATGGTATTAATTTGCGCTTCTCACTTACCTTACATTACATATAAACCAACTTAATAACAATTAACAATGTTATGCTAAAATGTAAATTTATATATATATATAAATAATGAGGATGCAAATCATATACTCTATATGCGAATGATATTAAAGATCGATTAACACAGGCGTTTATTTAAAGATACATTACCCAGGTATAATCCAGGTAATTTCATATTTTGCATTGCATAATTTCTTTTATATTATTTTAGTGAAAGTATTTTACGAAATATGAAATCACTCCATTGGCAAGATGTATATAACATAAACTCTAGACGACGAATTCACCTGCATTCCGAGGGCAACTTCGTTAAGTATGGATCTTGCAACCAGTTCAGAGAGTTTTCCGTTGCGTTTGATCTTCTTGAACAAGTCCCCGCCCTCGACGCTAATGTCAAAGTCGTTACGAGTAAGAAAAGTAGGCAAATAGAGTCTGTTACTGTGCTCAATACATATGCGGTGGTACTAATGTATGCGTAATGTATGCATAATGTATGGCTAATGTATGAATATGTAATATATAAATGTAATGTATAAATGTGTAAGGACAATTTTATAAAACAAATCTAATAAAATTTACATATAATAATTTACAGAATCAAATTAATTGAATTTTATAAGTATGTAAATTATAATAGCATTATTTAATAGATATTTATATTTCTGTAGAGTAAAAGTAATTTAATCCTTAAGAGTATCAATAAAATTGTATTATTTAAATGCATTAATCATGATATAATAACTACACTGATGGTTAATAAAGTTGACCATAGGATGTCTACTAACTATTCTATTAGAGCATACATTGTATCAGTTGATTCATGGGTATCAATGTATTTAACGATGTGAGGCTGAGAGAGAAGATTTGAAGAAAATGTAAACAATTATTAAATTTATCATATAATAATATTATTACGAATAGTATATATTATATGCAATAGCATGTGATAAGTTCAATAAATGTGGTTACATGAATGTATAAAGATTGTGTAGAAGTTAAAAAATGATTACTACACTAATATATTATTTATCATTGTTATAAGATCATTTATTAACCTAAAAATATATTAATATTAAGAAAACTGTCAAATTATATTATTCATCACATTTTTGATGTGTGTTTAATAATCTCTTATTAAACATCTCTTATAATTATTTGATATCATTATTAAAATTTAATAAGTTAAAGAAAAAATGTATTTATAATTGAATATTTTCAATTTTCACCGTTGAGCATATACAGGAATATATATATATATTCTATATAACAATATTGATAAATTATATATAAGTTTACTAATTCATAAAAACAAAATATAATCCAAAAAAATAAAACATAAATCATCATATGAAGAGAACTAAATAATACAAAATAATAAGTAATAAAATAGAATAAATACATTTGTTTTTTTAAATAGTGTCTTCGAATTATATAATTTCTTTTATATTTTATTTTCAATAAAATTACAAAAATATTTCTTACCTAACAGAAAGAACAAATATTTAAATATATCTAATATTGTAAGATTATTTGTATATCCATGAATACATATAGTGAGTAACATTTGTTGTTATTAATATTATGAAGTTAAAATTAAAATCCCTACTCCAAGGCATTATTTATTAATTTTAACATAAATATATACAAACATGGTCCAAAGATTTCATTATACTGATTTCTGATTTAATTCTGTTCGTCTATCACAATGAAAAGTTATTTGTATCATATTTTTCTATACATGATTATAAAGTTGTGTTGTTACTTAATAGAAACTAATATAAATATAATAAATAGTTATAAAATATATAAATATAAATCATATATCATATCGAATATCGATAATAAAAATGATAGAAATAATAAAATAGCCAATACTACAAAAAATTCATATGTTACCCAAGGTAACAAATTATTTAACTAGAATACAATATTATTTATTATTTTAAATTTACTAAATATCATATATTTTAACTATTATAATTTAATAAAAATATGACTAGATGATTTGCTTAGTAATGATTATATTAATAATTTAAATGTATATATTGTTTTAGGATAGATCCTTCGAAAGGGTTCATATGAGGACCCAAACTTAATTATTAAAACATTTAATTATATTCACTGAAATGGAATGTAAACAAATATAGATCTACACGTAAATTGAATACCAACTATTTTCAATATCGAAACTTATGAATTTACCTGTAACTAATTGTTCATTTAATCACTAACATTATATAAATTAGATTCAGCGAATGTAAGATTGTCTTTATTTATGACCTTCATCGCATACGGAGTAGCCGTTCCATTCTCGAAGACGAGTTTTACATCGGCGGTAGCCCCCCTGCGATTGTGTGATCGCATTAGAGTCTAAATAGGGCATCGCGTAGAGATGGTCGCGTAGAAATGGTCGCGTAGAAATGGTCGCGTAGAAATGGTCGCGTAGAGATGGTCGCGTAGAGATTGTCGCGTAGAGATGGTCGCGTAGAGATGGTCGCGTAGAAATGGTCGCGTAGAGATGGTCGCGTAGAAATGGTCTCGTAGAGATGGTCGCGTAGAGATGGTCGCGTAGAGATGGTCGCGTAGAGATGGTCGCGAAGAGATGGTCGCGTAGAGATGGTCGCGAAGAGATGGTCGCGTAGAGATGGTCGCGTAGAGATGGTCGCGTAGAGATGGTCGCGTAGAGATGGTCGCGTAGAGATGTTCGCGTAGAGATGGTCGCGTAGAGATGTTCGCGTAGAGATGGTAGCTTAGAGATGGTCGCGAAGAGATGGTCGCGAAGAGATGGTCGCGTAGAGATGGTCGCGTAGAGATGGTCGCGTAGAGATGGTCGCGTAGAAATGGTCTCGTAGAGATGGTCGCGTAGAGATGGTCGCGTAGAGATGGTCGCGTAGAAATGGTCTCGTAGAGATGGTCGCGTAGAGATGGTCGCGTAGAGATGGTCGCGAAGAGATGGTCGCGTAGAGATGGTCGCGTAGAGATGGTCGCGTAGAGATGGTCGCGTAGAAATGGTCTCGTAGAGATGGTCGCGTAGAGATGGTCGCGTAGAGATGGTCGCGTAGAAATGGTCTCGTAGAGATGGTCGCGTAGAGATGGTCGCGTAGAGATGGTCGCGTAGAGATGGTCGCGAAGAGATGGTCGCGTAGAGATGGTCGCGTAGAGATGGTCGCGTAGAGATGGTCGCGTAGAGATGGTCGCGTAGAGATGGTCGCGTAGAGATGGTCGCGTAGAAATGGTCTCGTAGAGATGGTAGCTTAGAGATGGTCGCGAAGAGATGGTCGCGAAGAGATGGTCGCGTAGAGATGGTAGATTAGAGATGGTCGCGAAGAGATGGTCGCGAAGAGATGGTCGCGTAGAGATGGTCGCGTAGAGATGGTCGCGTAGAGATGGTCGCGTAGAAATGGTCTCGTAGAGATGGTCGCGTAGAGATGGTCGCGTAGAGATGGTCGCGAAGAGATGGTCGCGTAGAGATGGTCGCGTAGATATGGTCGCGTAGAGATGGTCGCGTAGAGATGGTCGCGTAGAGATGGTCGCGTAGAGATGGTCGCGTAGAGATGGTCGCGTAGAGATGGTCGCGTAGAGATGGTCGCGTAGAGATGGTCGCGTAGAGATAGTCGCGTAGAGATGGTCGCGTAGAGATGGTCGCGTAGAGATGGTCGCGTAGAAATGGTCGCGTAGAGATGGTCGCGAAGAGATGGTCGCGTAGAGATGGTCGCGTAGAGATGGTCGCGTAGAAATGGTCTCGTAGAGATGGTCGCGTAGAGATGGTCGCGTAGAGATGGTCGCGTAGAGATGGTCGCGTAGAGATGGTCGCGTAGAGATGGTCGCGTAGAGATGGTCGCGTAGAGATGGTCGCGTAGAGATGGTTGCGTAGAGATGGTAGCGAAGAGATGGTCGCGTAGAGATGGTCGCGTAGAGATGGTAGCGAAGAGATGGTCGCGTAGAGATGGTCGCGTAGAGATGGTCGCGTAGAGATGGTCGCGTAGAGATGGTCGCGTAGAAATCTAAAATCAATAACTTAGGGCGACTGTGTCTACGAGCGAACAATGACCAACTTGCCCAGAGTCCGCGACACAATGTATTTCTTCGTTAACGACGTCGGGTATTGGTGACTGCACTGATCTTGAGTATCGATGTAGATATACGCTGTGTCCGAATAAGAAGCATTCATTTATAGGACGTTAGTTGTGCGAAAAGTATTGCGATGTTATTATTAATAACTTATCATTAATAATAGTACAATATTTGCAAAAATATCATTTTTTAGAAACAATACTGAATGTGATTTAAATATAAAACTCTTATATAAAGTAACTGATATTAATTAATATAATTATATTAGTTAACTAATAATTATGATATAACTCAATTGAAGAATAATGCACAATAAAACCTCTATTCTTTGGTAGAGATATCGATATTTCGTCATCGCTCTTCAGAACGCGTTTGCAACCTTTCCCAACTTTCTTCCCTTAGAAATAAATAAATGATCACTACGAGTAAAAATACATGAATTAGGTTTTAAAATTGAAATAAAATTGAAATATAATTGAAATAAAATTGAAATAAAATTGAAATTTGTTAACAACCATTAATAAAAGTTCCATTGCTGCTGTTATCCAGTAAGTATACGCATCTCCCAATTCCGCGTTTCATAATTATAGAGAAGTGCAATTTACTATAGGCTTGCAAACATATATCAGCTTTGTCGGTAAATTTATGGTCGCAGTTGTCTCCTCGTCCGAACGTGTGTACATCGTTTTTAATTTCTGAAACAATGTTAATTTATAAATAAGATTGACAATAGGAGGTCATTTTATTATGCGGAATATTTCGCAGTACAAAAATCCAGGTTTAGAAACTACATTTAATTCAATCAATATTTGTGAATTATAAATACAATTTAGTGGAATAGTATTATTGTAATTTTTATTTATTTAAAACTAAATATACATCCAGAGAAATGACATTAAATAATATAAAAATTTAATTCAAAATTAAATTAGTAATTTTAAAAATTAATATGTACCGAAAATAAGAATATACAATTTTTTAATAAAATGTTATCCATCAAAATATAAATAGTTAATAAATTAAACACCAAACTTAAAATATGTATACTGTTTTCTAACTATAGTGCTTAATTAATTCATTCATATTACTATCAATTGTCTTCTGATTTATGTAATATATAACAAAGAACAATTATCCTAATACTTTCTGAAAATAATCTAAGAAATTTGATTTTTTCTATAAAATCGTTTATATTTCATAACAATTTTTGTACATTACTTTCAAATTCATTTTATTTTATACAATTTTTCATTCAAGGAATTATATTGATATTCTGTGCAGATATTTTGAATGAATTATCACTTGATATACTATATTATATATAGTATATAGTATATATACATAAAATAAGCAATAAATCTAAATATAGAATATATAATTGAATAATCAGTTGATATGGTATAATAGAGAATTAAGTTTTCATTGTATAATAATGTTTAAAAACCTATACGATTTTTAAATTACTATTATATTATAATAATAATTTAAAAACTATATTTACTGGAATATTATTCCAGAAGAATAAAACAATGCATTTATACAAGAAATGCTGGTATTATTTTTAAACAACAATTATGGATATGTTCAAAAAAATTTAATGGTATTTGTATATGACATATTATATAACATATATTTAATTAACTAATGATTAATTTATTAATTTATTCGCTTATTTTTCATAATTTAAAATTATTTGTATATATTTAAATCTAAATATACATTCAGCGAAATTTCATTTAATAGACATAATTAATAATATGAATATATAATTCAAAATTGATGTAGTCATTATAAATATTATTATTAAAGCATATTTTAAAATTTCAAAATTAATATGTACTGAAAACAAAGAATATACATATTTTAATAAAAATTGAATCCATCACAATATAAATAGCTACTAAATTATACATAAAACGTATATGTTTAATGTTTTCTACTTATAGTGCTTTTTGCTTCATTCATAATACTATCAATTGTCTTCGGAGTTATGTAATATATAACAAAGAACAATTACACCATAATTTCTACTACGTTCTGAAAACAATCTAAGAAATTGTATTTTTTATATTACATAATTTCTATTTCATAACAATTTGTATAATTCTATTGTGACTTCAAATTGATTTTATTTTATATCATTTTTCATTCAAAGAATTATATTGATATTCGGAGCAGATATTTTGAATGAATTATAACTTGATATACTATAGTATATATACTATGTATATATATATATATATATATATATATATATATATATATATAGGTAATAAGTTTACATATAGATTATATAATAGAATAAGCAGTTAACATGTTATGATCAAGAATTAAATTTTCAAAGTGTAATAATGTTTACAAAACTTATATCATTAGTAAATTATTATAAATATAATAATAATTTTAAAACATACAATAACTGGAATATTATTCCAGAAGAATAAAACAATACAAAGATGATGCCATTATTTTAGAGAATTAACAAAAATTATGAATTTGATCAAAAAATATACATAATATTTGTATTCGACATATAATATAATATATTATATGTTATATTATTATATTATAATATAGTATTATGATTTATTCGATTATTTTTCAGTTTAAAATTATAAAAAATTATAAAAAATGAATGTAATTTCATTAACGCATCACTAGTGCACTTAATATTCAAATTCTTAAAAATGTAAGAAGCGCAATTTAAGTTAAATTAGAAATATATATTTTAATTTGTAGTTTTAATATATATATGTTATGTATTGGATATATATATACTAAATATACCCATTATGTATAATACCAACCTATCTGTGAAAATAATCTATTTAATGGTAAAAGTCTGATATATTTATTTGAATTTGGCGGCGAGTTATCGAAAAGTTCTATCTGATCTGGAGAAATTGTTTCTAAGCTACTTTGAACCCCGTCATTTAACACATTCCCTGACGATGGCATTACTCCGAATTCCATATTTCTAAAGTAATATATGCAACATTATTTTACAAATTTTATTACATACTAAAATATTATTTAAAAATTGATAGATTGCAAAAAAAAATATAAAAAGAAACTACTAGCGACGTTTTAATCTGCAAAGATATTTTTAAACACTTGTCAAGTTTGAAAATGGAATTTAAATTAAAACTTTTAAATTATAACAGTTATTTCCTATTTTATTAAATATATATTATAGTCTGTCATAAATAAATGTGTGTATATACTTGGGTATATAACAGTATAAATATTTAATTGGAATATGTTTGTCGAATATATTGATGAAACTTTAAAAGAAATATTACTATATATATATATATATATATATATATATATATATTATAGTGTCATATTGCATCATAGTATATGCCAATATTACCAAGGTAATCTTGGCTATATGATTATGATTAACTATGGGTAATAAGTTTTTATTCAATATTATTATTTTGATTATCTTGGGTGTGGGGTTGTTACACTATAGTATTATGAGTATTAGTAGATGTTGTTTTATATGATATATTCTATATTCAATTATTCTGCCACACCTTCACGACTACAATTTAATTTTAATATATTTTTATAAAATTTTTTCGACACATATATTTTGTATTCCCTTGTATACTGTATTATCAATAGCGATATAATATCAGTTGCAGTTTATCTATCCAATACATTTAATATATAAATATGAAGGGATATGAAACGGAAATTTCGCGCAATCTAAAAGTGAATATCTAAATTGATATAAATGTATTGTGTAAATGTATTAATAACTTTATAAAAGATTCGAGTATCGATATAACTTTATAACTATTAGTTATAAAGTTATATCGATACTCAAATCTCTTTCTCCTCAGTCGATGGCAAGACTAATCAAACCTTATTCTCTAACTTCTTAATTCTCAAACTTCTTAATTCTCAAACCTTATTCTCTAACTTAACTGTAATGCTCCCATCTAGAAGATATTTCCAAACTGCTTTGTACAGTCAAATCAACTTATCCATTATATTCAATACCCTTCTCAGTAATTCGTAATCTCGCAACACATCTACCCCCTTACTTTTAAAGATATCATTGATTTATCACTTACCTCGCTTATTGTCCCCACATATCATGAAAACTGCTCACATCACCTCGACCATTAAAACTCATCATCAGTCAGATTGCAAACAAATAACTACTGACCAATCTACATCCACTCTGTAATATAAAATAACTTTAAAGAATAGTCGCCTCAAAGCTTACCAAATATCTGAATAATACAAAATAGTAAAAGAAAATTCATAGTGCTTATACCAGCTATAAATGCACGGACCGCCTAATTCAGATTACTAATGCTGACTAAACGCTGATCTGTTATCACATTTATAAACCTGGCGGATACTTTTCCTGCATTTGATAATGTAGATAATAAAATCACGATACGAGGCTTTCAGTGTATTGTTATATATGGAATTTTCTTTGTAGGATTATCTTCGTAGTTAACGGGTCTCTAGTACTTAATGTGAATTGATTCTCAAATAACTCTGCCCAGATAAATTAAGCATGGATTACTACATGGATCTGCTATATCAGCAATGTTATTCTATATCTACATATCCCCTGTTCTACATATATTGGATAAATATCCTAATATAGACTTACATTATTACGCTGACGAACCTCCAAATTTCCTGTGAATTTATTCGCCCAACCGATGAAATTGCCTAAAATATGTGTAGGTTTAGTAATATGCTGAATAAGTGAAAAATTATCTTAAGCATTAATAAAACTATTTGTAGGTTTATCTGGTTTGTTGGAAATATGGAAATTAAAATCACCGACAATTATTGTATTTTCTATAGGAGTAGATGATACTAGTTAATGAAAGTAACCTAGGAAACAGATGTATTGACTAGATGGTGGACGATATATTGTAACAATTCTAATGTGTTTATTTGAAGTAAGTTTAAATGTTTATATTAAGCATTCACAATGTGGAATTAAATATGTCTTTCAGTTGGATAATTTAAATTACTATTACTACTACTACTACTACTACTACTACTACTACTACTACTACTACTACTACTACTACTACTACTACTACTACTACTACTACTACTACTACTACTACTACTACTACTACTACTACTACTACTACTACTACTACTACTACTACTACTACTACTACTACTACTACTACTACTACTACTACTACTACTACTACTACTACTACTACTACTACTACTACTACTACTACTACTACTACTACTACTACTACTACTACTACTACTACTACTACTACTACTACTACTACTACTACTACTACTACTACTACTACTACTACTACTACTACTACTACTACTACTACTACTACTACTACTACTACTACTACTACTACTACTACTACTACTACTACTACTACTACTACTACTACTACTACTACTACTACTACTACTACTACTACTACTACTACTACTACTACTACTACTACTACTACTACTACTACTACTACTACTACTACTACTACTACTACTACTACTACTACTACTACTACTACTACTACTACTACTACTACTACTACTACTACTACTACTACTACTACTACTACTACTACTACTACTACTACTACTACTACTACTACTACTACTACTACTACTACTACTACTACTACTACTACTACTACTACTACTACTACTACTACTACTACTACTACTACTACTACTACTACCGTAGACATACACTCTCTCCCCAAACAATGTTATACCAAATGCCATCCCATGACACAATTCGCACCCCACACACCCCACACACTTCACTACTCCCCCACCCGTCCACCCAACCATCATCACCTTCCTAGAATATCCACCTCAAGATCAGAACATCAAAACAATACCTTAATTATTGAACACGTAAAGCCCTGCCAATTAAACTATAACTTCATTACATCTATCTTAAAATCTACTAACATTCCTCCAAAATACATTCTCTCTCACACATTCTACAAAAAAACGATAAGCATTACCTTACCAACATCCTGCACATCTTTTCTACTATCACAGAGACGCGTCATCATATCCAATCCAACTTTCAGTCATCTATTTATCCGAACTGATCGTTCTCACAACATGAGAATGCGGGGTAGCATTATTTACCATGCTATAAAGCAGGGTCTCGCACCCCGTAATGTGAAATGCACCTTCAACGATAATACTGACAAGTTTGAATTGAGGCATGTCCTAAACTCCAGAATTGATTGGATCAACAATGATCTGCTTATATCTGACTCAGAATTTAACAAATGGTCAGCATCATATGAGAATTTCAAATTCTCCACAAAAGCAGCCCCACCATCACCTAACTCAAGCAACTCCTCCCCAACTGTCAATATCGTTTCCCATCCAACAAATATTATGCCTCCGATTACAACTCCAAACCCACATGACATCGAATTGACTTACCTTTCTCCTGGCCCTCACATACCACTGTATCACCACCTCCCCCTTCATCACTGCAGAATAAATCAATATCTCTCCCTATCAATAGTTCAGTATCCCCTATGGTATATTGCCCTAAATACACACCACAAACCACACCTTCTAAGATCCACTTACAGCCTGATACCTCACTCCATAATAGATTACTGAAATTAGCAACTCTAAACATACAATCTGTAAGAAACAAAACTGATATTATAATTGATCTTATGCACGACCTCGATATAGACATATTATGCATTACAGAAACCTGGTTATCAGATAATAATATACCAATAATATCCTGTCTTAATACGAAATCATTAAGATTTACCCATCTTCCCCGACCTGGACCAAATTACGGCGGTGGAATCGGTGTCCTCTATAGGAATAATATAAAATTAATACACAGTAGTGATCTACACCTTGACCACTCAGAAGCATTTAAATGTACATTCCATCCAGTAAACTCCCTCCCTTTTACACTTATAACAATATATAAACCTCCACATAATTCAACTCCATCTTTCATCGACGAAATTGACAACATTATGTCATCTCTAACCAATCAATCGATACTCCTAGGTGACTTTAATATCCCATTATCCTCCTCCTCTCTATACTCAAAACGATTTCTACATGCGATTGACTCTAATAACTGTTCACAATATGTGAATTCACCTACTCACACATCCGGAAATATCCTTGACCTAATAATAGCACTCAACACACCTAACAATATACTAAATACATCCGTTATATATTTAGTTACTGATCATCTTATCATAACATTTAACCTACAGTTTCCCAGATCCAAACGACTTACTAAAACTATTGAATTCAGAAAAACAAAAAATATTACCAATACTGACTTCACCAATGACTTGATGTCCCACCTATCAACCTTTGCCGACTATCCAGACATAAACTCCCTTGACTCATCACTACTAAAAACACTAAATAGACTAGCTCCAACCTTGACAAAAACAATTACCCCTCGACTTAACACTAAATGGTTCAACCGTAATCTATCACTTACTAAACGTCAGCTTCGATATACAGAAAAAAAATGGAGAAAGCATAAAAGCGAAGAAAACCTCACTAGTTTCAAACAACTCTCTAGTAAATATAGACAACTGATTAAGAAGGCGAAACGTGAATACTACACCGATACTATAACAGCCGCCGGTAATAATGCTAAAAAACTATATCAAATATAGAATTCTCTACACGGACGCACTACTCCCCGCATACTTCCCGATTGTCCGGCATCCACAAACTCAGCCAACTTCGACAACTACTTCAACAGCAAAATAATTAATATAATAAACTCACTTCCTAGTCCAACATTGCCATCCCTGTTAACTCCATCATATTCACTTCACTCCTTCAAAACCCCCTCCATAGCATCCATCAATAATCTCCTCCTCTCAGTGAAATCAGTATGATACCTTTAATACTCCTAAACAAACTAACAACACTACTCTCTCCATTATACAAACAAATAAACGGCCTCTCCCTCATCTCTGGCAAAGTTCCCGCTCATATGAAAAATGCACTTGTCACTCCTATACTAAAAAAAATAACTCACATGATAAATCTGATCTTTCCAACTACCGTCCAATTTCCAATCTATCATATATATCCAAAACTCTTGAAAGAATTGTATCTTCCCAACTACACGACTACCTCGACAATAATAACATACTGAACCAATTCCAAAGTGCCTATACGACTTACAAGAGTACTGAAACCGCACTAACACATATACTAAATAATATACTACTCCATCCAACAAAACACTGCTCCATTATTATTTTCCTCGACCTCTCCGCTGCTTTCGACACTATAGACCACAGCTTGCTAATCCGTCGGCTGCAGTGCATCGGAATTACAGGCACTGCACTAGATTGGTTTACATCCTACCTTGAAAGTCGCACATACTCAGTATGCATCGACTCATATAAAACTAAACCACGCATAATCTCTCACGGAGTTCCTCAGGGCTCTGTTCTCGCTCCAATTCTGTTCAACATATACTTAGCACCTCTACTTGACATATTCGACAGATACCCTGACATCAATTTTCATACATATGCTGATGACATTCAAATATACTGTAACCTACCAGATCCCTCTACTAACATATCTATATTAAACAACTGCTTAGACGAACTTAGTGGCTGGCTTGCTTCCAACTCTCTTTCTCTAAATACTAATAAAACAACTGTACTACTAATTAAATCCCCTACAACTTCTACAAATATACCTTCAATTCGGATCAATAACCAAATCATTAAATACTCTTCCACCGCTCAAAACCTTGGTATCATCTTCGATCAAAAACTATCTTTCTCTCAATACAC
>OZ038313.1:12603174-12683704 GCA_964035775.1 Osedax frankpressi | reverse complement strand
TTCATTTTAATATACTTAAATAGTAATTCAAAAAGTAATTTTATTATCACATATTTTTATTTGGTTTTTGAATTCTGATATTTTTAATTAAATATATAATTAAATAACACCACTCACGGTGTAAGTATTTCATTAATATAGTATATATTGAATACATTATAATATACTATATGTCGGATTTTCTATAAATATATGCTATATATATGATTTATATTACGCAATGTGAATGTTATTTATGTTATTTAATTATTTGTTTATAAATATGTTATTATTCATAATGGTATACAATCTTAGAATATCATAATAAGCACAATACTAATAATGAAGTAATAATATACCACAGAAACAACATATCCATAAAGATGTATATGCTATCAGCGTTATTCTAAAACATTGACGTAATAGAGCTAGTTAAGTTGATGACCAATTCGTCTTCAGGTGGTACTTGCTTATCTTTCACTTTTTTGATAGCGATTAGCACTGCTATTAACGCAATAGTCTCTACGATTATTATTATCCATTTTACACTCAATATACCGTCTTTCTTGTTGATCCTTTGGTTGGTTTTTTCATTTTCTACAAATATTGATAATGAATTGGTAGTGTGATTTGTAAGAGATATTATAATTTGTTTGTATATTTATTTATATTATATATATTTATATTTATATTTATATATATATTTATATTTATTTATATGTATGTATGTTTGTAATAACGGTTACTTTATTTTAAAGTTCGACGTAATATTAATTATTTAATATATATTATTTTTTATGAAATACACAATCTTAACCTTTCATTTCCTTTTCTACTTCAGCAACTGCAATAGTTATTAATTTCTATAAGTTATGCATATGAATATGCATAGAATAAATGAAATCCATTTAAAAGTAATTATGTTCGATAATAAATATATATATAATAAGGTCAGTTATGACATTTTATGATGTAGATTTGTGACTTTGTTATGATAATGTTATTAGCGCATGCGTTACCTAGAATGCAATGATCTTTCGCGCCCTGGATACTCTCGGTGCAATCACTTTCCTGGCTAAGCACGCAGCTGATATTGGAAAGTTTGAAAGCGTTGATACTTAACAGTGGATCACACTTGCCGCCGACCAACTCGATGACCACCTGAGAGTACCACGCCCACTTCAAGCTGCAATCGCACGCCACACCGCTACCCTCGACGCTCAACGTCCTATTGCCGGCCTCGTTTTGATTCGTCGCGTATTTCTCGAAAGCCGAGCCGTCTAGTGACCTCAAGGGCAAGTTGTCGTCCAGGTTAATCGCGCCCAGCAAAGGCAAAGAGCCAAAGTCGAACTCTACTTCGGTTAACATATTCCTCTCGATGTTAAGGAACTCTAGTAGTTTATTGGCCGAAAATTGTTTTCGGAATATGGTAGTGATCTTGTTTTTGCTCAAGTCCATGGCTATTAAAGATGTCAGTTTAGAAAACAATTCTTCTGGTAGGCTGATTATATTGGTTTTGGATAATGTGAGATGAGTCAGTGCCTGGTTAAATATTATTATATTATAAAGTATATAGTATATACTGTATACCGCGTATAGTAGACGCCGTATACTATATCTTGTATCTATATATATAATTATGTATTCAGTGTCTTTTTAACAGTGTATACTGAAAATTGATTTTATAAAATGTAATTTTAAATTCACTTATTAAATGTTTTGGATATATGCACAAATATAATTATATATATATATAAATATACATGTATGTATGTGTTTATATATGTGTACATATTGCTGTGTGTAGGCGTGTGTGTGTGTGTGTGTGTGCGTATTTGTGTGGGTGCGTGTGCGTGGTTTTGTAAGTATAAACTTTATTATCGCCCAGTTTTTCAGAATGAAAAGCCTTAGTTTGTACACTATTAATACTCTCTAATGTACAGTTAAAAATCTTCAATTCGTAGTCTAGGTAGAACTCGGATAGAATACCAGACGTTAATTTGAACCTCGGACAATTCTGAAATTTATATTATATCATTAATAAATTATAAATTATCGTATATTTTATGAATTAATTGAATATAATACATTTATATAATTTAATATCTATTGATTTTTAATTGTTATACTTTATGTTAAGCTATAGTTATAATCCACGAACACTCATGGGAGTTTTAATTATTACATATGTAATATTATGATATTACAGTAGGTTTATAATTAGTAATTACTAATAATTTTTAATTTTAAAAAGAACAACTAAGAATGGGTAGGTTTATGAAACTTATTTTAGGATTGGTGTAATTCATTTATTTATATGATTTAAATAATTATATATATATATATATATATATATATATATATATATATATATATATTTATATATATATGTTTAGTATGATCCTAGATTATGATGAGTTTGATTTTGATTGCAAAAGTGATATTGAAATTTACATTAAACATGTTTGTCACACGATAAGAGAAAATTAAAATGAAATATAAAAACTAGATCAAAATATGAATATGATCTAGTTATTTGATATAACAACTAAAATAACTAATACTAATTCGGTTACCACTTAAAGAAACGATGTACATGGGATATTATCTTAATAATATACATATATAATGATTATAATGATTACCATGCCTTTATCATTCGCATACATGCATGGAATACCATGGCACCAAGAACCAAGTGGAAATGATATCATTACAATACACCTAAAGTATATGATTCACTCTTTCTATTGATTTTGAATACTATTCAGAAGATCAATGTGTATGTTTAATAGGAAGCAGAATTTAGAGACGGATATATATATATATATATATATATATATATATGCGTGTGTATATGTGAGTGTACGTATGTGCAAGTGTGTTTAGGTATGTGTGTATGTGCGTGTGTGTGTATGTGTGTGTGTGTGCGTAATTCAGATAATTTGTAAAAAAAATACTAACCGAATAAACAAATTGTAGTTGATATGTAAACATAAATATATATAATAAATTAAAATGCGCATCTAGTTTATTCCATTTGATTATCATTATTTAAACACAATGTAAATATAGAGATTATTATAAAATTAAATTTATATTTCATATATATCTAATCTAAAATAACCAAAAAAATTTAATTTAAAATTTAAAATTTTATGTGAAATTAAAACCAAATCAATAATACTTATATAGTTCAGCGAACTATAAGACCACACTTGAGACAAATGCTATTCCATGGAAACAAGATTAGATAGTGTTAGAAATCGGGATATATTATTATTAATTAGATTCTGTATAATAAATAAATGTATGTAGAAAATATAGAATTCAAGTAGTACACAATTTAATTTAATTTATTCATTTATTCATATGTAACATATAAAATTTGCTTATTACTATAGTACTGTTTAGTACGATAGTATACAATATACATCTATGGATCTAGTAGTATAAAGCTGACTTCTTAAATTATATTCAATATAGCATATCTTATTACATGCATGGTATATGATTAGTAATTTACTATAAAGGTATACCATGATACCATACAAAGTTAATCTTCAAAGAAAAGTATTCAAATAATGATATATATTTACGAATCAGTAATTTAATCAATTTTCTAGTTGGGAATTTTTAATTCTTCAAATTGTATACAATTTAAAATTAGCTAATGATAGGAATACTATTGAGACATTTACTTTCAACGATATCATAACGAATGGGATGTTTGGGATAGTTTATTTGAAAATGTATTTTCACATTGGTATTTCACATCGATACAATGTTATTCATAAATTTACTGTCAAAAATAAAGTAGACAAACACATAGTAGTTGTAAGGTTTATATAATCGATTGAAGTTCATATTTCATAGATAGTATAGTTCACTATAGTATATATATATATATATATATATATATATATATATATATATATATGTATACATAGGGATTCATTACAAAAAGTGTATATAAGAATAACTATTAGCCAATGTGAAATTTATTAACAAATGGACTTATCAAAATATCAACTCCCATTAGGATATCCTAATAATATATTTTATTGAAATTTATCATATCTTAAGATCATGATCAGAAACTGATCATAAAATATGAAAATAATATTACTTAGAATTAACTGTTTACAATAGAATATGCTATTGTAATCTGTTAATTCTAACTTACATAGAATTGTAATATTTAGAAAATTAGTAACCGTAATTTAAAAATAATATTGATTGTTTAAATGCATCATAATGACGTGGATAATATTCGTTCTATATATATATATATAATTCAAATGATATGGGACTAATTACAGAGTACAGTATTATATGATATGTATATGCAAATTGTTTTTATAATCTTAATAAGAAAATAATAGATAGAAACATATAAATTAACCAAGCGAGAGCTTTATTTCGTATCTAACATATTTAAATAATAATTATAAGCTACTTAAACATATTAATGGCATGCCACCCAACTTAACAAAATTAGAAGATATATATATATATATATACCATGATACTAATTCCACGCATATTCTGGATAAATAAATATGTATATTTATAAATTCTAAAGACAATCTATTCTCCCAATTGTTAAATAATTGATGTTGTAATTTAATACTTTGCAATGATAAATTTACTTTTGTGAACATACCGGTAGATATTAAACTCTCAGCGAATTATAAATTGTAATCAGATGATAGATAATAAAGCCATTGTATTTAGTATTGGTGAGAGTATTTAAACTAATTAAGTATTCTTAAGTTTAATTATATAGTAATTACTTTAATCTTTTAGAGTATTTATGTAATAAATATATATAATAAAAAATATAAAGTTGTAGTAATTCCCGACCATTTCTACATCGTGGGTCTATATTATTATACAGATAATACATCAGATGACATAAATATTAACTAAAGCACGAAAGAATAAATTCAATTTAATTACTGTGAATGTTATTGATTTACAATGTATTCATGAATACGATTATATTCTCTTATAATATTTTGCTACCCTAATCGTGACTATGAATGCGTTCTCACAATGTAGAAAGGAAAATGATAAGATAAGATGTTTTATCTGTTTACTAAAATTGCCGAGAGATGATTGTTAATAAATGTTCTTAATTCTAGAAAAATAATACCATCATTAACAAAGAGATTTTGAATGTGATTATTTTATAAATAATTGATATTGCATTATATACCATATGATTTATAGAAATAAACTAATACTATAATAAATGTTATGCTATTAGACAATATTATATGGTAACAATTTATTATAGCTAAATTATTTTGCTACACCTATTTAGTAAATTAAAATATTTAATTACATTGTTTTATATAAACATACTATATAAAATATATAATCTAATTAAAGGTGATTTATTATAATTATTTAAAAAACCTTGGCATTTTCTATACAAAATACATTTATTATCTTGCGAGGTTTTAAATACTTTTTACTACGAAATAGAGAACTGGGTTTCTTGAAATTAGTATTCTATAAAATTAGTGCAAAACACAAAAACATAATTTTAGAAGAGTAGAACATATGGATGATGTTTTAAAATTATTTACACTAATATTTAAAATATTTCTAGACTAATTTGATTGATACAAATTACTAATAATAATGATAATAGTTACAAATTATAGAAATACTTTTTTAAGTCTATAAAATGAATGTATAACAAAACTCGTTAAATAAAATCTTTTATAACAAACTTATAGAAAATCACATCACTGCCCTCATCAAAATTGTTAAATTTACTCCATAAGTTATCATGTATTATATTTCAATAACAATCCTAAGCAATTCTAAATTTGTACACTTTCTTTCTTTCTCGACTTAAACTCACCTCCTTATATTCTATCGGGATTAATAGCAACCTAATAAAAGGTCACTAAAATAAGTAAAGTTATTCGAATGAAAGAAAAGTTGTATGAAAAAATTATATTGTGTATAATAAAAAATAGGTATGCAGTGGCTTTGGTGTTTTTGCTTCTTCATTCGATATCACGGCTGGTTGGTGTTGTAGACTGCGATGGGCTGTTGGCATTCGCTGTTTCATAGGAACGCGAACCGGAATCTAAGGCAGCCAAACTGAAGTCGGCTGTGGTTGTAGAGAATCACGCCGCCCTCCCAACATTCGGAGTGATCCGCGGACAACATCAGACTTCTGCCGCAACAGCAAGACTCGGAGTTCTGGCCGCGCGAAGGAGGCGAGGGAATGGAGGAGGTGAAAGGTTTAGTTCGGGGTTAACATATGCTTTTAGGGTGTAATAGTGTCAAACTATAGATAGAAGGGAGAGTTAGGGGTGGATAGGTCTATTTTCAAAACCACCTGCAGAATTGGGGAACTTAGGAATTACAATTACTTTTCATAATTATTGTTAATAGAAATATTTATTAATATTATTAATACAATTTATAAATGATATACAAATTTGGTAAAATGAATAAAACAAATTTTGTATTTTAAATTAATTTCTACTTTCAGATGAAGGAATTCAAAATATATTTTAAAACTTCCCTTGAGGCGATATCATAAAACAATATTTAATAACTCTATTAATATGTTTAGGAATATGTGGTGATCGAAATTACTGTAGGATATAAACTATTAGTGGTATAAGGCATGTAAGACGAGGTGAGAGGTTAGAAAAGTCATATAGAAGAAATAAGAAGTTGTAAAGAAAGGGTGTTTAAAAGAGTTTAATGTCATGGAAGTCAAGTGCAGTTTACACTAATAGTAGTAAAATGAAATACTATTCGCAGATTTGTCAAGTCGGCTATAAGAACCTTTTTCTTTACGGACCGCACTTGCTCTTTATTAGAGACGGATGATTCGATGGGAAGTCGTAGTTTATCTTTAAGCAACGTTATCTTGTCCTTACCATCCGACATGTCGCATCTGGAGTTGTAGAGATATAGGTTTACATTCACTCATGTTCACTTATTAAATCATAATGAGTATTTAGACATGACAATCTATAATGTGAATATAGAGATAATATAGAAATGTATTGTAATTTTACATCTGTTGTGTCTAAACATTTAGTTCACATAAAAGACTGATGAGATATGAGATGAATTAGAGATGAATTAGAGATATCACAGATTGAAATCAGTTTAGGTTACATCTTCTAAATGTCTGAATTAGAGGTTTGATTTTTGATTACTTGTATATCTAATCTACATATCTAAACTAATGTACGTGTCTATATTACATGTCTGACCAATATATCTAACCTACATGCATACTAAGCATGTATCTCTTATATGCATAACCTTATGTGTAACTTTGTGGTTAACATACCTATCTAACATACCTACAATTCTATCTTAAATGTCTAACTCGCATGTCTAATGTATACATCAAACTAACATATCAGGTTCCTCAAGATGACTAAGCCCGTAGACAGCTCCGTCTACCATAGAACCAAACTCACTGTAGTTGATTAATTCATAATTGTGTTCAATCTGAGATGAGGGTAGTGATGCGATGGTGTAGCGATATAGTGATGCGATGGTGTAGCAATGTAGTGATGTGATGGTGTAGTGACGTAGTGATGCGATGGTGTAGCGATGTAGTGATGCGATGGTGTAGCGATGTAGTGATGTGATGGTGTAGCGATGGTGTAGTGACGTAGTGATGTGATGGTGTAGTGATGTAGTGATGTGATGGTGTAGTGATGTAGTGATGCGATGGTGTAGCGATGTAGTGATGTAATGGTGTAGTGACGTAGTGATGCGATGGTTTAGCGATGTAGTGATGCGATGGTGTAGTGACGTGGTGATGTGATGGTGTAGCGATGTAGTGATGTGATGGTGTAGCGATGGTGTAGTGACGTAGTGATGTGATGGTGTAGTGATGTGATGGTGTAGTGACGTAGTGATGCAATGGTTTAGCGATGTAGTGATGTGATGGTGTAGCGATGTAGTGATGTGATGGTGTAGTAATGTAGTGATGTGATGGTGTAGCGACGTAGTGATACGATGGTGTAGCGATGTAGTGATGCGATGTAGTGATGTGATGGTGTAGTGACGTAGTGATGTGATGGTGTAGCGACGTAGTGATGCGATGGTTTAGCGATGTAGTGATGCGATGGTGTAGCGATGTAGTGATGTGATGGTGTAGTGATGTGATGGTGTAGTGACGTAGTGATACGATGGTGTAGTGATGTAGTGATGCGATGTAGTGATGTGATGGTGTAGTGACGTAGTGATGTGATGGTGTAGCGATGTAGTGATGTGATGGTGTAGCGACGTAGTGATGCGATGTAGTGATGTGATGGTGTAGTGAGGTAGTGAGGTGATGGTGTAGCGACGTAGTGATGTGATGGTGTAGCGATGTAGTGATGTGATGGTGATGCGATATAGTGATGCAATGGTGTAGCGACGTAGTGATGTAGTGATGTGATGGTGTAATGATGTGATGGTGTAGATATGTAGTGATGCGAAGGGAGGCGATGTTGTTTGGGACGATATGATATCATTGTAAGGTAGGATGGCAATGAAGTATTGCGGGAGGATATATTGATACATGAGGAAGATGGTGTCGGAGGTAACTGTGTAGCGATGCAATAGTGTAGCCATGTATTAACGTGAAAGGTTGTGATTCGAGGAAAGTGGGGTGAAGGAAGGCTAGTGATATAGTTTTGATTGTTATTCTATAGTAATTTGGCGTGAGAGGAGTTACGATGAGTTGTAATACGAGGATGGGGACGAGAGATCGTAGTTTGAAACGTCGATGAATTGTAAATGAAGTTGAAGGAAGGTGAGGTGAGAAAGATTATGGTGCGACGAGAGAGGGAAAGAGGGAGTGAGAGAGTATTAGAGAGAAAGAGTGGAAATGATAAATCATTTCTATCAATAATGATCATATTGCAATGAAAAATGATTAGAGAATTTTAAAAATAAATAGCTAAGAATTCTTTGCTAAATATGTTATAAAAGATAGGGAGAATGTTTATTTTCTGAATGGATATTGTAAACAACATAGTGTAGTATACGGCACATACCTGATCGTAATAAATGAACGCGTGAGTGTTGGAAACGTAATCGCAGACTCCAAAGTTATCCAGGCAAATATCATTATCGGTTCCTAATAAATAAAAAAATGTATACAAAAACGAGAGAAAAGAGGATTGAAAACCTTTTCCAATCTTCAGGGTTCGGTTCATCATGAGCACAGGGTTCATGGGAACATCGACTGGACATATGATCGCCTTGGCTTTCCGGGAGTCTTTGATCGCTGAAATGTACAATTACATTATTGTAGTTTGGGAACTGCGGCTTTCCTGAAATGTAAATAGTTTCTACGCATGTGATCAGCAATTCAAATTATAAGTACTCAGATGTTAAAGTAATTTGTAACTCCGTTACTAAGCAAACCTACCGTCGTCAGGGAATTCCGTTAGCTTACGAGACGGCTGAAGTTGTTTCAGTCTTTGCGATGCCAACAATCGAATTGTTTTGAAGTCTAACTTTTGAAGACCTGAGAATCATTTGTAACTGTATCAGTCACTAATAATAATTCTTTTAAATTAAATAATAGTTCCAAAGAGTCGATTATAAGACCTGATAATATCAAATCTGAATTAAATCAACAATTGAGAATGTGGACAAAAGATTATATGTAAACAATATTTCAACTGAAATATGATATCGAAATTAATATCTGCGGTTATTATTTAAATCTAATTGGTGTAAACGTGAATATCTGTAATTACAAACTCTGGAGTAATACGAAGTCTTCTTTATCTTCCTCAGGAGACAATTCAGCGCACAGTCTGTCGCTGATGGCGTCCGAGGAAACCGCGGAGTTGGCTTTAGGTTTCGACGCTGCGACAGGGCTGAACTGCGACTGTTTCATGTCCAGTAGGGTCTCCGATGCGCTCATCAACGAGTCGTCGAGTGAAAACGGAGAGGAGGCGGACGTCGAGATCATTCCGACCGGCGTGGTAGACGAATTCGGTTGGCACGCCGTTGAACTGGTCACGGTCGCCGTGGTAACGGGAGGTAAGTCGGCAGAATTAGTAGCGTTTGCTTTGTTTGCGTCGTCGATAGCGCCGGTAGGGGTCGCAGGGGTCGCGGGGACGTTGGTTCCGTCTTCGCGTTTAATGGTCGAGGCGTCGCAGATGTCGAGGCCATCCGTTAGGCTGCCATTGCAACGACTGTAGTCGCCCGGGTAACCGTTACAGGTGGCGCTGCCGTTGACGTCGGGCGGCGTTCGAGCCGTCGTCGCGTCATCGTCAAGGCAACGTGATGCATTTTCCGGTTGCGACGGAGGTTGGCGGTGGCAGGGACTGACGGGTCGTGACCTCCTACGACCTCGATTCGAAGTGAGCCGGTCAGCTAAGTCAATCTGTAAGCTGACCATGCTTGCGAGCCACTGCGAGAGGGTAGTGGGGGAGTAAAGTAGTGGGAGGTCGCGTGAGTATGCAAATGGATGCGTTAGTTGCGAGTGACCGTATGAATAAGTGAGGGATGTAGTAGGGAGGGAATTAGGGAGAGTGCTAGGAACGCATGAGAAAGTGAATTAGCATTTATGTTGAAAGTGAAAAGGAACTATATTTTATTCATTCCATTTTATTATTTACATTCTACATTTTATCGTAAAAAGCTACGTTTTATAAATATGAGAAATTTACATGAAATTATTATGAAATATCTCTTCGTTACAAGAAAAGAATAGGATGATTATATATTTACTACATATTGGTGATTTAGTTTATTATTGTTGTTTATATTTTATAATTCTAAATTATTATTATATACGTTATGTAACTATTATGTTAATTATGTTACTATATGTTATGTTATTATTATTATATGTTATACGTTATGTAACTATTTCTGAATATTTGTGAGATATCGATAAACAATAATTACTAAGCATCACATTTTTTACAAATTAATTATTTAATTATTTATTCAAAATTAGCAATTTATTGAAAAATATGAGAGAAAATAATAATAAATGTGAAATAAAATGTAATATAATTAGCATATATTATATAATAAACATAGTTATAAAAAAATAAAAATACAATTATGTACTTTCAAAGTTTTATTGAGAAATAATAGAATTATCATTTGCATATTAATGTTAAATTATATATTTATTGATATAAATTTCCTTGTTTAAAACAAAGACTGCAGTAAAATACATATGCATTTGAATACTCTCTCAACAATAGATATAATCTCTTCGTTCAGACAAATACACTACCGTCCAATTACTCAAACAGACTACAATTAACAACACCACGTCCTTACACCCTTACGAACCTCTTCCTCTTGTCTCCTGATGGTCTTGTAAGACGCAGACTGTATCCGCCTCATCCTCTCAATAGATGATTTGCGATACATGTGTCTAACACTGGCAGGTACCTAATGTTCGACACGAGGGTACACACGATGTAGGGGAACAGGCGGAGTAGCGTAGGAGTGGGTGCGAGATACGTAGAGAAGTGCGTATAGGTATATTTATATAGTAGTGGGGTGTAGTGGTTGCGGTAGGGTTTCCTTGGGATTTTAAACAGTATAAGACAGTAGTGTGGCTAATTAGTATTTATGATGTTTAGATGTCCGAATAAGGAAGTAGGTCGAGGAAAAGGAGGCATAGGGTTTGCAGGTGTAGGGGGTGATGCCCTACCTTGGTGGTGGTCTTCAACGGAACGTAGACTTTATGCGAGAACGGCGGGTTTTTATTGCACAAGCGATTCATGAAGTCGAATTGAACGGATTCCTGATCCACTCTTCCCAAAGCATTAAATTTGGCATAGATTGCAATCTTATCAGTAAACGTAGAGTTATTTTCTAGTATCATGTCGTCCTGGTGGTAGTAGTGGTGTTGGTGTTGAGTGTTGGTAGTGGTGGAGGTGATATGGGTGGTGGCGGTAACATTCCACCTTGATTTTGAGGTTGATAACATTATTAAAACACTGTAAATGAATAATTATTGATAATTAAACCATTCATAACTGTAGTCCATCACAATTCAACTGTTCCTTCATAGATGCTATACAAATTGTATCTAGTACCACTGAAACCATCCATCAATATGATACAATAGATCCAGTCTTCTAAAATTATCGCTAGTTATATATTTAACTCATGCTATGACTTACCAATGCAATACTCAACTTGCCATTAAAACATGCAACATACCAAACTACTTGTAGTAGTTATAGGTGGTAGTAGTATATAGGTGGTAGTAGTATATAGGTGGTAGTGTATGCTCAAGATTATAGAATATACTCGAGATCAAGTATATACTTGTAGTATACTTTACAGAATGCCAGAAACTGCTTTTTTACATAGTTCATATTTATGTCTTTTCATAAACAAAACCAAATTAAAATGTTACTATTAGATCTTCTACGGGATATCCTTCTATTGTGCAAAGTTGATAACTGAAATATATATTTAATACGCACATAAGTTTTAACACCAATGTATATCTATTAATAGAAATTGTACGAATGATTGTGAAGATTCTATATATCCATAGTTACTGAACATAATAATGTTATTGTTAATAAACGTTCCGAATCCCTATAAAGGTCTTACAATTGTTCTCATTGACGATAGCATGATATCACAATGCCATAGAATTAAGTACTTAATTACTATAGTACTCGGACAAACATCCTTTACAACACTCTATCTAGGAGTATAACAAAGGCTAATAGACATTGTCTATAGTTATCTGATCTATCATGAACTCTATCTCTATATATAATGGTGACATGAATACTAAGAAATAAGAATTATAAAACATTATGAACTTCATACAAACACACAAAATGTTTAATATTTAAATCGGCGTGAACTATTCACCATCCAGTTATTGAGAATTTCATATCACTTTCAAAAAAGTATCTGAATGCGCTGTAACTTTGGAGTAGTAGTAGTAGTAGTAGTAGTAGTAGTAGTAGTAGTAGTAGTGGTAGTAGTAGTAGTAGTAGTAGTAGTAGTAGTAGTAGTAGTAGTAGTGGTAGTAGTGGTAGTAGTAGTAGTAGTAGTAGTAATAGTGGTAGTGGTAGTAGTAGTAGTAGTAGTAGTAGTAGCAGTAGCAGTAGCAGTAGCAGTAGCAGTAGCAGTAGCAGTAGCAGTAGCAGTAGCAGTAGCAGTAGCAGTAGCAGTAGTAGTAGTAGTAGTAGTAGTAGTAGCAGTAGCAGTAGCAGTAGCAGTAGCAGTAGCAGTAGCAGTAGCAGTAGCAGTAGCAGTAGCAGTAGCAGTAGCAGTAGCAGTAGCAGTAGTAGTAGTTATAGAAGTTTTATTAGTTATTTTTATTATCTTTAAACCAAATTAATTAATTAAATACTAAATTATCTTGTAAACTATCGAGATCATTTTTACAATTTATTTACTTGATGTTTCCTATAAATTGAATTATTATTTATAAATACTATTTATATGTATAAACACTTAAGAACATTTATAAATCATTATGGATATTCATGTCAGTGCATCTAAAAATAGATTTTTACATCTTATACACACTCATCTGCCTATATTAATGAAATCTATACCATTTAAAATGAAAAATAATATTATAACCTATAACACCAAATAAATCATAATTTTAATAATATATAACATATTAAAAGTGAATTGTTTGAAATCAGAAAATTATAATGAGTTTAATACAATATTCAATGAATTATGGATATTTAATAAAAGTAATACATATTACCATAATTAAATATGGACTTTTAAAAAGTTCATTTTTGATAGAAATACTTGATATAAAAACTTCTTTAATATATCAATGTAAAGAAAAAGATAAATACAATTTGTATAATATTATAGACAAATAATTTGGTCATGACAATTCTTCTAAACACAATCAGTATACCAACAAGGAAGTTCTGAATGTGGTTGGGGCACATCCACCTTTCACTGGGAAGTGAATTCATTGGGGGGTTCAGACATTCGGTGTGGAACAATAGAGGACAGTAATCGCATTGTATAAGAGGACTCACTCTGCAGGTCCTAAAGTCGGGGCAGGAGATAGTGGGAAAATGCGGGATGGTGGAGGGTTGGGCGTTTATTGTGAATAAAATGGAGTTTAACAATTAAATTACCGTGGTGTGGTAGTGAGGTAGGAGATGAGAAGTATAGTTAGTTGGAGTTAGATGGTGATGATTTTTAAATAACTACCATAATGATTATAAAACTATGACAGAAACCCGCTTAGCTACAATACCCACCAGCCCCGCCCCGTTCTTTCACATCACCCGCCTTCCTTCACCAGCCCCACAAGCCCCGTTTAACCCGCTTTACCAGCACCTCCCTACCAAATCACCAAACTTCGTTAATCCCGCCTGCCTAACCAGCCCCGATCTGAAACAGCACCTCGCCCCCACCAGCTCCACCCTACGACGCGACTTAATTTCACCAGGCCCCGCCCCAAACAGACTTTCCGCAAGTGTAGCAGAACTTCGCGGGCAGTGGAATCATGTATTCACTGTCAAGCTTATGGTCTGCATCTCTATACTTGGCCTCGGAGTCCTGTCGCTTGTCCGTCCCTGTGTAAGAGGGTTACGCCGGGTAGTAGAGGTCGGCGGCGAAGGTCGAGGTTACGCGAGATGGGACGAGGGACGAAAGTCTAGTCGAAATGTAATCGCACGCACCTGGCATGCAGTAGTCCTGAACTAGGTCTTTGGGCAGTGAGAACTCTACGGGGTTCTGTCGTTCCATGGCTTTCACGAGGTTGTTGATAACGTCGCTGTCTTTGGTGAGTTGATTAGACGGCGTCGGCGAGGAGACACTAGGCGGCGCAACCGACGCCATAGGCGGCGACGGCGGGTTAGACGGGGGCGGAGACGGGGGCGGCTCCGCTTTCACGTCCGTCGAATCTCCGGCGCCGATTGCTACGACGACTGGGGCCACGGGGACGGGGTTCTGGGGTGCAAAGCAGTACTGGGGTGTCTTCAGGTGAGGTAAGCATACGCTGACAACCTTTGTTGGGACAGGAATTCTCTTCATCTTCTACGATTACAATAGAATTATGTTAAGTAGGAGAAGTTATTAACGATTAATGCTAATAGGAACCAACTCAGATAATATTTAGATGATTTTTATTCAATTTTTTTCATAGGTCGAACAAGTTTAGTTATTAATATTGATCATCAATAACATTAAAAGCATATATATAATATATATATTATATATATTTTCATATTAAAATAACCTCAGTAAACTTATTTGGTCTGCCTCTTTTAGAAATAGTGGTTTCTTTTTCCTTTTCTTTTCCATTCGGTAAAATAAGATCTATTTAATATTGTAGTTGATAAATAATGCAATTATAATCAACTTACATTGATTACAAAAATGTAATATTATAAAAATTAATTTACAATAGAGAATTTACTTAAATAAGCACTAAAGTAATAGTAAATATTAGTTTAATTAGAATATGCTTATATTATATATTTTGTGTGTATATACACTGTAAACAATTAGGGTACAGAAGGGCCAATTTTTAGGGTACAGTAGACACAAAAAAGCTTGATATTATATAAGGGAGAACTTCACACCTATCCCTCTCCTTCTCTCACTCTCACACTCACTCTTCTCTCCCACTCCATCCCCTCTTCCACTCCATTCCCTCTCACTCTACATAATATTCTACTACTCTAGTCATCTCTCTAAATGTGATTACTTATAATAAAGTTCAAGAGTACTGTAGTTAATATTGGGTATAGGTTATATTCCTATACTTGGTGTTATATTCATATCATTGTTAATTGAATTTGTGTTATATAATTTGTGTTCTATACATAGATTAATATGATACAGTTAATAATTAATATTTAATAAAGTATAATATAAAACATGTAATTGATAATAATAATGTCTTCATATTTTCAATATATCTATATAAATAATGATTTAATAATAAAAAAATAACAAATAAGAATATAATTCAACTACAATTACTCGAGACAATTGAAATAACATAATTACAAATTAAATTTTTAAAAAACTAAGGAGATTATTACAATAAGAAACATTTATTATTTATATTCGTTAAAACAGACACGATATGATCCAAAATTCTACTAATATTAAGAAAATAAATGATAAGAAATTATAAAGTAATTGAATATATTGAGAATATACCGGAATTAGGTTTGATATATATATATATATATATATATATATATATATTACATATGTATATTTAAACAGTTATTTTACTAAAAATTAAATTTAATCTTTATTAATATTGATGGGTATATTAAATTTTTATGATAGTAATTTATTTTTATAGTTAATAAAACAATTTTTATAATATATCATATAATAATACCAATACTTCAATACCATATATTATACAATTTTAGATCTCATTAAAACAGCAATTGTATCTATAATTATATATTTATGTGTGGATGAACAGTGGACATCGACCATTCATTATATATGAATAATAGAGGTTACTTTTAATTTTAACATGAAATATTTATATTATTTTAATATTCGTAATAAATGTGTGTTTTTAAATTAGTATGACTAGTTGATTTGATCATATTTTGATATTAATTTGTATGATAAACTATTTAATTTCTGATATATTTTTAAGGTACAATTCATTTTATTTCTTAAGTACTCTAATTAGGGTACTGCTATACGGACATGGTGTGTACCACAATTTTTACAGCGTATGTACATATTTATGCGTGATTCGATCATTTAAAAAAAAATAATTAAATTAACATATCCCCGTAGACGTTGTATACATTCTAAACAAACCATCGAATATAAGCGGGTCACCTTGACACCTCCAGCATAACCATTGACCCTTGGGAACGGTATCCTCATCCAAAGGGGGATCACTGTTCAATAGTAAATATATATAGTAAATATTATGTACAATGAGTTATGAAAATGTACATAAAACCTTCTTTATGTGAACATTTATATGCGAGTCTTAATATATTCAATTAAGAAGTATATTTTAGAAAAAATATTTATAAATACAATATTATACTGGATTAAGTAAATAAAGGTAACTAGAATATATATAAATAGTATGAATAAAACGTATTCATGTTAGCAGTAATGTCAACATCAATATTGAAACAATTTGCTGTTTAGTTATTATACAAATATAATTATCTTATCTGATTTTTAGATCAATATTATAAGCTAATATATCATAAGGTAGGCAAACGAAAACTTTGTAAGCGTTTTAAATAATAAATAGTTTATGATTTTAGAAACAAACTGGCACTGGAGATGGAATGATGCTGCACACCTATCACAATTTAATAAGTCACCATATTCCGAACAACTATCGCAATATGGATGATTTTGTACTTTGGGGAAGCGAAACCTATGTGTTATATTCCTATCCGGCACTAAAAGAATATTAAATATTAAAATATATATATATATATATATATGTATGTGTGTATAGTTCTATTATGTGTATACAATAAATATCATATATTATTTGAAACTTTAATAAATAATATGAGTGTTAAATAAAGCTAACTGCTTTCTTTATTTTTGCAATTTTTAAACTTATTTGGATAATGAACGGGTGCCCTTGTCAATTCTTCAATTCTCTAAAAACATATTCATTGTAATATTTAATACAAACTATGTATTAAAATATTATTTGTTTAAATGAATTGTTTACTTAGAAGTATTTATTTAATTTGAAGGATATTGGGTATATAAATAGATAATGTTATAACCTCCATAATATTTTTTTCTTCTTTTAAAGTGGTATCTTCAGTCACATTTTCAGTAATTTTAGTAATATTCATCATTTTGGCGGTTACTGAATAATTCAGTGAATGCTTTTTCTTAATATATAATTTATATATATATATTAATAAACTGTATGGTATATTATATATATAATATATTATTTAAAATATATAAAAGAAGATAGGTATAATTGAAAATCAGAAAACAAATATGATGGCATGGTAAATAATATGATAGATTCACATATAAAATATATTATAAAATTATAAATTTTATTAATTTAGAAAGCAAGTGTATTTTAATTTTGTAATATTTTTTAATTAAAATAAATTATAGCTTATATTAATAATTAATTATACTCAATTATATAAATAGTATAATTAATTTTATAAATAATAATTAATATTATAGCAAATATGATTACAGAGTATCTTCAAAGATTTTGAATATAAATTGAAAATGTAAACAAAAATAAGTATAAAAATAAAAACTAAAATCTTAAATTCTAAACTTTTTCAATTATTATAATAAATTATTCATTAATTTATAAAATATCCTTATTTTTGTTAATATATAATTATATAAATATACATAATATATGATTAGTTCGTACACTTTATAATTAGTATAATTTTATAAAATTTCTATATAATGTACTAAGTTCTATATACAATTATTAGTATATATATTATTATATTTGCTAACCATTGGTGATTAATATGCTCTTCTATAGAGCTTATGAATACTTTCAATAATAAATTTTTATAAAAAATTGATAAATATCGAAATACATATAAGTAAATTGTACTATATTTTGATTTTGCATTAGGTTACCATCCATAATTCAATAATATGTATTATTAGTATTATCCAAGATTAGGTAATCTTGGGTATTATTATGAGGTAGCATGCTTATCCATGTAGATATAATTGCCGTTCATAATTTAAATTAAAATAGAATCATATGATTAGCAGGAGAAAGAGTGAATGTTGTAATTGTTTAATACTCTTATCACTTCGATCATGTTTTATTGACTTAGTACAATATATATGACTAGTTATTATACTTACTAGATTGTAACCGAATACATAACTCCGAAGTTCTTTCATGAGTGTATTGATATAGTTATTCCATTAGTAGTTATATAGATACATTTTTGATGGTCATTTGGGTTTTTGTTTTTATAATATTCAATCAGCCCGTCTTTACAATCCATTGTTATATGCATCTTGAGATTTGCCTTTAGTAAATATAAAGAGTACTCCGAATATGTAACTGAAGTTATCTGATCATAAAGGAGGCCAATACTGTATTATTATGGCCTTTGATTTGTAAATTATTCTTGTTTCATTATTAAATAATTATACATAAAACATTTCAATATATTTTATTTTCATGTTCAAAGTAGTATAAATATATTGGTATTGGTACATACAATATATGTAATATAGACATTTATATATATATGTAATATAGACATCTATATATATTGTAATACACAGTGTATTACAAGTGCCTCGTAATTAAAAAGATCATGAGGATTAAGAGTATACTATGCTACTAATATATTCACTTGCTGGCTTAATGTACTCCTGCTCTCTCCTTAATTAAGACAAGGTAACTTTATGACTCATCATTATCATAGAAATATATTAACATGAGTCTTTTATAAATTTTACAATTTGTGCTTTTCCAACATTAATTATTAAGTTCATAATAAAGAATTAATAACATAAATATATATATATATAAATTAATGCTATATTGAATTTGTGCGATTTTGTTTATATTTATATAACATTAACTTATTATAATTTCTCAATAACTAATGTAATGTTTAATATACATTCGATAATAATATATTTCGTCATATAATTGAATGTGTAATATTATTTGTGATTGATGTTGTTTTTCAATGATACAATTTACGAAATCTCTTTAGATGTATATTGGCTGAATTGATTCAATTGTTAATTTAACTTCTCGATCATGACTATCCCCATCATCGTAAACGACGACGAAAGGGACTCTCTTCCAGATATGTTGCAATCAAAAGAATTCAATTCAAAATATAATATCTATGAAGTCTTGGGAAAGTTAGATGTTAACATTTATATATTTAAATAAATTCTAAAATTATAATCAATATATTATTATATTACTCTTTAGATGATGATTATGAATATGGAGTGTTTTCAAATATTATAGATATATAAAATCAAAAATAAACATAAAAATCAAATTATTAAAGTATACATTTTTTCAGTTCTAACATTTTCATTTTATTTCCTGAAAAATTAATATTTAACTATTCTTCTATTTAAACATTGATAAGGCATATCATAACAATATACATAGTTAGGCATATTAAAATATCAGAATTTCGTAGCAGGCTAATCGTTTGCCATTTATTAGGGGCTAACCAAACCCATTTGTTAGGGGCTAACCAAACCCATTTATTAGGGGCTAACCAAACCCATTAATTAGGGGCTAACCAAACCCATTAATTAGGGGCTAACCAAACCCATTAATTAGGGGCTAACTAAACCCATTAATTAGGGGCTAACTAAACCCATTAATTAGGGGCTAACTAAACCCATTACTTAGGGGCTAACTAAAACAATTAATTAGGGGTTAACTAAACCTATTAATTAGGGGTTAACTAAACCCATTAATTAGGGGCTATCTAAACCCATTAATTAGGGGTTAACTAAACCCATTAATTAGGGGTTAACTAAACCCATTAATTAGTGGCTAACTAAACCCATTAATTAGGGGCTAACTAAACCCATTAATTAGGGGCTAACTAAACCCATTAATTAGGGGCTAACTAAACCCATTAATTAGGGGTTAACTAAACCCATTTATTAGGGGCTAACCAAACCCATTTATTAGGGGTTAACCAAACCTATTTATTAGGGGCTAACCAAACCCATTTATTAGGGGCTAACCAAACCCATTAATTAGGGGTTAACCAAACCCATTAATTAGGGGCTAACCAAACCCATTAATTTGGGGTTAACTAAACCCATTAATTAGGGGCTAACCAAACCTATTAATTAGGGGCTAACAAAACCCATTAATTAGGGGCTAACTAAACCCATTTATTAGGGGCTAACCAAACCCATTTATTAGGGGCTAACCAAACCCATTAATTAGGGGCTAACCAAACCCATTAATTAGGGGCTAACCAAACCCATTAATTAGGGGCTAACTAAACCCATTAATTAGGGGCTAACTAAACCCATTAATTAGGGGCTAACTAAACCCATTAATTAGGGGCTAACTAAACCCATTAATTAGGGGTTAACTAAACCCATTAATTAGGGGTTAACTAAACCCATTAATTAGGGGCTATCTAAACCCATTAATTAGGGGCTAACTAAACCCATTTGTTAGGGGCTAACCAAACCCATTAATTAGGGGTTAACTAAACCCATTAATTAGGGGCTAACTAAACCCATTAATTAGGGGTTAACTAAACCCATTTGTTAGGGGCTAACTAAACCCATTAATTAGGGGCTAACTAAACCCATTAATTAGGGGCTAACTAAACCCATTAATTAGGGGCTAACTAAACCCATTAATTAGGGGCTAACCAAACCCATTAATTAGGGGCTAACTAAACCCATTAATTAGGGGCTAACTAAACCCATTAATTAGGGGTTAACTAAACCCATTAATTAGGGGCTAACTAAACCCATTAATTAGGGGTTAACTAAACCCATTAATTTGGGGTTAACTAAACCCATTAATTAGGGGCTATCTAAACCCATTAATTAGGGGCTAACTAAACCCATTTGTTAGGGGCTAACCAAACCCATTAATTAGGGGTTAACTAAACCCATTAATTAGGGGCTAACTAAACCCATTAATTAGGGGTTAACTAAACCCATTTGTTAGGGGCTAACTAAACCCATTTGTTAGGGGCTAACCAAACCCATTAATTAGGGGTTAACTAAACACATTAATTAGGGGTTAACTAAACCCATTAATTAGGGGTTAACTAAACCCATTAATTAGGGGCTAACTAAACCCATTAATTAGGGGTTAACTAAACCCATTAATTAAGGGCTAACTAAACCCATTAATTAGGGGCTAACTAAACCCATTAATTAGGGGCTAACTAAACCCATTAATTAGGGGCTAACTAAACCCATTAATTAGGGGCTAACTAAACCCATTAATTAGGGGCTAACCAAACCCATTTATTAGGGGCTAACTAAACCCATTAATTAGGGGTTAACTAAACCCATTAATTAGGGGCTAACCAAACCCATTAATTAGGGGCTAACTAAACCCATTAATTAGGGGCTAACTAAACCCATTAATTAGGGGCTAACCAAACCCATTTATTAGGGGCTAACCAAACCCATTAATTAGGGGTTAACTAAACCCATTAATTAGGGGTTAACCAAACCCATTTATTAGGGGCTAACTAAACCCATTAATTAGGGGCTAACCAAACCCATTTATTAGGGGCTAACTAAACCCATTAATTAGGGGTTAACTAAACCCATTAATTAGGGGCTAACCAAACCCATTAATTAGGGGCTAACTAAACCCATTAATTAGGGGCTAACTAAACCCATTAATTAGGGGCTAACCAAACCCATTTATTAGGGGCTAACCAAACCCATTAATTAGGGGTTAACTAAACCCATTAATTAGGGGTTAACCAAACCCATTTATTAGGGGCTAACTAAACCCATTAATTAGGGGCTAACCAAACCCATTTATTAGGGGCTAACCAAACCCATTAATTAGGGGTTAACTAAACCCATTAATTAGGGGTTAACCAAACCCATTAATTAGTGGCTAACTAAACCCATTTGTTAGTGGTTAACTAAACCCATTAATTAGGGGCTAACTAAACCCATTAATTAGTGGCTAACTAAACCCATTTGTTAGTGGTTAACTAAACCCATTAATTAGGGGTTAACTAAACCCAATAATTAGGGGTTAACTAAACCCATTTGTTAGAGGGGTCAGCAGTACGGTGCGTCGTTGCATTAACAAAACTTCGCACGCCGAATTCGCCGTGAAAATCATCGACTTGACGGACAACGACTCGAGGCAACAATTACGTCTCACTACGATGAAAGAGATTGAACAGTTGCGAGTATGCGCTACTCATCCGAATATCAGTACGTCAAGCGATTTCACTCGCGCAGATTTACTTTGTGTATAAATAATCTCCACTAATCAATACTGTGAATATTTATATAAATCTAACTTTACCAGAATCTTTTTATGATTTTCATATATTATATTATATATATTATATATATATATTATATATATATATTATATTATATATTGTGATATTAAACATATAACAGTTAATTTGATTGAAACTTTCGAATCGGAAGCCTTTATATTTCTTGTTTTTGAACTGTTAGTACGACCTGCACACGGACAAGGTAGATTACAACTCGTGTTCCCCTAACGACATTGCCTAATTGCAGGTGTAAGAACGGTGAATTATTCGACTACCTGACAAGAGTCGTGACCTTATCGGAGAAGAGAACCAGGTTACCCATCCTCGACACTCTTTCGCCGTTCGCATTCAATCAAATAGTTAATTCTATACTCGGTACCATCTTTCGCGTTGTTTCGGCGTATTTATTGTAAGAGTCGGTTTTTAAACGTTACCGGTGCCGCTAGACTAAACAAAGCCATGCCTCGGCCGCAACTGTTATTCTGTATTCGGTGTTACGTGATGGCATCCCGTTTTTATAATGTTTCGCTCGCAACCAGAACGTTGATGAAACAACTTATCCAGGCCGTCGAATTCATACACGCAAATAAAATGGTGCACAGAGATTTGAAGGTTTGACTTGCTGACATTTGTCTAATTAGCGATAGTACTTTATTATATGTACATACCATTCTCTACATAACACTCTCTACATACCATTCTCTACATACCACTCTCTACATACCATTCTCTACATACCACTCTCTAGATACCACTCTTTACCTATCATTCTCTACATACCATTCTTTACATACCATTCTCTACATACCATTATCTAGATACCACTCTTTACCTACCATTCTCTACATACCACTCTTTACCTACCACTCTCTACATACCATTCTCTACATACCATTCTCTACATACCACTCTTTACCTACCATTCTCTACATACCACTCTTTACCTACCACTCTCTACATACCATTCTCTACATACCATTCTCTACATACCACTCTTTACCTACCATTCTCTAGATACCACTCTGTACATATCATTCTCTACATACCACTCTCTACATACCACTCTCTACATACCACTCTTTACATACCACTCTCTACATACCACTCTCTACATATCACTCTCTAGATACCATTCTTTAGATACCATTCTCTACATACCACTCTCTAGATACCATTCTCTACATACCACTCTCTACATACCACTCTCTACATACCACTCTTTACATACCACTCTCTACATACCACTCTCTACATATCACTCTCTAGATACCATTCTTTAGATACCATTCTCTACATACCACTCTCTAGATACCATTCTCTACATACCACTCTCTACATACCACTCTCTACATACCACTCTTTACATACCACTCTCTACATACCACTCTCTACATATCACTCTCTAGATACCATTCTTTAGATACCATTCTCTACATACCACTCTCTAGATACCATTCTCTACATACCACTCTCTACATACCACTCTTTACATACCACTCTCTACATACCACTCTCTACATATCACTCTCTAGATACCATTCTTTAGATACCACTCTCTACATATCATTCTCTACATACCACTCTCTAGCTATCACTCTCTACATACCACTCTCTACATACCACTCTCTACATACCACTCTCTACATACCACTCTCTACATATCACTCTCTACATACCACTCTCTACCTACTACTCTCTACCTATCATTCTCTACATACCACTCTCTACATACCACACTCTACATACCCTCGTATAAAGCTATTATATTTATGTAATCTCTTTGCATATAAATATTGAATATATACATCATTGCATCATTACATTACATCGCGTGAAGTGTGACCCCATATGTGACTCTTCCCATTGTTTTGTCTTTTTTATCTATATTGTATACATGATACTGACTACGGACAAGGTCTGATCAAGCGACGTGCATAAGTTTACATACTTCATCGAGAGACATAAACACACATACTATTTCATTAAAAAAATTGCATATCTCAATGTTCGTGACTGGCACGTTTTGTATGGCAATACATGATTATTTATATGTAATACACACCTAGCACAAAGCTCTATATATCTCATAGTGGGGATAGTATACCTACCCTCACCATCCACTATTACTCTCACAACCACCACCAATCCTACCCCCACCATCCCACTATTACTCTCACAACCACCACCAATCCTACCCACACCATCCCGCTATTACTCTCACAACCACCACCAATCCTACCCCCACCATCCTACTATTACTCTCACAACCACAACCACAACCAATCCTACCTCCGCAATCCCCCCCACCCTACCACCGCTATTACCCCCACCTTACCACCGCCATTACCCCCACCCTAACATCGCCATTATACCCACCTTACCACCGCCATTAACCCCACCCTACCACCGCCATTAGCACCACACCACCATCATCCCACCAATACCCCCACAATACTCCCACCCTACCACCGCCATTACCCCCACCCTACCAACGCCATTACCCTCACACTAACCAAACAATCGTCCCTACCATTCTACCGCCATTTCCCCCACCCCACCACCACCATTACGCCCACCCCATTATCCCGCCCCACCACCGCCATTACCCCTATCCTACCACCGCTATTATCCCCACCCCACCCCACCAACACCATTACTCCCACCCCACCACCACCATTTCCCCCACCTCAACCATTACCCCCACCCTACTCCCCCACCCACCCCCCACATAGCCAGAGAACATCCTATTGGATGACTCATTGAACGTGAAACTTTCAGATTTCGGTTTCATCACCGAAATCAAATCCGATACGGATTTAATGGGTTACCTATGACTATAATGCGATATTAACGTAATTACCCGGCTATTTAATAGCCACGTAATAGCCTATATCGCTTTTCAATGAATTATGAGCCCTGTCTAATCTTATCATATATACCCCTATACCCACTCCCAAATTGACTAAAATCCCCACGTGCTCCAGCATCACTGCTTAAAATACAACTCCACCTCATCTAACTCCATTTCACCTATCTTCGCGCCTATCGCATTACAAACCCCGGATTACACCTCCAGTAGAGGTCCTCCACCCCATCCTAAATCCCTCCCCTCCACCTCCCAGATCTATGTGGAACGCCTGGTTACCTAGCTCCCGAAACCCTCAAGGTCTCTATGTATGAAAATTCGCCTGGCTACGGAAGACCCGTTGATATGTTAGTTGGGTTTTAGGGTTTCAGTTGGTTTAAATATTTACTTTCAAAATTATAGGTTTTCAAAATTGTGAGGTAGGTTGCTTTTTAGATTGATGAGGTTTTTAGGGTAGTTGTGATATGTGTAGTGGAACCATGAGTTTACTAGAGAATTAGTGAGTTTAGTGGAGATGTAGTTAGGCTAGTGAAGAAACAGTGAGTAGTAACTAGTGTGATCAGGTCCTTACATTATCTAGACATTAACTAGTGTGATCAGGTCCCTACATCATCTAGACATTAACTAGTGTGATCAGGTCCCTACATTATCTAGACATTAACTAGTGTGATCAGATCCCTGCATTATCTAGACATTAACTAGTGTGATCACCTACATTATCTAGACATTAACTAGTGTGATCACCTACATCATCTAGACATTAACTAGTGTGATCAGGTCCCTACATTATCTAGACATTAACTAGTGTGATCAGGTCCCTACATTATCTAGACATTAACTAGTGTGATCAGGTCCCTGCATTATCTAGACATTAGCTAGTGTGATCACCTACATTATCTAGACATTAACTAGTGTGATCACCTACATTATCTAGACATTGACTAGTGTGATCAGGTCCCTACATTATCTAGACATTAACTAGTGTGATCAGGTCCCTACATTATCTAGACATTAACTAGTGTGATCACCTACATTATCTAGACATTAACTAGTGTGATCAGGTCCCTACATTATCTAGACATTAACTAGTGTAATCAGGTCCCTACATTATCTAGACATTAACTAGTGTGATCAGGTCCCTGCATTATCTAGACATTAACTAGTGTGATCAGGTCCCTGCATTATCTAGACATTAACTAGTGTGATCAGTTCCCTACATTATCTAGACATTAACTAGTGTGATCACCTACATTATCTAGACATTAACTAGTGTGATCAGGTCCCTGCATTATCTAGACATTAACTAGTGTAATCACCTACATTATCTAGACATTAACTAATGTGATCACCTACATTATCTAGACATTAACTAGTGTAATCACCTACATTATCTAGACATTTACTAGTGTGATCACCTACATTATCTAGACATTAACTAGTGTGATCACCTACATTATCTTGACATTAACTAGTGTAATCACCTACATTATCTAGACATTAACTAGTGTAATCACCTACATTATCTAGACATTAACTAGTGTGATCACCTACATTATCTAGACATTAACTAGTGTAATCACCTACATTATCTAGACATTAACTAGTGTGATCACCTACATTATCTTGACATTAACTAGTGTGATCACATACATTATCTAGACATTAACTAGTGTAATCACCTACATTATCAAGACATTAACTAGTGTAAACACCTACATTATCAAGACATTAACTAGTGTAATCACCTACATTATCAAGACATTAACTAGTATGATCACCTACATTATCTAGACATTAACTAGTGTGATCACCTACATTATATAGACATTAACTAGTGTGTTCACCTACATTATCTTGACATTAACTATTGTGATCACCTACATTATCAAGACATTAACTAGTGTAATCACCTACATTATCTAGACATTAACTAGTGTGATCACCTACATTATCTAGACATTAACTAGTGTGATCACCTACATTATCTTGACATTAACTAGTGTGATCACCTACATCATATAGACATTAACTAGTGTGATCACTTACATTATCTTGACATTAACTAGTGTGATCACCTACATTATCTAGACATTAACTAGTGTGATCACGTACATTATCAAGACATTAACTAGTGTGATCACCTACATTATATAGACATTAACTAGTGTAATCACCTACATTATCAAGACATTAACTAGTGTAAACACCTACATTATCAAGACATTAACTAGTGTGATCACCTACATTATATAGACATTAACTAGTGTAATCACCTACATTATCAAGACATTAACTAGTGTAAACACCTACATTATCAAGACATTAACTAGTGTAATCACCTACATTATCAAAACATTAACTAGTGTGATCACCTACATTATCTAGACATTAACTAGTGTGATCACCTACATTATATAGACATTAACTAATGTGATCACCTACATTATCTAGACATTAACTATTGTGATCACCTACATTATCTTGACATTAACTAGTGTGATCACCTACATTATCTAGACATTGACTAATGTGATCACCTACATTATCTAGACATTAACTAGTGTAATCACCTACATTATCTAGACATTAACTAGTGTAATCACCTACATTATCTTGACATTAACTAGTGTGATCACCTACATTATCAAGACATTAACTAGTGTAATCACCTACATTATCAAGACATTAACTAGTGTAAACACCTACATTATCAAGACATTAACTAGTGTAATCACCTACATTATCAAGACATTAACTAGTGTGATCACCTACATTATATAGACATTAACTAGTGTAATCACCTACATTATCTTGACATTAACTAGTGTGATCACCTACATTATCAAGACATTAACTAGTGTAATCACCTACATTATCAAGACATTAACTAGTGTAAACACCTACATTATCAAGACATTAACTAGTGTAATCACCTACATTATCTTGACATTAACTAGTGTGATCATATACATTATCTAGACATTAACTAGTGTAATCACCTACATTATCAAGACATTAACTAGTGTAAACACCTACATTATCAAGACATTAACTAGTGTAATCACCTACATTATCAAGACATTAACTAGTGTGATCACCTACATTATCTAGACATTAACTAGTGTGATCACCTACATTATATAGACATTAACTAGTGTAATCACCTACATTATCTAGACATTAACTAATGTGATCACCTACATTATCTAGACATTAACTAATGTGATCACCTACATTAACTAGACATTAACTAATGTGATCACCTACATTATCTAGACATTAACTAATGTGATCACCTACATTATCTAGACATTAACTAGTGTGTTCACCTACATTATCTTGACATTAACTATTGTGATCACCTACATTATCAAGACATTAACTAATGTGATCACCTACATTATCTAGACATTAACTAATGTGATCACCTACATTAACTAGACATTAACTAATGTGATCACCTACATTATCTAGACATTAACTAATGTGATCACCTACATTATCTAGACATTAACTAGTGTGTTCACCTACATTATCTTGACATTAACTAGTGTGATCACCTACATTATCTAGACATTAACTAGTGTGTTCACATACATTATCTTGACATTAACTAGTGTAATCACCTACATTATCAAGACATTAACTAGTGTAATCACCTACATTATCAAGACATTAACTAGTGTAATCACCTACATTATCAAGACATTAACTAGTGTAATCACCTACATTATCAAGACATTAACTAGTGTAATCACCTACATTATCAAGACATTAACTAATGTGATCACCTACATTATCTAGACATTAACAAGTATGATCACCTACATTATCTAGACATTAACTAGTGTAAACACCTACATTATCTAGACATTAACTAGTGTGATCACCTACATTATCAAGACATTAACTAGTGTAATCATCTACATTATCAAGACATTGACTATTGTAATCACCTACATTATCAAGACATTAACTAGTGTAATCACCTACATTATATAGACATTAACTAGTGTGATCACCTACATTATCTAGACATTAACTAGTGTAATCACCTACATTATTTAGACATTAACTAGTGTGATCACCTACATTATCTAGACATTAACTAGTGTAATCACCTACATTATCTAGACATTAACTAGTGTGATCACCTACATTATCTAGACATTAACTAGTGTAATCACCTACATTATCTAGACATTAACTAGTTTAATCACCTACATTATCTAGACATTATCTAGTGTGATCACCTACATTATCTAGAAACGTAGCTAGATATTTTCCATTGCGTTTAAATATAATACTTCGTAGATTCAAGTCGTGTGTTGTATAAAAATGCTGCCAAATTCACTCCAACGTCGTAATTCCTCTTATTTAAGTTTACATTTGATGTTTATGCTATTTGTTTACATTGTATCAATACATTTTATGCACTTACCCTTGACCTTGTTTATAGCCTGACATATATCTCGGCTTGCTCATGCCAATAATACATTTCTTTGTGTATATTTCTTTATTATTTATTACATTTCACATTTAATTACATTAATTACATTTCACATTTATTGCATTTCTCTAATCACTAATTGTTTTTATTTTTATATTATCTTGTTTATAAAACAAAAGGTAATTATAATTATAATTAGCATTCACATTTCAATATCAAGATTGTTTTACAAATTACTTGAATATTTTATTTATACCTCTTATAGAAGTGATTCTTTATAGTTTCATGATCAACTCTGTAATCTCAATTGAACAAAGTTCTAAATGGATATATCTCCTTAAAAATTATCTGTTCAGAACTATTAGAATCTTTGTAGAATTATAGACTTTACATCCCTACCATATATAGACATAGTTTATACGAATGGGCATTGCTCCAGCCTTAGCCCCACCTTTACCTAACCACCACCTGGCATTATACAGGTGGGCTTGCGGAGTTATTCTCTACACACTGTTAGTCTTTGTTTTCCTCTACTGTTTTATAATTAGTAACACTTAATATTACTTAATACTACTTGATATTAATTAATTAGACTAAATAATACTTATTATTATATAATAATACTTAATAAAACTTAATTTTACTTAATAAGATTAAACGATACTTAATTTTACCTAATTTTATTTAATATTCCCTAATAAAACTTAATATTACTTACCAACATTTGTATATTCCAAACCACATACTTTCCATACTCATACCTAATAATATTGTACTTATGCCCCACCCTCTCAACATCCCACATCTATATACTCACTATATCCACTGTATCTCACACCCTACACTCACTATATCTCACAGTCTACACTCACTATATCTCACACCCTACTCTCACTGTATCTCACAGCCTACACTCACTATATCCACTATATCTCACACCCTACACTCACTATATCTCACACCCTACACTCACTATATCCCACACCCTACACTCACTATATCTCACAGCCTACACTCACTATATCCACTATATCTCATACCCTACACTCACTATATCTCACAGCCTACACTCACTATATCTCACACCCTACACTCACTATATCCACTATATCTCATACCCTACATTCATTACACTCACTATATCTCACAGCCTACACTCACTATATCTCACACCCTACTCTCACTATATCTCACAGCCTACACTCACTATATCCACTATATCTCACAGCCTACACTCACTATATCTCACACCCTACACTCACTATATCCACTATATCTCATACCCTACACTCACTATATCTCACACCCTACACTCACTATATCCACTATATCTCATACCCTACACTCACTATATCTCACACCCTACACTCACTATATCCACTATATCTCACACCCTACACTCACTATATCTCACACCCTACACTCACTATATCTCACACCCTACACTCACTACACTCACTATATCACACACCCTACACTCACTATATCCACTATATCTCACAGTCTACACTCACTATATCCACTATATCTCATACCCTACACTCACTACACTCACTATATCTCACAGCCTACACTCACTATATCCACTATATCTCACAGCCTACACTCACTATATCCACTATATCACACAGCCTACTCTCACTATATCTCACAGCCTACACTCACTATATCCACTATATCTCACAGCCTACACTCACTATATCCACTATATCTCACAGCCTACACTCACTATAGCCACTATATCACACAGCCTACTCTCACTATATCTCACAGCCTACACTCACTATATCTCACAGCCTACACTCACTATATCTCATACCCTACACTCACTATATCTCACAGCCTACACTCACTATATCTCACACCCTACTCTCACTATATCTCACAGCCTACACTCACTATATCCACTATATCTCACAGCCTACACTCACTATATCTCACACCCTACACTCACTATATCCACTATATCTCATACCCTACATTCATTACACTCACTATATCTCACAGCCTACACTCACTATATCTCACACCCTACTCTCACTATATCTCACAGCCTACACTCACTATATCCACTATATCTCACAGCCTACACTCACTATATCTCACAGCCTACACTCACTATATCTCACAGCCTACACTCACTATATCTCACACCCTACACTCACTATATCCACTATATCTCATACCCTACACTCACTATATCCACTATATCTCATATCCTACACTCACTATATCTCACACCCTACACTCACTATATCCACTATATCTCATACCCTACATTCATTACACTCACTATATCTCACAGCCTACACTCACTATATCTCACACCCTACTCTCACTATATCTCACAGCCTACACTCACTATATCCACTATATCTCACAGCCTACACTCACTATATCTCACACCCTACATTCACTATATCCACTATATCTCATACCCTACACTCACTATATCTCACACCCTACACTCACTATATCCACTATATCTCACAGCCTACACTCACTATATCTCACACCCTACACTCACTATATCCACTATATCTCATACCCTACACTCACTATATCTCACACCCTACACTCACTATATCCACTATATCTCATACCCTACACTCACTATATCTCACACCCTACACTCACTATATCCACTATATCTCACAGCCTACACTCACTATATCTCACACCCTACACTCACTATATCCACTATATCTCATACCCTACACTCACTATATCTCACACCCTACACTCACTATATCCACTATATCTCATACCCTACACTCACTATATCTCACACCCTACACTCACTATATCCACTATATCTCACAGCCTACACTCACTATATCTCACAGCCTACACTCACTATATCTCACAGCCTACACTCACTATATCTCTAACCCTACACTCACTATATCCACTATATCACACAGCCTACTCTCACTATATCTCACAGCCTACACTCACTATATCCACTATATCTCACAGCCTACACTCACTATATCTCACAGCCTACACTCACTATATCTCACAGCCTACACTCACTATATCTCTAACCCTACACTCACTATATCCACTATATCACACAGCCTACTCTCACTATATCTCACAGCCTACACTCACTATATCCACTATATCTCACAGCCTACACTCACTATATCTCACACCCTACACTCACTATATCACACAGTCTACACTCACTATATCTCACACCCTACACTCACTACACTCACTATATCTCACAGCCTACACTCACTACACTCACTATATCTCACACCCTACACAGCCTACACTCACTATATCTCACACACTACATTCATTATATCCACTATATCTGTAACCCTACACTCACTATATCACACACCCTACACTCACTACACTCACTATATCTCACAGCCTACACTCACTATATCTCACACCCTACACTCACTACACTCACTATATCTCACACCCTACACTCACTATATCTCACACACTACACTCACTACACTCACTATATCTCACACCCTACACAGCCTACACTCACTATATCTCACACACTACATTCATTATATCCACTATATCTCTAACCCTACACTCACTATATCACACACCCTACTCTCACTATATCCACTATATCTCACAGCCTACACTCACTATATCACACACCCTACACTCACTACACTCACTATATCACACACCCTACACTCACTATATCCACTATATCTCACACCCTACACTCACTACACTCACTATATCACACACCCTACACTCTCACTCCCTATCGCACACAGTCTAGTCGGCTGCCCCCCATTCTGGCACCGGCGCCAAATGCAGATGCTCAGACTTATCATGGAGGCCCACTTCTCGTTCCAGAGTCCGGAATGGGATGATATTAGTTGTTCGGCTAAGGACCTGGTTAGTGGTTACACGGGTAAAGTCTTTGCAGGATCATTGAGAGGTCGTCGCACGGCTATTGTGAGGTCATTGCGAGGTCATTTCAAGGTCATTTTAAGATAACCCTATCGCAGTGGTATTGATTCATATTCAGAATGTTATGAACTTGGAGTTTACATGCAATTAACAATAAGATCTTAAAAATGTTCTCCTGTAAATATTATTCATTCTGCTCGGTTAATAATGTTTAATAAATAATAATAAATAATTAATAATTATTAAAATTCCTCTTACCTCATATCAAATGCATGATCTCCTGAAAATTATTATATTCACAAATTCGAAAAAAATAATAAATATTTTTTAAAATGAGAGTCATTTTTTATATTAAGAAGTCAAAATTGTTATATTTCACATCTCATCTTTCCTGAAACTGCTCTTAGATTAGCAGCCTATTGGTAGTAGACCCTGGGAGGAGGATGACTGCAACTCAAGCCCTGGCACATGACTTCTTCAAGTGCGAACAGGTTGAGTAGGGAATGTTGGATATACTAAGTGTTAACTTATCTACACTAATCCAAATTGAAATCATATTTACTCTAATTTAACACTTCAGGTACCGATAAGGAAAATTCACACTTTCAGGGTTTTTATTCAATGTATTTTTTACCTAATACCAATCTTATAACTTTTGGTAGTAAATTACACGGTACATATAAATACTTTTGTAATAGTACTTATAAAATTTTAAAATGTATCTAACAAATATTGATTAACATTTCCATAATATTCGGATTTAATCCTATATTATAATTTCGAGCATTTCAACATTATACTAAATACGAATAGATGAATTACTAGAATCATCTTTACTACATAATTACTTTACTACATAATTACTTTACTGCATAATTACTTTACTATTTTATCACCGATTGTGTAAATGGCAATATACAGAAAATCTCTAAATTGTGAGACGCAATTTTACCAAATCTTTTAAAACAGGAAGTAGCCTTCGTAATGATTGCCATTGTGCGAATACAGAACCTGCGCTTGAAGCCGCCTCCCGTCGAGGTGAAAACAATAAAACAAGACCCTTACAGCATTAAGGTTTTGGCATCCTTCATACGCAGCGCACCCAAACCCAAACCCAAACCATAGTTCTGTTTCGTTTAATCGTTGGATGGTGAATTGCAATAAACCGAAATCCTTGCGTTGCCATGGTGATATCACAATTACACGCGCCCTTCATGCCCCGTACTATACAATGACAATATTTGTAGTCTATAATCGGTGTACTCTTGGCAACGAATCGAATACGAACGGTGTAATATTACTCATGCTGTGATCTTTTTAACTTAATCTTCTTATTGTTTACATAGCAACACCTCGAGCTCACGATTGTAGGCTATGCACTATGCATACGCAAGCCACGTACGCCGTACTTTAGTCTGCATTCGATGTTTGGTTGCACTACGGCCTACCTTTTGCGTCTCCTTATCCCGATAGGTGTACCGTCGGCTGATTGACGGGGGTGCTTTCAGAATCTACGGACACTGGGTAAAGAAGGGCGACGCTCAAAATAGGGCAGCACTATTTGAAAACAGACCAATCAAAGCACTAAAGGTTACGTACCTAATTCATTTAGATCATTCACACGTCGCATTACCTTAACTTACGTTACACTCGTGGCACCTTGCCTTACACTACTTTACCTTATCTTAACCTGCTTTTACTGTATCCTACCTTACACACTCCTAACACCAATCAGTCATGATTTCGTATACAGTATATATACCGATATGTTCAACCGACTAGATTTTAAACAAACTCTATTTTATTAATAATTAAAAATAATGTATTCTATTGTTACATTTATTGTTTATAATTCCCAAGCATCCAGAATATTTAGTTTTTTTTTGTTATCTAATAAAAGTGAAAATAATTTGTATTTACATTATTAATATATTATGTCTATCATTTATTTAATATAATTATATAATATTGTATAATAGTTACATCATCCGGATTATGATTACTAAACTCGAATCATTAGGATAATGCATTATATATATATTTAATAATAATTAGTAAATCTAAATGTGAATTTTCTAAAATACAGATCAAAAGGGAAATGTTTGCTCCGTATATACAATCCGGTTACTGATTCCCAAAGACTCTGCTCCTAAGCGCATCGTTGTACTTTATCCTATAAAATATGCTCACAATACACACACGCATGTCATGTGACTATTCGTTTCTAGATATTCAAATTTTGTTACCGATTACAATATTATTTTCCATGCCGAATTATTTTATATTAAATACAAACACAAAATATCAATGAATCTGAAGCACTGGAATATTATTTTTGCACGTTCAACATTTTTACTGGCACTGTTATTGCTATTATTTATTTAGAATTTATCGTTGATTTTTTATAGACAATTTATAGATTTGCGAAATGTTTTTGTTCACCAAACCGTTATTTTAATTACAAACTTATTTCAATTTTTGAACTAACCAAATACACGTATTCTAAATGTATTGACAAACTAACCAATGAATTTATATCAAATCTATGAATTAATCGACGAAATTTATAATATTTTTATTTTCCGCAATTTTATTAGGCCTAATAAATAACATTTGACTAAGTCAAGTCTATTGGATAACTTCTGAATCGAGGTCGTAGCATGGATCTTCTACGTAGAGCCAATAGTCCGGAGACAAGGCCTTCATTTTACAAACATCAAATGTAATAACATGCAAGTCATTGAATACATTAGAATTCCATTTGAAGTTATCGACTATCTCTTCTTCAATTACGAAGTCTTTAACCTGAATACGGCGTATATATCTTAGAAGTAATCTGTGATAACCTACTTATCTATAACAATCTTTGATAATAACCAATATAAATAGAAAATATTATAGGTAGACTAAAACATGAACACACATTTATTCATTTTCCATACCTTCAGAATGTAGCCTGCTTCTTTTTCTAGTAGTCTTCTCGGTGTACTGTACGGAGATGTATTAATTAATCATTAAAATACATTTATTCAACTATATTCTTAATTATGATTAAATTGATATTAGAAAGTATACAATCTATTTAAGATTTATATAAAAAGGAATCATATAAATCTGACATGTAATAAAATTCAATAAAGAATATATACTATTGCATTATTTCAAATTTTGAAGGTAGCATCATATATCGTATGTCTGCAAATAATAAACTGTTGACATTATATTAGATATAGACCATATGTTGACACATGTGAATGTCTGCAATTGACTTATCGAAATCGATTATAGAGAACATATATTTTGTTCTTTTTTCTTTCTTTAATTAAATTAATCACTGATAAAATAGTATTTATCGACGCTTTCAAATCCACATTCTCTAATATTTGTATAAATACTTTGATGTGTCAATCAATATAAATAATGTCATTGGGTAATGAATAATAGAAACTTGAACAATATTTTTTATTTGATGATATATTACATTTTTTTTGTAATAAATATTAAATAATAATTAAATTATTCATAATTAATTTATTTATTCACTATTAATTGATTCATCATTATCATGCGGTTCCTTGGTTACTATACAAAATACAGGAATCGCACAGTAAACCTCTCTACGATGTTGCGGAAGCTGTTTCCAATGACAACTAAATGGGAGAGTAGGTCGGGTGTCCAATTGCTGACTAGCAGGTTGTTGTACAATGGCCGGCCGCAGTGTGGCATGTAGAATACAATACGTTCACCGTACCGCAGTTTCCTTTTGGCCACCTACCGACGAAATGTAGAACCGAGTGTTAATAAAGCCAAATTGTTAGTTGGTATTCGTTGGCGCATATTAGAGATTCATGATATTGATGAAATAGAGATAGAGATACCTATAGGCATCCATATATATATATATATACGGATTGCTATAGCAATATAGATATTATAATTGATAATATATAATGGGTTATATCTAAAGTAAAACACACCAATGCAGGCAACTATATATTGTTAAAGAAAATGACATAAATATATTAAGAAATATGCCCTACAGTAAAATCACTAAAAATCTCGTTTTAGTTTACCACTCTAGGCCCGACACCACTCTAAGTCCGACACCACTCTAGGCCTGACACGACTCTAGGCCCAGCCCGAGACCACTCTAAGCTAGATATCACTCTAGGCCCGACACCACTCTAAGCCCGACACCACTCTAGGCCCGACACGACTCTAGGCCTAGCCCGAGACCACTCTAAGCTAGATATCACTCTAGGCCCGACACCACTCTAAGCCCGACACCACTCTAGGCCCAGTTCGACACCACCCTAGGCCCGACACCAATCTAGGCCCGAAACCACTCTAAGTCCGACACCACCCTAGGCCCAGCCCAACACCACTCTAAACCTGACACTACTCTAGCCCCAGTTCAACACCACTCTAGGCCCAGCCCAACACCACACTAAGCCTGACACCATTCTAAGCCCGACACCACTCTAGACCTAGTTCGACACCACTCTAGACCTAGTTCGACACCACTCTAGACCTAGTTCGACACCACTCTAGACCCGACTTGCCTCGTTGTAGTCGATGACGGTGAGGTCGTGATGAGCTGCGAGTACAATGCGTTCGTTGACCCCAAACGCTGGATCGTAAATTTCTACTCGATATCGGCTGAGCTGTGAAATCGACGAGTACATTACGGGTCTGAATTTGATATCGGTGCATCTCCATCGATTAAACTATTATTGGTTAAAAGTAAGTTCAACTAAAAGTGTTTGCAAGCGGTTACTATGGACGTTTAGAGTTGACTGTAAGGTATAGATTGCTTATACGAATATATTGCCGATATAATTACGATGTTTTATAACGTAACCACGGCGACCAACGTCGTAGTGATCCCGGAGCATCAAAACAAAACATAACTGGTAACATGCGGCCAAATCTTCCGCGAACTTCCCGATACCATAGCAAATCAACTTGCTACAGTTTGCTTCATCGATACCTTTCGCTATTGGCTCAGAAGCTGTTAGATTTATATCGCGGAATTTTCTATTGAATTCATCAACATGACAATCTCGTAGAAATTTTAATTTATCGTCGAACAAATCTGAAAAGTTTAATACGTTTTATTAAAGTACTAGAAATTGATACGATGATGATAAGATAATAATATTGATTTAATGATATAATAAACATAACCTATAAAAGTTGTAAAATATTTCGTTTTTGACAACTTATCCCTATGAAAGATAAATTGAATTTAATGAATTATATACATTTTAATTTAATTTAATACAGAAAAATATGTCTTTAAAAAGAATTTATTATAAAATTGTCAGATAATAGAAAAGAAAAATAAAGGTCTGAAATTCTTAATTATTAAATAATCACAGATATTCGACAAAGTATTCATATGAATTTAATTAGAGATAGTATAATATCTAATGTATTCAAAAAAAATCCTATTCAATATAACAGAAATAATCCTGAACTTGCACAACTTTTACAGACTCAAGATAACAAATAAACTTCTCAACCGACAACAATCAAACTTACATTCCTCAACGACTGACCGGAATCTAGCTTTAAATATTCCACTTTCTTTATTGACAAAATAGACGGAATAAAAATACACTTACTCCCTTTCAAAAATCTATGGTATATCAATTACCAAAATATCACTGAAACACATTTTACTCAATCTTCCGATGTTGCTATTTTTAACCTCATTATACCCATAAGAAATGACCCTCTACATAAATAGCAATAATCCTACACATTATATAAGCAAATAATTGACTACTAAGCCAATAGGCTTACCAAAACATCTTAAACATTCTATCATAACTCATTTAATACAAAATCTATCTCTTAAACCTAAAATGATCAAATTACAGATCTATCAAATTACAGATTCCGGATCCACAGTATCTTATTCGAGTAATGTACCTAAATATTGTTTATTTAATCAACTATTTATTATACACATTTATAAATATTATTAATTATTTTATAAATAAATATATTTATTCAATATTTATTAAAATAAAATGTATAGTTTGATAATAATACACATTGTATATATTATATATATTATTATAAATTCATATAAATAAATATATTGAAACCATATTAAATAAGTTATTTTATACTACTATATAAATAACTATACTTTTAAATATATTATAATAAATATAATGTTATATTCATGATCAGTATGTTTATTTAAGAATAACCGTCTAATTTTTGATTTCTATCTTGAAGCCATTGATATGACCATATTCTACTACGTTTAATATCTTCTATTTGTTCTGTTCGCTTATCCTCTTCAACTAATAATATTAGTAGAGCTAGTAATACCAAATCGCCCCTATCTGACATAATATACTGGATAAAGTTTTATTTTAATTTGAATATTTATTTATAAAATAATCTGTGATCAATTGTATTCGAAGATATTATATTTGTAAATAATTATTACACTCGTCATGTGTACGGCTATCGTGCATTTTGAATTTTCGACGTATGACGGCCACGTCCATCTTTATGTATATTACTATTACACCCCTTTTTACGCTGCATTACGCTCAGCTACGCTCGTAATGTGACCAGCCTATAACGGATATTTTTTATGCACCTTACGGTGACATAAGTATAATATAAACAATCCACTCTAAATGTCCATCGTATACCGATTACAAACACTTTTAGTATAACTTTACTTTAAAATAAAATAGTTATTCAATGTAGATGCATCAATATAAAATATAGCATCGATGTACCTAATGCACCTGTCGATTTAACAGCTCTGCCGCTATCGAATACTCATCTACAATCCTGTATTCGGGGCTAATGGACGTCTGAACTGGTGAGAGTTCCCAAAAATTAGTAACACCCATAAATTAATGAATAGATTTTCATGATTTTTATTGAATGATTTTAATATGAATCACAATAGTTATTCAATTAATTAAATATATATTAATTAAATATATATTAATTAAATATATGTTTTTAGTTTATTATTCATATTTAATTATTTAATCTTATATATGTTAATATCATTTATAGGTTTATTATATTTTTAATTTAATATATATTTAATATATACTTATATACTTCTATGTGAATATTATTTGTATGATAGATATGAAATACCTTATTCATCTCAAGTATGGAAGACGACCTTATCGTATATCAGACTATATATCACATTTATTAATTCATATTATAGTATATAATACATATATAATATGTATATCATATTTAAAATATTATAATTTTAAGGTGATTTTGAATGTAAATTCAGCACAAGTATGGAAGGCGTCCCGATAGCATATATATACTATATGCTATTAGTTCATATAGTATATAGTATATATGATATAATCTTTCAAACAAATATTATATTTTTTTTACTCATATTTTTAAATCTTTTTATTACTATGATAAAATAATGATAATTCAAATTTAAATTCAATATATTGAAAATTCTAAATTATATTCATATGCCATTACTTATAAATATGAAACCTGTATTGGTGAATATTTTCATTGATGATTGAAATTGGAACTTCTGTTGTTTTAATACAATTATTTTTTAATTTTAATTTTCTCGAAAAACTACCTTTTGCACATTTTTTCTTACTTACTAAAATGAAATCATCATTTAGCATGTTTTAGTTTACCAAACATAATAGAATATTTTACTATCTATAGTTAATCTATATCATCAAAGATTTTCTGCAATATTTTAAAATATATCCATTTCTAAAAAAATTCAAATATTAAAAAATTATTTATTGTTACCTTAGCCATAATGTCTTCATATTCTCCTCAAGACTTAGAAGATAAAATCAAAGCTAATCTAACTGATGTTACATTTATAGTTAGTACATACTTACATATTAATTCACCCACGTCAATAATTCAACTTCATTTATATATTGTACACAAAAAAGACACTAGAGATTATAAAGTACAAGTTTTAATATATCTATACTATTTGATTAATCACATGGAGAAATATTTTAATTGCCTCACGTCGTACACATATAACTTCTCACACGTCGTTACGACTACGGAGTCGACTATATCGACTGCACTTATTAGCTATTCATTATCTTGTGATCTTATATCTCATTGAAGTATATGCTCCAATGAACTTATATAAATTTACAAAAAAGTTAATTATGGAAACACTTAATATTCACACGTAATAATTAATATATTAATTTTATATACGATTATTATTTATAATTTTGTATCATTGACATATATTGTTTATTAATATAATATATATTATGTACTCTAAAATCAATGTTTAGTTATTAGATTTGTTTAAACTATGTTAAAAACTATTTAATAGATGGAAATTATAAAGTACTTTTGTTTTACAGGAAGTGCAAGATGACTCCGACGGTTGCGGTGGCAAGTTTTCGTGTATCATCGTTTCCGATGATTTTAAAGGCAAACCCCTTTTAGCCCGTCATAGGTAAACAGCTTCTAAATTATTAAGTGTAGTTTACCGTAAATATTTGTTAATTCATTTTTTATCCAACAGGATGATAAATACAATTCTATCCGAAGAGCTGAAAACTATTCACGCATTCTCCCAGAAGACTTTAACGCCCGAGCAATATAATAAATAATGCCGTCGGCGTTAATGTTGTTTATTTCATAAGACCGTACGAATTTATAAAATTCAAATGAACTAGAAGTCCATAGATATAACAACGATAAATAAACAATGTTAATAAAGTAACAATTGGTTCATATAAAACTGATAAAAACGTGTTTCGTAAATACGTGTGAGTCTATAATACTTGAACGGAATATATCATCATTATAGATCAAATAAAATATAAACATTGTAAGTCGCACATGTGAAGTACAAAAGGAGTTAGTAGGTATAAAGGATGTTGGCGTGTAGACAAATAGACAAAATCTCAGTTACTCTATTGCTCCGTAACGTTGTCTCGCCGATGATCTGTAAGCTCGAGCAGATTCCTCGTTTATCCACTCCTGATTAAATAGTGATTATGAAAGTGTTGAAAGGGTCTTGAAAACAAATATACGTACGCGGCGTTTTATAATCTGCGTTAACCGTTAATTCGTCTTTGTACATCTTGATACTGAAGTCGTGTTTAGTTCTGTATCTCTGGCCTTTGTACCAAATCAATTCCTGACAGTCTATATGCTATGTTTTATTACGATGAAAACACCATTCGATATTATTAATTTCACACATTAATTATAGTTACCTCGTCAAATTGGAAATCTTTAAATTTATTGAAAATTTCAGTAATGGGATGAATTTGAATAAACCTCAATTCTTTTTGATACATTGGTACATCAATTTTAAAGATTGCATCATCTGGAAATATAAACTTGAATATAATAATTTCTTAATTGGCATGTAATCAATTTAAAACCTTTCATGTCTAGACCATGCATTGACTGCCTGTACTTTATTCTGAATAAGAATGCTTCTAGAATAAAAGCAACCACTACTGTTAATACCACCTGTTTTAAATGTAAATAAGGAGTGATACATTGTAAGTTGATAATACATGTAAATTGAAAAGTAGCTTATTAGAGATACTCAATATGTATATATAAGTATTATTGAATGGTATTTATATATATTTATGTTAAATTGAATTGTTAAAATTGAATTAAATTTAACCATTGTGAATAAATAAAAAATAATGAAATAAAATCGACTCCATTCTGTTGCTACTATTGCATAACCATTCTGTTATATAATAGCCATAGTTATATAATAAAAAATGTTGAAAAAATTGAACTTACATTTAAATGATATTTATTTAAAATAATATATATTATAATTTATTAAAAATTAACACAAGTATATTATATTATTATCAACTATAATAAAATAGAACCAACCATTATTATATACCAGTTATTGACAACCGTTAATTCAAATAATGTCACTGTCATAGAATTAAATATGAGAGCACCCAATATTAGGATATTTCAATGGCAAACATTTTTATTAAAATTATGAAGAAATTATATAATATATATCTATAAACCGTAGCTAATAATGATATTGTCAAAATTATTGATGTAGTAGTAGAGGGCGTTATCCGCAGAGTTTTTGTAGTAGCTCTCCACACTCGAATTCACGCAGCAGTTCCTGAGATCAAAGGTCGAAAAGATCTCCATACCGATGATCGCGAATGTGTAATATAGCAGGAGCATCACAATGCCGATACTATAGAAAGTAGGGGTGTGGTAGGGGTTGAGTAGGTGTGTTGTACTGGGGCAGTAGGGCTAGAGTAGCGTGGGAGTAGACGAGTTGTAGTGAAGGGTAGCGTTCTGAAAGTAGTGGTTACTTAGTGGGCGAAGTAGCGATGATATAGTAGATGGAGTAAGGGTGTTATAGTGGGGGCAGGTAGCGTTTTTATTTACTGGGGAGTAGAGTTATTATAGTGGGGTTAAGTAGGCGTGTTATAATGGGGGTAAGTGGGGGTATTATAGTGGGGTTAAATAGAGGTGTTATAGTGGGGGTATTATAGTGGGGTTAAACAGGGGTGTTATAGTGGGGGTATTATAGTGGGGTTAAATAGAGGTATTATAGTGGGGTTAAATAGGGGTGTAATAGTTGAGTATGTGAGCATAGTGAATGTAGAATTCATAGTTCCCAAGTTGCGCGGTAGAAAATATAATATGACATTCATACCTCAGCATTCGCGAGAACAACAATGACATTGTTGCAAGGATATCCTGGAGTCTTCTTTTTAACTTGAATAGTCTGTTAATGGTAGTTAACGTAAGTTACAATTATAACTTTGGAGAATAAGAAATCGCTTTAAAGAGTCCGGGTAATGCAGAATATATATTTTATTAGATGTAAATTGATAAATACAGTTTACTTATTATTTTGTAACAATATTGGTCAATGGGTCAAAGATTATAAATTAAATTATCAAAGATTATAAAATAAAAAATAAATATAATTGAAAAATGATAATACAAAATGAATACAATTATATTATTTCTTCTATCCGAGTTATGAATTATTTGATCACATCAAATGTAAAAAACATATATTAATATTTATATTTAAATCCGATGTATATCCGAGGAATTTGTAATACATGTGCGTGATAAATGTTAGATTATATTAAATGTAATTAAAACAAATATTTTAAATAATTATATTTACTGATTGATATAAGACATAGTATGCATGTTATATGTGTCATAGTATTAATGTTAAATGCATGCATTTTATATGTTATGTTGTAAATATTTATTTCAATAAAATAATTTTTCATATATAATTTATAATGTTAATTAATATAATTGATATTGCATTAGTTATTTATATAATATTATGTAATTCAATTTAATAATTATGGAATCAAATTTTGAATTTCTATGAATAATAAATATATAAATTGTATAAATGCATAAACTTACACAGTCAATAAGATATTTCATTAATACTTTTTTCTTAACATATAGTCGTTATTTTTTTTATTATAATCATATTTAATTTTTCGAAATTAAAGTTTGAAATTCAATTTCATTTAAAAATATCACAAAAGCGATCAACAAAATAATGTATTTGTTGTATAAATGTATCATTTGATCATTAATGCTTTTAATTACACTATGTTTAATTTCCTATTTAAATTATAATATATTAAGAATCATGTTTAATCCAAAAAATTTATAAAATCAATATATATATTTTGAGTTATATTTTGAGTGAAATCAATATTTATCACTGATAAGTATTAAAGTTCTCTATTGTAGCTTATAACCAATATCTCTTGTTCATAGTAGGTAGTAACCTCAGAAGACGTAGTGGACGTATGACAAGCAGGTAGTAGAAGTCGCTGTCAATAAACTCAAGTGTCAGGCCGCCCGCAGACGCCAATATCGTACAAAAGTCAAACCTGCAAACATAATAATATTTATTATTTCATCGAATAAAAAAACAAATAACCACGAAAATGTTCACAATTTTTTATAAAATTAATTACATGCGATCTGATTATTTATTTGATGATGCAATAGTGTTTAAAAGAAAGAAAAGTTCAACTTAAGACCGAATTTTAAATAGTTATTGAAATTCTATCGTGCTAACAGATTCCATCCCGATTTACAATATTCTTTCGGTCCCAGAGCCAACAGTTTAACTGCAGTCTCAATCATATAAACTGCTCATGCACGACAAAAATATTGTAATATAGTTTGAAAATGTTCGACTAGCGTACGAGTAACGTATAAAATCATTCCGAATCTCTTAAGGTAATTAATACATTAAAGTCTCGACGTCACATAAACATATACAAAATGAATGTCATCGGGGTTACAAACTCGAGGTGAAAGTCACGGATATTCCAATTGAGCTAAATTCGTGCTTAACCAAGTCGACTTCTTGAGATCTAGACATTGCAACTGCGGATAGAGTTAATTACAACGGAGTGATTAATAGAGCGGGTCGAGATGTTTATATCGTATATTTGGCACCAATGGTTTAGTGATTTGAACCTGAGAGCATGAATGTATCCGCGCAGAGCCAAATTAAATTTACAAAGAGAACAAAATCTATGTGCGATAGATAATTATTAAACGGTAACTCACGATAAAGCATATTTGAAAATAAAATCAATTGAACTATTTGAATATGAAATAAATCATAACTTACATATAAACTAACAAATAAACATATCGAACCAATACCATTCTACAAGTCTTCTTAAACCTGTAATATGGGAAATTACGAAGGCTTGATATATTGTGATATTTCATGATGGTGGGGATTCCTTAATATTATCAATACATTTAATTATTAAATTAACTAAATTAACTAAATTACGTAATAAACTATAGTTTCTGAAGTATTGTAATATTTAACAGTAAATGCTATTATAAATAAAATACCATCTTAAAATAAATATATTCTAGTAGTAGCAGCAGAATTAGCAGTATCATAAGCAGTTACAGCAGCTAAAGCAGCAACAACAGCAGTAGTAGTAGGAGTAGTAGTATCAGTAACACTAGCAACAGTAGCAGCAGTAGCAGTAGCAGTAGCAGTAGCAGTAGCAGTAGCAGTAGCAGTTACAGTAATAGTAGAAGTAGCAGTAGTAGTAGCAGTTACAGCAGTAACAGTAGCAGTAGCAGTAGCAGTAGCAGTTACAGTAATAGTAATAGTATAAATAGTAACATTCAATATAGATCAACACTATATCTAGTAATATAAGCTATTGTCTCTAAATTTTGTAGTGTAAATTGTTATATAAATAATATTCAATAAAAGTATTGGTATAAAATCTAACATTTTAGAACATTTTCAATCGGACTCCATAAACCTAAAAACCATTCTTTATTTTTACTCTTCATCTGTAACCAAAAATCAACGTATTAGTACAATTAGCAGAAGTGGATGCATTTAGCAGCAGCAATGTATGTAGTAGCAGCAGTTTAGTCATTTTGTGTATGAAAGTGAAACCTTCCAAGTTAGATGAACGATATCGTAGAAGTTGTAAAAGTCGGTTATGTTTAATTGTCCGGATGACTGTTGGTCGAGAGCCTTGTAGGTCAAGTAAATATCCAGTTTACCTGTAAATTGCAAAAATGAAATAGATCATCGCAATGAGTAAATTATGATAAATGTTATTGATATATAGCAAAGGTTTATTTTTTATTTTCTTTAAATATATATTTGTTTTGATCTTAAATTAGTTATTTAGAAGGGACCGCAGTGATCAAATACCAATTAAAAATGTTTTAATTAATTTTATCTTTATTTACTATTTAAAATTTATTTATATGTTATGAACATTGTTGTGAAATTTCAGATTGAAAAACATAATAAAAATTGAATAAATTAAATATTTATAAGGGTTGTGAAAATAATAAATATTGAAAATAATACATTAGTGAAAAATCTCGTACAATATTTTTATATTTGTGTGTATAAAACTGTAAATATAATGGATTTTCTAAATTTAAAAACGTGAATATTTGAATATCTATTGTTGTTTATCTAGTTGTTAAATAGCATACTCAGGTGATCAATAATCGTTCCAAAACCATAGTAATTTTGTACTATACATAATCAACTTATAAATTATTATAAAAGTGCATAAACTTTGAATCCGGTTTCCTCAGAATAATTATTTTCAATATTTATCAATATTCATCAATATAAATTCAATATAATACTTATTTTTGTGTATAAAGATATTATAAATATTTATATAGTTACTTTTTATGTTTATAAATTTACAAATTTATATATAAACATGATAATTACTTAGCAAAATATTTAATTTATTCATATCCAATTTTTTTTTAATAATGTATACTTCACAGTAATATATAAAAATATGTAGAATGAATTGCTAAAAAATAATAATGTAACTATACTCGTCTATATATTTCCTATAAGGAGATCAAAAATCTTGGCGCATTATTGAATATTGCACATAAGTATTGTTACAATTTAGATAGAGCTATATTTTCCTATCCTGTAAAAGTGACCATTGCGGTTTCTTCTAGTGTATATATATAATGTCATCACATGTAAATATCCACGGCTATAGAATTTCTATCGTTCACTATAATAATTTCCACCAACTAGCTTTCGGTCGATAATATTTCATCAGGCCGTAGAAATCTTTCAAAGTCATCACATTTGGGTCCTATTTGTAAATGATTTTGCATTCGATGTTGACAGTATTTAATTTATTCTTCTAAAATGTTCTACAATTTCAAATACAATCTCTACTATAACTTCAAATCTCAAATCATTTATTTAAACTGCACACATTTATAATTATTTATAAAATAAAATTACAATTTTTGAAATTCAAATCAGTAAATAATCATAAATTGTGCAATTTTATTTTATTTCAAAATTGTATTTGTATTCAAAATTACTAAAATTAAATTGGTCTAGAAGTTTAATATTATGTAACTCTAGTTTTTTTGGGAACTTAAATGCTAACAAAGGAAGATGCATAATTCTCTGCAGGGGATACATCATTAATAATGAGTCACAACTAATGAGTCACAACTAATGAGTCACTACTAATGAGTCACAACTAATGAGTCACAACTAATGAGTCACAACTAATGAGTCACAACTAATGAGTCACAACTAATGAGTCACAACTAATGAGTCACAACTAATGAGTCACAACTAATGAGTCACAACTAATGAGTCACAACTAATGAGTCACAACTAATGAGTCACAACTAATGAGTCACAACTAATGAGTCACAACTAATGAGTCACAACTAATGAGTCACAACTAATGAGTCACAACTAATGAGTCACAACTAATGAGTCACAACTAATGAGTTACAACTAATGAGTCACAACTAATGAGTCACAACTAATGAGTCACAACTAATGAGTCACAACTAATGAGTCACAACTAATGAGTCACAACTAATGAGTCACAACTAATGAGTCACAACTAATGAGTCACAACTAATGAGTCACAACTAATGAGTCACAACTAATGAGTCACAACTAATGAGTCACAACTAATGAGTCACAACTAATGAGTCACAACTAATGAGTCACAACTAATGAGTCACAACTAATGAGTCACAACTAATGAGTCACAACTAATGAGTCACAACTAATGAGTCACAACTAATGAGTCACAACTAATGAGTCACAACTAATGAGTCACAACTAATGAGTCACAACTAATGAGTCACAACTAATGAGTCACAACTAATGAGTCACAACTAATGAGTCACAACTAATGAGTCACAACTAATGAGTCACAACTAATGAGTCACAACTAATGAGTCACAACTAATGAGTCACAACTAATTAGTAACAACTAATTAGTCACAACTAATGAGTCACAACTAATGAGTCACAACTAATGAGTCACAACTAATGAGTCACAACTAATGAGTCACAACTAATGAGTCACAACTAATGAGTCACAACTAATGAGTCACAACTAATGAGTCACAACTAATGAGTCACAACTAATGAGTCACAACTAATGAGTCACAACTAATGAGTCACAACTAATGAGTCACAACTAATGAGTCACAACTAATGTATCACTACCAATGAGTTACTACTAATGAGTCACAACTAATGAGTCATCATTAATGTATCACTACCAATGAGTCACCACTAATCAGTCACAACTAATGTATCACTACCAATGAGTTACTACTAATGAGTCATCATTAATGTATCACTATCATTGAGTCACCACTAATGAGTCACTACTAATGAGTCACTACTAATGAGTCACTACTAATGAGTCACTACTAATGAGTCACTACTAATGAGTCACTACTAGTGAGTCACTATCAATGAGTCACCACTAATGAGTCACTATTAATGAGTCACCTGTTTATCACTAAGTATTTGAAAGCATCTTTCGCAAGCTTCACGTTTGTGAAGAAGTAATCGCTTCAGTTTCTCTTTTTCCATATGAGAGAAGGAATTGTAGACTACGGCTAGGAACTGCATATGAGGAGGAGTGTAGAGTAGGGCGGGGTGGTGTGGGGTGGGGTGGGGTGTAGGCAAGTACAGTGGAGTGTAGTAGGAGGAAGTGAGGTTAAGTGGAGTGAAGTTGGGAGGGTCCTTGTATGGTGTGGTTAAATTGTACTATCGGGGACAGCGTGGGTGGTAATGTAAGTTATCGAGGACCATTTTAATGAGGTAAAAATTGACATTTAAAATACATCAATGCACAAGAAAAACAGAGAATACATTTCTACAAGTGTATAAATCAAATAAACAAATAAACGTAAGCGACAATAAAGCCGCAAACATAGGATACGTCAGAGATCTCTTATTTTAGGTTATCGGTCAGGTTATTGGTCAGGTTATTGGTCAGGTTATCGGTCAGGTTATCGGTCAGGTTATCGGTCAGGTTATCGGTCAGGTTATCGGTCAGGTTATCGGTCAGGTTATCGGTCAGGTTATCGGTCAGGTTATCGGTCAGGTTATCGGGCAGGTTATCGGTCAGGTTATTGGTCAGGTTATCGGGCAGGTTATTGGGCAGGTTATCGGTCAGGATAATGGTCAGGTTATTGGGTAGGTTATTGGGCAGGTTATTGGGTAGGTTATTGGTCAGGTTATCGGTCAGGTTATCGGGCAGGTTATTGGGCAGGTTATCGGTCAGGATAATGGTCAGGTTATTGGGTAGGTTATTGGGCAGGTTATTGGGTAGGTTATTGGTCAGGTTATTGGTCAGGTTATTGATCAGGTTATTGGGCAGGTTATTGGTCAGGTTATTGGTCAGGTTATTGGTCAGGTTATCGGACAGGTTATCGGGCAGGTTATCGGGGAGGTTATCGGTCAGATTATTGTCTCTAGGCTCTTATGAATAGGATTATATACAAATTATAAATTATGTTACCTGACGATAAAACAAATTTACATTTCATTTTCAACGGGAACTCAATTTATTGAATATTCTTTTATATGTCGTAAAGTTTCGATTCTAAGATAGGGCAGAAATTCAGTTATAGGGGTAGGGTCTATACCCTACCCGGTGGGGGTGTAGGAGTTGGCCCATAACCTACAGGTATAGGGCGTTGCAAGGGTCGCCTCACTAACCAAGTTCATGAGAAAGTATAGCTCGACGATGAGGTAGCAGATGAAGAACAAACAAGAGAATCTATTTCTATTGTAGGCCGGCATCATCACGTCCGGAAAACTACGGTGCAGGCAAATTAGACATGTAAAGGCATGGGAAATGTACTGGGGCTAGGTGATTGTGGGAGGGGGGATAAGGGATTGTGGGCGGGGACTAAGTGATTGTGGGAGTGGACTATGTGATTGTGGGAGGGGGGAATAAGGGATTGTGGGCGGGGACTAAGTGATTGTGTGAGTGGACTATGTGATTGTGGGAGGGGGGAATAAGTTATTGTGGGAGTGGACTATGTAATTGTGGGAGGGTACTAGGTTATTATGGGAGGGGACTAGGTTATTATGGGAGCAGACTAGGTGATTGTGGGAGGGTACTAGGGTATTATGGGAGGGGACTAGGTGAGTGTGGAAGGGGACTAGGTTATTATGGGAGGGGATTAGGTTATTATGGGAGGGGGCTAGGTGAGTGTGGGAGGGGACTATGTGATTGTGGAAGAGACTAGGTTATTGTGGGAGGGGACTATGTGATTGTAGGAAGCGACTAGGTATTATGGGAGGGGGCTAGGTGAGTGTGGGAGGGGACTAGGTGAGTGTGGGAGGGTACTAGGTTATTATGGGAGGGGGCTAAGTGAGTGTGGGAGGGGACAATCGCAGTTATTACAAACTTGGCCGTGGTCAGCAGAATGAATAAACTCAAGAAACTGTCTTCAATCGTTTGAAAATACTACAAAAAAGGGGGCGTGGTTATATCGCAGCGGCTTGAGAAAATCGACTGAAATCGAGTTGCTTTGCGAACTAACGATATCGTCTTCGATTCCGGAGAATAAATGAAATCCTGTATGAAAAGGTGAAGTGTAGAAGGGAGACAGTAGGGGGCGCACTGTACGCGACTGGGCATGTGTTAGAGAGAGCGTTAGCGTTCGGCGTACCCAAGAGCGTGAAGATAATCATGAAAAAGAACAGCAACAGCAGCATATCTATGATCGGGGGCAACGACTGAAGAATCTGCCGCATGAATCTATTAGAGAATCAGGAATGGAAAAGTCATATGGGCTATATTAAAGTTATATCCAAATTTAACATGCACTATAGAAATCTATTTATAATATGACATTTATTGTGTAGGGTATACAATGTACGTCACACAATGTACAAGGTATAATGCACAAGGTAATATGTACGGTGTACAATGTACATTATGATATGCACGGTGTACACTGTACATTGTGATATGTACGGTGTACAATGTACACTGTACAATGTACATTATAAATGTACGGTGTACATTGTACATTATGATATGTACACTGTACAATGTACAGTGTACAATATACATTATGATATGTACGCTGTACACTGTACATTATGATATGTACACTGTACAATGTACAGTGTACAATATACATTATGATATGTACACTTTACACTGTACATTATGATATGTACACTGTACATTATGATATGTACGGTGTACACTGTACATTATGATATGTACACTGCACAATGTACACACATGGTCAAGACAATTGTTCTCCGGCCTACCTACGAGTTCCCTTGCAGTAATACGAATCCAAGATGAAAATAGGTCGTAGGGCTCGGATGATGCGCAGGTGTAGGGTTTGCCTTATTATCAGCACCGCAGCCTCTACCACCATCTCCAGTAGCACCACAGTCTACGGGGTCGAGGTAAGATCAATAAACAATCCTTGACTATGAACGCGGCACACTAAATATAGATGTAATAAACTGAATGCATGAAATGCTAATTTAAGTTCATTTTTATAAATAGTGAACTTAGAATCATATGATAGGACAGTTTGACTATTTGATCAATATTGTTATTTGCTGAGTTAGAGTGTTTTATATAGTCTCTAGTTAAGTAAAGTTATGGAGGTTTTATTAAATTCTATTTAGAGATTAAATGTAGAACTTGGGTGCAAAATAAATCATGATACCTATATATGCATATATGTGCATATAAATATATATATATATATATATATATATATATATATATATATATATATATACATACATACATGTATATATATATATATATATATATATATAAATACAGAAAGATCATTATAAATGAGAAGAGGAAATAAATGTATCACAAAGTGGACGTGTATGTTGTGAGACAATGAGCTGGATGTGGGAAGAATAGGGAGGAGGGATATTAACCTTGACCATTGTGCGGATGTGTGTTACGTAAGCCTTAATACCGAGCCACTTTAGTTTCATCAGCAGTTCCAGGGATATCAACAGCAGACAGAAGAGTTCGAGGGATGTGTGAACCTGCAAACACCATAGAATAACCGGACTATTTCAAGAATAGATATAGATTATAATTCAAAACTATTTAATAATAAATACATATTTTAAATACAAAATATGAATATATTTATATATTATCATATTAATAAATCTATAGAATCATCTAAAGACAAGATTAATAATGCTGATTATATATAAAAATTGTTTAGGAGTATTAATTAATAAATTACTTACCCAAATTTGGACCTCAAAATAAGGAACTGCCGGTTTTTCAATAACAGCTAATAACATAATCAATAAAGAAGCAAACATATCCAAAGTATAATACCATGTGCTGAGGAATTAGTTTATTATGATTACATGAGATTCCTAAATAAAGTGCATAGAGCAGCATTTAAATGCTATGATAAGTAGTGTGTCTAGTCTGGCAATTACATGGCTAGGCAAGATATTGTCCTTGTGTGCTATCAGGTAGGAGGGCAATTACATGGCTAGGCAAGATATTGTACTTGTGTGCTATCAGGTAGGAGGGCAATTACATGGCTAGGCAAGATATTGTCCTTGTGTGCTATCAGGTAGGAGGGCAATTACATGGCTAGGCAAGATATTGTACTTGTGTGCTATCAGGTAGGAGAGCAATTACATGGCTAGGCAATATATTGTCCTTGTGTGCTATCAGGTAGGAGGGCAATTACATGGCTAGGCAAGATATTGTCCTTGTGTGCTATCAGGTAGGAGGGCAATTACATGGCTAGGCAAGATATTGTACTTGTGTGCTATCAGGTAGGAGAGCAATTACATGGCTAGGTAAGATATTGTCCTTGTGTGCTATCAGGTAGGAGGGCAATTACATGGCTAGGCAAGATATTGTCCTTGTGTGCTATCAGGTAGGAGGGCAATTACATGGCTAGGCAAGATATTGTCCTTGTGTGCTATCAGGTAGGAGGGCAATTACATGGCTAGGCAAGATATTGTCCTTGTGTGCTATCAGGTAGGAGGGCAATTACATGGCTAGGCAAGATATTGTCCTTGTGGGCTATCAGGTAGGAGGGCAATTACATGGCTAGGCAAGATATTGTCCTTGTGTGCTATCAGGTAGGAGGGCAATTACATGGCTAGGCAAGATATTGTACTTGTGGGCTAACAGGTAGGAGGGCAATTACATGGCTAGGCAAGATATTGTCCTTGTGGGCTAACAGGTAGGAGGGCAATTACATGGCTAGGCAAGATATTGTACTTGTGGGCTATCAGGTAGGAGGGTAATTACATGGCTAGATAAGATATTGTCCTTGTGGGCTATCAGGTAGGAGGGCAATTACATGGCTAGACAAGATATTGTCCTTGTGGGCTATCAGGTAGGAGGGCAATTACATGGCTAGGCAAGATATTGTCCTTGTGTGCTATCAGGTAGGAGGGCAATTACATGGCTAGGCAAGATATTGTCCTTGTGGGTTATCAGGTAGGAGGGCAATTACATGGCTAGACAAGATATTGTACCTGTGGGTTATTAGGTAAGCGGGCAATTCAAACAGATTCGTCGGATGGGCAGTGAATTTGTCGTTATTTTCACCCTCGCGAACAAATATCGCTGCTTCGTGATAATTGACGTTGGAGAGGCTGGACTGGTCTTGACGCGAGCTGTAGCCGTGCCAATTAGCACCGTCGTCGGCGTCCGTCGCAAACGGATTCGACGCGGTTTCGAGGTCGTTCGTCGGAGAATCGCTCGACGAATTTACTGGATCGTTGTCGAAACCATTGGTGTCCATGTTTACAACTAGTCGAAGTGTTTGTTAATATTGATTATATATTGATTATATTGCTTTATGTAAACGTACGTTCCTTCGCTGCTTCTAGCTATAGGACACTGATTACATTCCTGCACACATCATATATTTATATAAACAGAATAGTTATTAATTGTGGTGATATCAAGTGATATAGAATCTTTACATTAGTGAAGCCTAATGAACATATATTTACTATTAATCCTGTATAAGTAGTTCTATTTTATAAAGGTTTCGCCATATTGAATAATATTAAAATTTCTTGTATTGCATCAGAATAAGTTTCATTAACACAATTAACAATTACCAGTTAAATCAATAAAACAAAACATTATGTTCAAAATATTCTGTTTGGTAATCTGTAATTTAGTTATTTAATGTATTTATAATTTATTACAATAACAGCACTTTATATCTATATATATAACGAATATGATTAATACTAATATATATATATACTAACTCCTTGATATATTACTTAATTATTATTAATTAAACATATAGTAAACATTATGAGTAAGCAAATTCCAGCACAGCTGCATTTATCTGTGACTATTATATCAATATAAACAGTTGTTTCAAACCCAATTGCATACTGCTGATATATCACTCGGATATATAATTCTTATTTGTGGATATTATTAAAAATATTAGGGAATATTATTAAATAATATGTATTTCATATTATGATAAGCATACATTATATAATTTATTTATTAGAATATTATAGATTATTATATTGTAGTAAAAATATAATTTATATTATATATATTATATTTTCAATTGGTATATTTTGCAGGCACGTTATATTTTGTTATTAAATTACAACATAATAAATTTGCAATACGAAAAGGCTATTAAAACATTTGAACATTGATACTTTAGTACTCATAGGATAATACAACTAAGATACATAATAATTGTATAGATGTATAACTTTATAAATAGTAAATATACAACAACAATGCTATAATTAATTTATAAATTTGATGACAAAGGTTATAATAAGTAATTGATATTCTGTGTATGGACAACACTTTCAACGAGATATTGATCCCTCGTACTATAAGCCACGAGTTCTTGCCATGCTTAACTTGACTGCTTAACTATAGACCCAGAATATAGATCCTATATTTTCGCCTATTGTGTTCGACGAGAACACAAAGAAAAAAAGCAGACTGATAACACGTCAATATCCCTATCTATTCATGGTGTCATCAAATCAGACTCACTCTTAAAATAGATAAAAAAAACAGTGGCAACATTTCTGTGTTGTTAATGTGCATATATTTACTAATTTTCTAATACTCAGAGACGACTTATCTTGCATTACGGAATTTTCAAAACTTCGAGTATTGTACGCTAACCAATCAGTGAAGTTCGATCACCCTACAATAGATATTCTTATTTAATGTATTAGATCATATAGGGACAAAGTGGTGAAATAAAGACTACCTTAAATAGATATACATGAACGATTACGTTTAGATCACTTGTTTCTTAAAAACTATTATAAAAATAATTAGTTGAAATAGGTCAATCTATTGATTACAATTTTGTAAAATCTTATTTCGTAGAGACAGAAAACTCCCGCACTATTATTACCGTCAGATTGGCGACTTAATATATACAAATACACTTTATTAAAATATATAGCCGCTAATATATAGTAAATTGACTATATGTTAGTATATATATTTAAATAGACATATATTATTATTATATTTTCCAATATAATCATTATAATATTACTTAAATGTTTCATTAAATTCAATTTTTTAAATATAATTTTAAAAATTGTACTTCTCGGTAGTGTTTAGCTTATATATAATATTGAACCATTATATTGTAGAAAATCAATAAATAAATTCAATATTTACATAGTAATATTATATCTAAAGTTAGATAAATCTATAATATTGTTAATTAAGATAAAATATATATATCTATAAAAAGAAAAAACTAAAATAAGTAAATAACTTATGACCCTATCATCTGTGGGTTAAAATCTTTGTTAAACCTAGGTAACATAAATAAATAATAAAGGAACCATTCAAATTATTTATTAAAATGAAGTTCTAATATTTTATACAGTTCTATAAATATATAACTAGGATCACCATATATATATATATCACCATATATATATAGTAAGTAATTTTATATTGATATTTTAAATAATAACCATACGAAATATATTTTCAACGATGTAAATTATAATAATCTCATTAAATTCAAATGATTTTTTGTACTAATGATTTTCTAAAATTACCCTTGCTTAATTTATAATACGATTATGATTGTCAATATTTCTAAAATGGAAATTAAGTGTCCATCTTAAATTATTTAAAATTATTAGATTAATTATATAGGTACACTAATTATAATTGTGAAATAAGACTATACATATAGACTCATTAATAAGATACGCTATACGTAGAAGTCGTTTAGAATGGCCACGGCGGTGAAGTCGACGACCCATGTGCAGTCTACGCAGGCGATGAAACGCGGTGGCGATCTGACGATGCCGTTACGCAGACAGAGAGTCGACCCGTTACGAGCTCTCGAACCGGCCCGAAAGAAACTTACGTCCATAGAATCGCAGCGCGTTATGGCCGTTATCTCCGAGGCGATACGTCGTATCGAGTTGACGGGCATGTTCCCCGCGATCATCGAGCAGCTGCCTCGGTACAACGTCATGCTGGGACCAGATCTCGTCACTATGTTCGAGGAACACGATGTATTAATGAAAAGTTTTAAGGAACTTAAAGAAGAGGCTGAACGACTAATCATAAGCGAAAGTAAAAGGTTCGTTACACATTGTTATATTTATTTTGTTTTTATATTATTATACTTTTATCGTAATTTAGATTTATAGATTCTTATTACATATTTATGATAAATACAATATTGATATATTATTCGAATCTTTTAGACAACAAGAAATACGCAAACATACTGATTTTAATGGCGAGATGGTGTTTGAGGATGGTATAAGAGAAAACAAAGAAACTGGTTCGTTTATAATAATTCGTATTTGATAAACTCATCATTTTGTGTGTTCAACCTTGAATGAGTGACATTCAATAATTAATAAATAGTTGTTTTTTAATTTCTAATGATAAATATTAGATTTATTTTCAGAAAACTCGATAATAATTTTCATTTTCACATAACTAATTCTCAATTCACCTTTCAGTTTATCTCAATAGAATGAACGATTAACCTATCGCCAATACATACACCAATTCGCAGTTTCCGAGGTGGGTATAACTACGCGAAACACCAACTCGTTCGTATCGACTCGGTCGATGTCGAGGTCGCATTCGCGTTCGCGAGCCACCTCGCGCTACAAGTCGCTTTCGAAGGCGGACGTGGCTCCGAAGGCGCCCGTAGCACCCAACGGCATGACGCACATCGGCGCTATTCCGATGCCCACGGACCTCGAGGACCTAGACCAGGAGAACGACGCCGACAACAACGCACACATTCGCGCCAACGAAGAGAAGCTTAGGGAGGTCATAAACCTGACGGACAATGGAGACCGTTGCGAAACTGCAATTAAACAGATGATGCTAGTCGCGAAAGAGGTACTTTTTTCTTATGGTAAATAGTCAATAAGCATAATTATATCGTTCTCATTATTTCGTTTATTTATTTATTACCATCACAATTTATAATATACTTTATGGGGTATTACTAAGTTAGCAGACAGAAAACGTAACGCATACTACACATGAAAACAAATCTAGCAGTTATTTTAATAATTATATAACAATTGTATATTTCAATTAATTTATTTCATTAACTCTTATTATAGATGCAAAATTCGTGCCGTTCCATTCTGCGCTCATTGTCAATTAATCCATCGGCAATTAATACCCTCGGCAAAGAAAACCTAACTCAAAGAATCGCCATTAATGAAATCTTGCATGAAATGAACGAACTGAAAAAGATCCTTAACCACAAGTTTGTATTACTATTCTAATGAGTATAAAATATATACCTTGTCTATTGACTTGGTAATTTTAAATATATACTCTATATAACCAATTATTTATTATAAAATATGTATATTTATTTTATATATTAAAATGTAGTAAATAAATGAAGATGATGTAATAATTCATTCAGTAATTAAGATAATAATTTTTAATAATTATGTAGATTACTGACCACACCGATCGAAGAAGTTGAAAGAAATGACTACCTATTGATGATTAGCAAACGTGACAAGAATAATACTGCAAATATCAAAAAACTAAGTAAAGAATTGGATATTGCAGTGGAGGATAAAAATGAAGAGGTGGTTATTTGTGCCAAAATTCTTATTTATAATATTATAAATTACATGTTTGACCTATTCTAATTACATAATGCAATAGATTCGCAAAAAGAATGATACGATAAGGAAACTTCAATCGGAACTATATTTACTAGAGAAGTATTCCGATGAAAACATCCGTAGAACAAGAAATGATGCAGATAAACAAGTTTGTAATCTTTGGTTTAATGATGATTAATAGATTTTTTTAAAAACTTGGCATTACATTTTTAATTTATCTATATAGATATTTATCTTAAATACATTTATAAGGAAGCAGCGGATTCAAAAAATAGTGATGGAAAGAAACTGAAATTAACAACTGAAGTTAACACATTAAAAACATCTCACCAAACTCTGATAGATGAACATCGCATAAGTGAAAGTAACCTAAGAAAGGTAACTTATATGCAATCAATATTTCACTTTACAAACTTATAAATATCTTTTAAATACAAAATAAATGTCGAATGTCTTTTAGAAAAAGTTTAAAGTGGAAACTGAATGCGAAAACTGGATCCAGAAGTACGACGCCGATATGTCCGAAAGGCAGGTAAATACCGAATGCTAATAGAATTATAATAATCGTATTCGGGGATTGATAATATTGACTTTCGCAAAGGATGAATTCGAAATGATTGATGAGGTGTACACCGAAGAGAAGAAGCAGTTGTGCGAATTGGAGGAGAGATTCAAGACACTGGAGACCGAGTATGTTGCCATACAAGAGGAGAGGACCATCGAAAGAAATAAAAGGGAGTTGGAGGATCAGAAACTGCGAACGAAAAAGAAAGCCGTTACTACAATTCAAGCTTTCTGGAGATCTTTCAAGGTCATTGTTTATTATAGTGCCTATATAATTAGAAGAACAGTTAAATGTATACGCTATATAAACTAATTTCATTTAGGTAAGGAAGGCGTTGAAATCCAAGAAAAAGCCAGGAAAGGGAAAGAAGGGCAAAAAATAATTATTAATCAACTAATTATAATGAAAACCTGTGATTTACAAATTTCTATATATTGTTTATATGTGGATAACTAATAGATTTATTACACATTAAAATATATTACACAATCAGAAAATCAATTGGTATTTTAAACACGTTTATTTCTAAGACACCACTAATCCTTTCGCACATAAAGACACACACATACACACAAACATATATATAGGTATATAAATAAAATGACAATTGTCAGCCAATGAGAGATGAGTAAGACGTAATAATATAGCAAATTGTAATATAATCAAAGAGTATTAAAGAAACAGAATTGATCAACGGCAAAATTGGAATGATATCGGAAGTTAACGACCAAAAGATAAGTAATGGAATGGATTCACAATCTGTAGACTAGAGGAGATCGTTATGGAAATGAGGGAAGTGTAAAATAAACATTAAAACATATAACGAATCGCTTATAGCAATCAGGAATGTGGGACGAAGCATTTTCACAAAACGCAATTAAAAACAACACTTACACATAATAGACCATAAACAGGTCGACGAATGTAAATTGATATGGAAAAAGTTCGAGGTGAAAGTTATTAATATAAATATATAGATCTGTAAAAATAGCTATGCTAGAAGTTGACTAATAATCGAGATCGTTACCGGGAAGGAGATGAAGTGTATTCGTAAAAAAATTGAACTAGAATTGATAATTGAGCTGATGCTGGGCGAGTTGCGTAGAAGGGAGACGTTTAACTCGACGTTTTAATGGGTTTCACCTGGCCTTCGAGCTGCGACATCTTGGTTTTCCTATCGTAAGTGATGCTCATTCCTGTTGTTAGGAGAAATGTGAGTATGCAGCAGCGAGGGTCTACGTATCGGCATAGAATATTGAAAAAAAGATTTTATCATTATAATTAAAAGTTTAAAATTATAAAAATATATCTCACCATAATATCTAACATATTATTATTAATTGATTAATTTGGTTGAAAATAAAAAAGAATAATATAAAAAGTTATCTCTATAATCAATATTGAGACAAGATAATTATATTCATCAATAATACAATATTAGAATATATCAGAGCTGATATTCTAATATTTATAATTAATTGGATTAAAATCAAAAGACAAATAAAAACCCTTTCTATAGCATTTATGTTTCTGGAAATGTTCTTTTCTGAAGAATCCTCGTTGACAATTTGGGCAAACATAACTGGGAATATTAAATTAATATTAAGTGAGTTAGAGAGGAAGGGAGGTAGAGAAGGAAGGTAGGAAGGTAAGAGGGAGGGAGGTAGAGAAGGAAGGAAGGTAGGATGAAAGAAGGGAGGGAGGTAGAGAAGGAAGGAAGGGAGGGATGTAGAGAAGGAAGGAATGAAGGTAAGATGAAGGGAGGGAGGGAGGTAGAGAAGGAAGGTAGGATGAAGGAAGGGAGGGAGGTAGAGGAGGAAGGAAGGTATGAGGGAGGGAGGGAGGTAGAGAATGAAGGTAGGAGGGAGGGAGGGAGGTAGAGAAGGTAGGTAGGATGAAGGAAGGGAGGGAGGTAGAGAAGGAAGGAAGGAAGGTAGGAGGGAGGGAGGGAGGGAGGTAGAGAAGTAAGGTAGGAGGGAGGAAGGGAGGGAGGGAGGTAGAGAAGGAAGGAAGGAAGGTAGGAGGGAAGGAGGGAGGTAGAGAAGGAAGGTAGGATGAAGGAAGCGAGGGAGGTAGAGAAGGAAGGTAGGATGAAGGAAGGGAGGGAGGTAGAGAAGGGAAGGAGGAAGGTAAAGAAGGAATGTAGGAAGAGGGAAGGGAGGGAGGTAGAGAAGGAAGGAAGGAAGGTAGTAGGGAGGGAGGGAGGTAGAGAAGGAAGGTTGGATGGAGGGAGGGAGGTAGAGAAGGAAGGTAGGATGAAGGAAGGGAGGGAGGTAGAGAAGGAAGGAAGGAAGGTAGGAGGGAGGGAGGTAGAGAAGGAAGGTTGGATGAAGGGAGGGAGGGAGGTAGAGAAGGAAGGAAGGAGGGAGGTAGAGAAGGAAGGTAGGATGAAGGAAGGGAGGGAGGTAGAGAAGGAAGGAAGGTAGGAGGGAGGGAGGGAGGGAGGTAGAGAAGTAAGGTAGGAGGGAGGAAGGGAGGGAGGTAGAGAAGGAAGGAAGGAAGGAAGGAAGGAAGGTAGGAGGGAAGGAGGGAGGTAGAGAAGGAAGGTAGGATGAAGGAAGGGAGGGAGGTAGAGAAGGAAGGAAGGAAGGTAGGAGGGAGGGAGGGAGGGAGGTAGAGAAGGAAGGTTGGATGAAGGGAGGGAGGGAGCTAGAGAAGGAAGGAAGGAAGGTAGGAGGGAAGGAGGGAGGTAGAGAAGGAAGGTAGGTAGGAGGGAGGGAGGGAGGTAGAGAAGGAAGGAAGGAAGGTAGGAGGGAGGGAGGGAGGTAGAGAAGGAAGGAAGGTAGGAGGGAGGGAGGGAGGTAGAGAAGGAAGGAAGGAAGGTAAGAGGGAGGGAGGGATGTAGAGAAGGAAGGGAGGGAGGTAGAGAAGGAAGGAAGGTAGGTAGGAAGGGAGGTAGAGAAGGAAGGAAGGAAGGTAGGATGAAGGGAGGGAGGGAGGTAGAGAAGGAAGGAAGGAAGATAAGATGAAGGGAGGGAGGTAGAGAAGGAAGGAAAGAAGGTAGGATGAAGGGAGGTAGGGATGTAGAGAAGGATGGTAGGAAGAAAGATAAGATGAAGGGAGGGATGTAGAGAAGGAAGGAAGGAAGATAAGATGAAGGGAGGGAGGGAGGTAGAGAAGGAAGGAAGGAAGGTAGGAGGGAAGGAGGGAGGTAGAGAAGGAAGGTAGGATGAAGGAAGCGAGGGAGGTAGAGAAGGAAGGTAGGATGAAGGAAGGGAGGGAGGTAGAGAAGGGAAGGAGGAAGGTAAAGAAGGAATGTAGGAAGAGGGAAGGGAGGGAGGTAGAGAAGGAAGGAAGGAAGGTAGTAGGGAGGGAGGGAGGTAGAGAAGGAAGGTTGGATGGAGGGAGGGAGGTAGAGAAGGAAGGTAGGATGAAGGAAGGGAGGGAGGTAGAGAAGGAAGGAAGGAAGGTAGGAGGGAGGGAGGTAGAGAAGGAAGGTTGGATGAAGGGAGGGAGGGAGGTAGAGAAGGAAGGAAGGAGGGAGGTAGAGAAGGAAGGTAGGATGAAGGAAGGGAGGGAGGTAGAGAAGGAAGGAAGGTAGGAGGGAGGGAGGGAGGGAGGTAGAGAAGTAAGGTAGGAGGGAGGAAGGGAGGGAGGTAGAGAAGGAAGGAAGGAAGGAAGGAAGGAAGGTAGGAGGGAAGGAGGGAGGTAGAGAAGGAAGGTAGGATGAAGGAAGGGAGGGAGGTAGAGAAGGAAGGAAGGAAGGTAGGAGGGAGGGAGGGAGGGAGGTAGAGAAGGAAGGTTGGATGAAGGGAGGGAGGGAGCTAGAGAAGGAAGGAAGGAAGGTAGGAGGGAAGGAGGGAGGTAGAGAAGGAAGGTAGGTAGGAGGGAGGGAGGGAGGTAGAGAAGGAAGGAAGGAAGGTAGGAGGGAGGGAGGGAGGTAGAGAAGGAAGGGAGGGAGGTAGAGAAGGAAGGAAGGTAGGAGGGAGGGAGGGAGGTAGAGAAGGAAGGAAGGAAGGTAAGAGGGAGGGAGGGATGTAGAGAAGGAAGGGAGGGAGGTAGAGAAGGAAGGAAGGTAGGAAGGAAGGAAGGTAGGAGGGAAGGAAGGAAGGTAGGATGAAGGGAGGGAGGGAGGTAGAGAAGGAAGGAAGGAAGATAAGATGAAGGGAGGGAGGTAGAGAAGGAAGGAAGGTAGGATGAAGGGAGGTAGGGATGTAGAGAAGGATGGTAGGAAGAAAGATAAGATGAAGGGAGGGATGTAGAGAAATAAGGAAGGAAGATAAGATGAAGGGAGGGAGGGAGGTAGAGAAGGAAGGAAGGAAGGTAGGATGAAGGGAGGGAGGGAGAGAAGAAAGGAAGGAAGGAAGGGATGTAGAGAAGGAAGGAAGGAAGGTAGGATGAAGGGAGGGAGGGAGGTAGAGAGAGAGAGTGAGAGGAAGAGCAAGGGAGTTATTGAACCTATAAACACCACGGTGTATCCTCATGTGTCGCGAGAAGTTAGAACTCCTGTGGAACACCTTGGAGCAGTGGGGGCATACGAAACAGATCTTGTCTCCGATTAGGTGTGCTTCCCGTCTCAGTTTTAAGTAGTTGCCCTGTTTCACAACCTTAATGAAAGCCTGTTCGGCTCCGTGCGATACGGTGTAGTCCCCTGGTGAGAATGATGATTAATAAAACTAAATGAATTACTAAAAACAAAACTACAAATGGTTTTAAGATAAAATATAATGAAGATGATAAAGTTAAATAGAGAATTTTATTTAAAATTTGTTATCATTTTAAAATTTAATCACTAAAGAAATATGAGAAGTTTACCTGTATCGAGAGTAAGTTTGTCGACGGTGTTCTTGAGCGAATCTGTTTTGGAATCGTGAGCAGTGAATAGAGCCGACACTGTCGTAAAGGAAGTTAATGTGTTGAATTACGATCATTTAATTAAATCAATTCAATGTGAATCTTAATTATTTAGTAATAGACAATCGAAGACAAAAATATCAAATATGATTGCAAACCATTTTTATTCATTAACTTTTTTTCACTTTTCATGTCACCTAATAATTATTAAATTGCGGGATTAGAATATTTTAGTGAAATTAAAAAAACAACTTATAAAAATGACTAAATTCACAAACTTTGATGGATTAAGTTATTGGCTTGCATCAACGATGATTTGGACAAATCTTCAGCTTTTATTTTAGTGACGGCCGTCGACAGGTCTGTGGGAGCCGCAGAGGGTCCGACGATTTGCGATGGGGATTGAGACGGCGGGAGTAGCGCAGGAGGCGGGGACGGTTTAGCGAGCGACCCGGTGAATCCGGGGTTTGGCAAGCAGGTCGCGAACATATTATTCAGTTGGTTCTGGTACAGGTGCACCAAGGAGTTGTAATTCTGCATCGAAGCCGGAGACGGCTTCAAGGCGCCGGGACGGACGACGAAACTACTCGACTCATCGGTCGTAAAGCACGCCGGCTCAAACGAGGTCGTAGCGGCATCGGAGGAGCATCGCGGGGACTGCGAGGTCGCGTTCTCTCCGCCGACCTTGACCTCCGCAATCGTAACGTCGTCGTCCTCGTCGCTGTACGCCATCTCCTCGACGAAACGCTTCGGAGCGGTTTTCTTGCGCCTCGAAACTCCGGCGGCGTTTTTATCGCCTCCGCCGCCGCCGCCGCTGGCGCCACTGGTGCTAGCGGTACTGGCGCCGCTGTCGCCATGAGACGATACGTTGTCGCTCGACGAGTAGACGGCCGGCGTCGGCTTCAGGTCTCGACGAGCCGGAGGACTCATTCGAGTCGGGGACGACGTCGCCGCCGGCGGATACGTCGAATTCAACAGCGGACCCAACGAGCTCTTGATGCTCTTGCGTTGGCAGTTGTGACGTTGGAAGTGTTCTCGTCGGGTGAAACGACGATCGCAGGTGCTGCACTCGTGAGTGAAGACGCCGGCGTGTATTCGCATGTGACGACGGAATGAGGAGCGGTAGCGAAGGTGTTTACCTGCGAATATGTTAACGAAATGTTATGCGGGCAGTTTGGTTGACGGGGGGGAGGGGGGTAGGGAGGGGGTAGGGGTAGGAAGAGGGAGGGGGATAGGGGTAGGAGGGGGGAGGGGAGGGGGTAGGAGGGGGGAGGGGAGGGGGGAGGGGTAGGTGGAGGGGTAGGGGGAGGAGGGAAGGGGGGAGGGGGGAGTGGGTAGGGAGGGGGTAGGGGTAGGGGGGCGGGGTAGGAGGGAAGGGGGGAGGGGGAGGGTAGGGGAGAGAGTGAGAATTAATGTTTCGCAATACATAACGCAATAATTGATATGGGAATTAAAATTATTTCTATTGAAATGAAAATTATACTATTTAATATTTTATTTTAATGTGTTTTAATGTTCAAAAAATAAAATGATTAAGCAGAAATATATTTATAACTGAAAATTCGTGTTCACACGAAAAACATTCAGATCTTTAAATAATATCAATTAACCTATGATTAATTTGTATGTTATATGACTATAATCTTTGTAAAATATAAATGAATTAGTTATTGTTTTTTTTAATTGAATTCTATAAATTTAATAAAGTAAAATATATACTTTTGTATAATTAATAAATTAAAAATAGATGAGTATATATTTTGAATTTAAAATATTATTGTATTAACTCTAAATAATAATATAAGGCATGTTTAAAATATTGAAATATATATTTTTATAATAATGTATATAATATTAAAAGATGGTGTATTTTTATCACAGATGACAGAATCACTGCAGTTTTTTGATAAAAATCATGTATGATAATATTGCATAGGAGTATCAAATAACATTAGGAGATAGGAATCTTCATTACATGTAACCTTTTATTGTAAAGATATACACACATACACAGAAATATCGAAATTCATTAATAATATAAACTATTCATGAAAATATGGTGTCATAAATATAAAGTCGATATTTAAATTTTAAATCACAATCATTTACATAAAAAACTATAGGATTAAATATGCATCATACTAAATTAGAGCACGAAGTATTCAATAGTTTAGTTATTTGTAATAGAAGAGAAGTATTATACAGTGGGTTTAATCTATTTAGAGGGTTTCAACTCTGTTTTCATCTGTACCCATAACCTACGGAGTGAATCACACCAAAAGATTTACCAATTTTAAAAATAATTGTTATATTTTCATAAATAGTAGAAGAGTAAAGCTAAATGTACAGTCTTACTCGCATATAACTTCCAAATAGTTCCAGCTACTAGCTACTCCTACGCAGAGTAAGATTCGATGAAATAAATAGTTAAGCAAATACATATTAATAGAATTCACAATGGAATGGTCGGATATCGACAGCAAAACTACAAACCGCAATTAGGGCAATCGGCTCCGATGGGGGAGGATTTGTTCTTGACCGGTTCTTCTTTGGGGGTCAAGGTTGAGGGTTGGTAATCTCGAGTGGCGATCGCATCGCATTGTTGGGCGGCGGGTTGCAAATCAATCACCAACGGGTTGAAAGACTCATCGAAAGACGACTCGCTAGAGGCATGGTGGGGCTGCTGCTGCTGCGAAACTTGCTCCAGCGGGGGCGGTAGGGGGGGCGGTAGGGGTGGCGGCGGCGGTTTCAGGTCGGGTTCCTTCTTGAGGTCGAGCGTCGGCCGCCGTAGGTCGGTGGCGCTCTCCGAAGGCGGCGTGGGGAGGCACTCGAAACCGGAAAACGGGGCCATCGTCTGCATAAACTTCGGCACCGGATTCAGGCCAAAGTTCAGCAGGGCCGCCGCGGCAGACGGATGTTGTCTGTAGTTAGGCGAAGAGGCCGGATTTAGGGCCAACGTCGCAGTCTTGCCAATTGTGGGCAGCGTACGACTAAATATGGGCAGTTGGTAGGGCGACGTCGAAGACGGTTTTATCGAGTGTATGTCATTCTGTTTGAGAGGTCGGCGGGGTTAACAGGCGGGTTCATCGTAGTACTTTCATCTCATAAATTGATTTTATTTTTATAAAACCAATATTTAAAATTTTTAAAAATCACGAGATCAAATATTTAGCTAATGATTTTATAAATAAAACATATGTTTTATTCCTATCTATTAGATACGAAAGTAGAATAGATAAAATGGTGATTTGCGAATGAAAAAGAACTACGACAAACCAAGTGTCCGGATTGTTTGTATTCCGATAACTTCTGGTCTAACCAGTTCATGAAATCCGACATCGAGATATAGTCGGCTTGGCTAACCAAACTCTGAAAAGCACAGATTTGTTCGCTTAAATGTTGTTCTGCGGTTAACTGATGAGTATTACTATAACTACAATAGTAGGTGATATAGTAAATAAATGTATTTAGTAAATGTATGTAAATATATTAAAATAATAAATAATGATGATAATCTATCTGCTAAACTAATTTGATTATTTTCTATTTAATATAAATATAACTGATGCAATAATAACATGGAATCCATGTTTCAATCTATCGAGGTTAGATGCAGTCTCCATCCTTGTCAACTCATGTCGTATACACTGAAATGAAATTGCACAAACTTATTAGCAATATGCCCCATGTATAATTAATTGTTAATATAATGGATATGAAATTAAATTAATTATATTTTAGTAGAAATAATGTAGAACAACTTAATTAATAATCATAATTAGTGAACAAATTAATTATATATATAGAGAATCTAATAATAGCAGATATACTCATTATTTAAATAGATTTAACAATACAACTAATGATTTAATTACAGAATAGAAATTTCACATTAATTATTCATATGGGAATGAAATAAAAAGTTGTCACAAAATCAATGGATATAAAACTGTAACATATATCAAATAATATATAAATATATATAAAATAGATATGTAAATAACAAAAATAATTAATAATTAATGATTTTGTATAAGATTTAATATAAGTCAACTGAAGTGTCTATATGAAACAATATTTGATATACAGGAAAGATATTTTAATATAATCTACACATACGTTTGGGAAATAATCCTTAAGACATTACAGGCCCAGCCCAGTAGGTTTAACTGTAGAAGGAATGCCGAGATTCACTATTCACATGTGAAATAAATCATTTAAATGAGACATAGCCATTAGAATCTGCAGAAATCAAACAATACTAGGTATTGCATAACACCTCTATTGGTCAATGTACAGGGCAAAGCAGAGTAGAGGCCATAAAGGATCTTAAGTAACTATACCTCTATCACAATATGCATAATGGCAGCATGAATTTAAATATAACGGGAGTATGAATGTACCTTTCTAATTATTTGTTTAAATATTGTAAGTCATGGAAAGGGCAAAAGGAATTCTTGATACATTAAGAAAACAAGAATAAATCTATAAATATATATTTTAAATCAAATATACCAATTTATATATTAAGAAAACAAGAATAAATCTATAAATATATATTTTAAATCAAATATACCAATTTATATTAATACTTATTAAATAATTTTAATTTCTATGATATATTAATATTTATAATAGTGCATATGTAAGTGAATTGAATTGTGTCAAATGCATACAATATCTATATTTAGACACTACATATACCCTAAAGAGTTAAAGCCATTCTTAATTACATATTATATATTCATTAACAAAAACTAGTTCATAAAATAGTGGTGAATAACATACTTCTATGATTTTATATATTTGAACTTACGGTTTACATAAAATATATTCTATTTACTGTTTTGGGAATATATAAAAATATAAATATTCACTATACAAAAAATATTAATATAAAATAATTGTCAAATATATTGTACATATTATGTTAAGATTTTAAATTGTACAATTTAAAATTTTTTATATTTATTAACTAATAATATATTCAGCCAAATATACAAATACTAAATCAAATATGGTAATTTGTTAATTCATTTTTGTTATAACTAAAACTATAATAGTACTTAATAAGACGATATAAAATACTTTATTTCAAATCCATTACTTTTGCTATCTAGTATATATAATTCTTAATGTGGTATATATATATTTATTTATAATATTTTAATCAAAAAAATTATATTTATTAAATATTATAATTTTATAGGAACAATTTTTATATTCTTTAAGATTGAGCATTTAAGATATATGTACCAGTTAATACAGAAATTTATTTGTTTTGTAAAATACTTTGATTGGTTAAAACAAATGTTAAATAAAGTATTTGATACATAAAATGAACACTTGAATGTGTTTCTGGGTAAGCATGTGTAGATAAATAAATATATACATTAACTAATGTATATATATATTTAATATATATTTATTTATAAATAAGATAAAGATTACTTTTACCATTAAATAAATCTTTAAAATATAAATATTAAAATTAAAATAACATGTTTATTAAACAATTATAATCATTAATATATGAAATAACCCAAAAAGCAAAGATGTAACAATTGTATAATCTTATACAATTATTTAAAATAAACAAACAAAATATATTTTTAAATAAATAAAATATATTTTAACTTTTATTATATAACAAATAATATATAGCAAATTATATATATGATCTGGATGGTTTATTAGGAATATATTATTAAATTATTACATATAACTTGAAAAACTAGCATGTATTATTTAATTAATTATAATTATTAATATAAATAGTGAATATTATATTATATTAACATAATAATACTAATTATTATAATATATTATAACTAATTTTTATAAACTAAATATTTTAATATATAATGTATTTGATTAAAATATTTATAAATCGTTATAGTATATATGTATAGTATTATTACATACATGTACAAATATTTTTTCTAGTGAAAATAAAATTATATATTATTGACAATTTGAAAATATTTCTATTGTAATATTAGAATCATTAATAAATAGATAAATTTACATGAATTATGTAAATTTATAAGATAATGCAAATAATAATAGTATAAATAATCATAATATAACAAAAATATATTCTAAAAATGCGTAATAAAGAAATTATTAAGAGAACAATGCTATTGTTATTTGTAAACAATGCGGGTTTTATTATGTCCCAGTGAAATGGGTTGTCAACGTTGTCTAAAATAATGCTTTCGAAATAATTATGATTAACAATATGATATAGTTTTGAAAATTTATATATACGTTAATATATAAGTAATACACATTATCATAAAATATGGTTTAATGAAAATGGTTACTTCTTCAGAGAATACTAACTTTATTAAATAATTTGAAATGGTTTGTTGACAAAGGAATAGATTACCGGAAGTTTGTGAATTTTCTAGGGCAGGTAAGAATATATCGAATTCGCACCTGGATTAATCGATAATGTCGGCCACTAGTAGGATAGATTTCTCATTTAGCAGGGTTGTAGGTTCGCTGCGTTGGGCAATTCAATGGCATATACCTGCATGCACTCTCACTGTTATAATAATATGATTGTGACAAGGGAAACGAATAATTTTATGTTTAGCACACTTCTAATGTATTTTTTAAATACATTGTCTTCTACTATACCTATATATATACAAATGAATATTATGTATTACATAAATATATATATATTTAATTACAGCTTAATAGGTAAAATATATGTATATCTCATATTACTAACCTTAAATTAAACACAGGGTTATATCTATATTGTTGATCTTTACAGATTCATACATATATTTATATACGATACGTTTACAATCCATTTATATATATATATATATATATATATATATATATATATATATATATATATATATATATATATACTTAAATAGGTATTCGCCTCATATATAGAAGTTTCTATATATATATATATATATATATATATATGTATATATATATATATATATATATATATATATATATATATATATATATATGTTCGAGTTGGAAATATTTCAAAATCATTTAATAAATCGAAAACAAATATATATTATATAGTATCTATAAATTTAGTCACTAAATAAATGTTTTCAATTTTAAATAATGTTAAAAAAAATTATTTTATCCAAATGTTTAAATTTTAAACAATTTTATATTGTAAATGCACCTCTATATTGAGTGGGTGGAAACCACTGGGTGGCACCCATGCCATTTGATTTTTTTGTTATATAATTAAAAGATAAAATATATATTATTGTTTGTAATAATATATAATATGATATAAAATAATTGTATAGATATACATTATATATTATAGTATAGATTATATAACTATAGTTATTTCATCTGGTCTTTTTTAGATATATATAAATGCATACACACTAAACACACACACACACGCACGCACACACACACACACATACACACACACATACACACACACACACACACACACACACACACACACACATTTATATATATATATATATATATATATATATATATATATGTGCATATATAGGTATCAGAGTTATGTATTAATACATCATTTTTTCTAATTGGATTTTATCTTAAAGAAAAAACCTTTTAATATGTAATAAAATGTATTGATTAATTAATTCCTAGATAAAACTGCCTAGATCACATAGATAACATATTATAGAGTTCCCAGTAAACTGGGTGACTTAATAGTTTTGTAAAATCTTTTGATATGTCCACAAAAATCAAAAAAATTTAAAATAAATTATACAATATAAAAAATGAAATTATCTGGAATGTTACTGCGTTACGAATAAGTAACCATGGTTATTAAAAATGAACTTATTAACTTGATATAAAAGCTTTTAAATGCAATTTCTATGTATTTATTATTAAATAAAAAAGTAAATGATTAGGAAGAATTTTTTTAAACGAAATACAATTTATATACTGTTTTGATAAATTCTTTTATAATTTATGTGTTTATCTTAAAAATATTAAGTGATTTATTTTTCATTACTAAGTATTGAATTTAATAGAATAGTATATCGATATGATATATATGCTATGATATTCACGATTTGGTGCATTCATTTGGATTATTACTATTGGGAAAATAGTCGATAATGAACGATAATAGGAACTTGTTTATCACAACAATAGATCAAAAGTCAAGTGATGACTATTTTGTTATTAGATGAATAGGTTTTAAATATATTACCGAAAATCTCGTATATGGGATACTGATATTTCCCTGTAATGTGTTATTGATGAAGTGTATACATATTGTAAAGTTTCACTGCCATTTTAAATAGTATATATCTCTAACAGTAATTATATAATTGATATAAAACTAACTGGTCACGTGACTTGAATTTAATATAAGTTATATAATATATGATATTAAAAACAACATGCAATACTATGTAATACGTTTTTCTGGTAACTTATTGTAACTTTATATGCTGATACTATAATCCTATAGGGTATTTATATTTTTAATTTAGTTCCGAATTATATTACCTTTTCTTTCTAGGATTAATTTCGTACATTTATATATACATTGAAAGTTTATTTAAAAAGATATATATAAAACACTAATTATCTGGATGTTCACTTTAAAACGATATTTAATTTAATTACTTTTTGATATATTTTAATATAATTAATATGTATTTATAAAGTTTCTAATAGAGTATATGCTTTCCTTGTAATAACAAATATTGTAATCTAGAGTAATAGTAACTGATAAGAATGTTACAAAATTATGAAATATAGAATGTTTTGTATTGTTCTTCATTAGTGAAATTGGTGATTTACTTGGTATTTTATTTGTTTATTAATATTAGTCTATTATGAAGATGATACTTGCTATATGATACAATGTACTCTTTTAATATTTATCAATAATTAGGAAATTGTATATTTATGTCATAGCTATTCTTTATATGATCTCTAGTTAACTATAACTGAGATACAGTATTCTAATGTATTTATAATGACCGTATGGAAATATTATATTTTGATATATCTCACTCCTTTCTTTATTAATTGCTACTTGCGTTTCACAACCCAACACCGCAAGATATGACTCATATAGTTCTAACATCTAGTATTTTTGAACATATAAAATATATTTAAATAGCGAATAATGCAACTACCACAATCGTATTAACCTAAACATATGAATTATAACTCGTAGTGTAATAGGATGCTTCTCGATTGACAGGCAGAATAAGACGTAGAAGTGAAGTAACATCATGTTTAACAATAAGTAAATTAGAAAATATGCCGACATACTATCGAGATACAATCAGTGAAGATATGATGAGAGTATATTTATATGAGAACGAATCTACATTATAAAAGTCGTGACTGATGAACATAAAAGAAAATTAATCCAAATGAGTTGAATTTTTAAAATGAATAACATATATAACGGATAATGACTTTGTGGGAAAGCTAGTTACATGAAAAGCTTTTAAATATGTATAGTTTTATAGGACGATAGATACCATGAGTAATTTAATTCCTTCATTTATCATTTATTTTTATATGTAATATAAACGTGAAGTATATATATTGTAATCTAAAAAATACAATAAAGAATATTCTTAAAGTACTATTAAATATAATATAAAATTTATTATAAAATAATTCATAATGTATATTAATTACATATGTAAAATATGTATATTGTATCAATGAATAAACAATAAATGAATATGATAATGTATCTCAAAGGAAATAATAGATATTATTGAATATAAAAATATATTATATATGGTTAATATTCTATAACTTTATTCCATATGTATTTATGATTATTAGATAATATATTAATTTATGGTGCTCGTATCGAATGACTATCACATTATATGGTGTTAATGAATCAAGAGCGATGGATCTACGAGTGATTCCAATAGGGGTTTGTCGATGTTATAATCTTTGGCTTGATTCACGCGTCTGTCGCGCCGCGAAGTACATTCTGGTATAGGCATATCGGTGTGGTGGGCGGGTAATGGATCAGAAAAGAAATATTCGTGAAGGATGGCCTGTATACAGAGGGTTATTAGTCAAGATTGGTAATAGGAAGGATTTTAAAAGGATGTTATATCCCTATTATATCACTGTATTTACAGAGTATACCCGTATAGCTAAACTATAACAAAGCTCAACTTAGGTTATGGGGTTTATTTACAATTTATTGTTTTGGGTAATACCTAAGCACTTAGGTAATATTATCCAAACTTAGACAACTTTAATATTAATTTATTATTAATAATATCATTAGTATTATTAATGATATTATATGAGTAGTATTAATGATAATTATCAATATTAGTAGTATTAATATCATTAATAGTAGTAATAGTTGTGTAATAATACATAGGCATCACTAATATTTTATTAGTATTTAAAGTTTATAATAACAATTTATACTATTGCTAATTTCAAATACAAACTTATCAATTTCATAACTTTAATAATTAATAATTTATCTATAGTTATTATATAAATATTATTTAAATTAAATGATTATTTAAGATTATTTAATGAAATAACAGGATTCAAATTTATAAATAAATAAATGTAAAGATTACAATTTATGCAGTAATCAAAGCTAGACACAAAACCTTGGCTGCCGGAATGCGTTGTTTCGAAGGATAGACAAGGAATTTCGATAACAGGTCGAGTGCTATCGAAGACACGTCGGGGAGCAGATCTGAGAACGGTACCGGGGAGTTATCCGGAAACTGTATCTTGTTGTAATCGGGGAGGTCAGTCATACCCTGTTACAATAGGCTGTGTTGTTCATTTGTCATGGTAATACAATCTACTGGTAACGTAGAAGCAATAATGGAATTTTTATAAAATAAAAACGCTCATCTATTGTATTATTATACAAATATTTAGAATCTTACTAAACAATTCATAATAAAAATATATTTAAATACAAATAACAAGCCATTAATATAACAATTTATAACTATAAATAATATATTTAATATTATATTATTGCATTTCTTAGTAATTATTAGACAATAGAAAATAATTAATTAACATACCGGCCAAGTACTTTCCTTTGGAGTGCCTAGAATCCGCAATACACAACACAACTGTTCGATATCTTTCTCTCCCTATAAAATAAATGACAACTTAAAATATCACCAAAAATTTAATCATTTGGTTAAAACTCTGAATTTATAAATAGAAATATTAGTTACTTACAGGAAATAGCGGAGAACTATTCAGTAACTCTCCAAAAATGCACCCGATTGCCCTATTAATTTATTAAATAACCTCACTATAATGAGGATTATATATATTAGAGAAAAATTAATTATCAAAGATAACGGGAAAGAACATTATAAAGTTACTTCAAAATAAATAAGATAAAATTCACTTATAAACATTACCGGTTATTAATTATCTATCCATAACATAACAATGAAAACCATAGATCTACTCCCTCATCGTATTTCCTGGCACCATAGAGAAGCTCGGGAGCACGATACCATCTAATGGAGTTCACATGTTATTGGCAATATTTATTCAGATATAAATATTTATAACTGTATTATAATATAAATACATTTCTAATAAGCTAGTAACATTAATTATGAATAGTTCTTAATGTATTAAAGGAAATTTAAATGAAAAGTATTTAATGAAAAATGTCAAAATAAATATTTATTTTATTATTTCCAATATTGATATCGATCAAAAACATATTCAAAATAATTTCTAAACGATTAAAGAAAAACAACAAGCCATGTCAGACAAGTAAACACGTTACACGTACCTAGTAGCCACCTGGTGGCTGTAGAGTTGATCCTGACTATCGCGGTGAAATATACGAGCCAAACCAAGATCTGCAATCTTCAGTTGACCAGTGGAACTAATTAAGAGGTTAGCCGGCTTCAAATCCTAATAGAAATTGGTGGAAATATTGGTGGAAATATTGGTGGAAATATTGGTTAATATATTGTGGGAGATATCAATAAATATACTAATGAAAACGCTGATCTTGGTATTGGTGTAGCTAACAGTAAATATATTGATGAATATATTAATGGATATAATAATAGAAATATAAGTAGAGATATTGATTTCAGCAGAAGTATTATGGATTCGCATAGAATTTTTGGACAATTTATTGGTAATTATAAGTTTACTTTTACTAAATTTCTTTGTATGAAAGGAACATAGTATTACATACAATATATATATATATAATATACACACAGATATATTTGTATTAAACTGTACAGTTTAAATATATTTAAATAAGCAATATCTTATCAATATGTAGAGAGATATTATTAATAGAAAGAGGAATCCACACTAAATATAAACATATATTAATAAGCCAGAATTGCCTATGAAATTATTATCAAATCTATCCAACCCTATGCATGATGTTATTAGCGTGACAGAATGCTACTCCCTTTAATAACATCAGCATATAACTCTTGATCTGAGAACAACTCAATGGGTTCTCAGCTCCCTGTCGTATCACCTTTGGAAAATGTGTTGGGTAATCATTGATATTGGAATATATATTAACAATAGAACAGAATATGTTAATTAGTGACTGTAATTTAATAATTATTTTAATTAGTAAACAAGCTGTATAGGTACTATTATAAGAGATGAAATGTATAATATATGTAATACTAAATGGTAATGTCTAACTTCTGATAAGTCTGATAACATCAATTCAAAAACAAGTACAAATCCACTTCCATATGGAAAAACATCCTTTAACTTTACAACCTAATCAATATTAATATACATTACTTTGTTGAGTTCATTATAAATATACTTATAAGAAAAGTAAATTTGGTAATATATTAGATTATTAAACGTATATCAATATGTAAGATTCCATTAGTATTTATTTGAAACGACTTATTATAAAACTATTTTTATATTTATTATTATTATAATTAAATTGTGAAAAATCTTTTAAGCTACTAATATAATTGAATAACAAACGTGTTCGTTTTCTTCAATCTCCTGGAGTGCTTTAATTTCTCTTTAAGGTGTAAAATATGTTTACAAATTTATTTAATATATTAAATACATTTTATCATACTATAGCTATACTATAGTTAATATAATGTTTATTATATAAATTATTATTACCAAATATTTCCATTATGAAATATATACTTCTGATATCATATTGATAGTGTATTGTACCCCATAATATATAACTTATATATTTTATTAATAAATAAAATATGATAATAATTCAAAATAACCGTAATGCTGTATTGGGAATCCCATCTTCGACTCTTCGCAGTGGGACTTTTTTTAAAGCTACTATTTCACCATTTTCTATGTGTTTTGCCTTAGTAACAATACCGTGAGCTCCCTCTCCTATTCTCCCAAGTATTTTATATTGGTTCATTTTTAGTTTATTAATTTAATTACTGATATATTGTGTATTATTAATAAAACATATAATTTAATAGATTCATTATTACAATTTAATTCAGATTGTTTACTATTTGCATTGTATCTTCTGTAAATATTAATATTAAAATTCAAATACAATCAAAATGTCTATTAAATATAGAGCTATATACATAAAAATACAAATTTAAATCTAAACGTATTATTTATAAAATAAATATATCTTTTTTAGCTAATGAATAATAAAATGTTGAAAATAATATTTAAACATATAATATTTTAAGATTTGATATATCATATTATATTGATGAATTGATTTAAAATGTTAATGGATTAATTTATATATTTCAAATATATTGTAATACAAATATATTAATTTTATTTATCATTAACATACATTCTATTTATCGCAATCAACTCAATGCGGAAACATACTTTATAGTGAACTATCAACTATATTTAAAAAGAATTTTTCCATATACAAATAATAAATTTTAATATTTTAATATTGATTGTTTATGCAAACATTTTAAAAAATAATTGAATACTGTTCATATTATGAACACCTAAATAATTAGATATGTATATACATATTAAAATATTATAAACAATTATTATTTCTTTATTTATACCTAATATCGAATTATTCCCTAGTGTATATTAACTGAATATATATATTATGTAGTATTCTATTAAATTAATCATTATTCGTTATTTTATATTATATGATTTTGATATATTATTTTGTAATAAATTATAACTTATTTTTTACATATTTATACATATTATTTGTAGATTGTAGATACGATAACACCATAGTTATATTATATTACACATACAATGATGGTTTTAAGTATTATATATTATATAACAAATTTGCAATTCTCAATTAAATTGCCCCAACCCAAGAAACCAGATATGTAACTATTATAATTTATTATATAATTTTTTTAAATAAAATATAATGATAATATAATTTAAATACTACTAAAATATATTTTATTTTTTATTATATAACAAAAATCTGAAAAAATGGCCTGGATTGTTTCTTGGGAAATGACTCACTAAATTAATAAAAATTACGTAACTACACACTGAAACTAGCAACGAGACTATCTGAAATAAATGAAAGTAATTATTTCTAAATTTATGTGGATGTCCACTTTCTTTTGAGTTTAGTTCTAATTATTTAATGACACTACCTAGCAAATGTTATATTATTGAGGAACAGCATATGACAGTATTTCACTTATTCTTACTTGCATAAATTACTTGCATTTTATAAATATATTATATAATATTATATAAGTACGATATAGTTACCAAAAAAATCAACCTGACAACATGATTAATTAAAATAATAATAATACCGTTTATATGATATTAAGTTATGTATATTAAAAATTAATATATATATTTATATTAGAGTAACAAATCATAAATTCTATAAAAATTATATATTTAACAAATAATAATAATGTAGATAAGTCATGCTAATAATAAGTTGTTAGTTTTCTGCATTGATAGATAATATATTAATTTTAAACCACATGTCGTA
>OZ038313.1:12593174-12600674 GCA_964035775.1 Osedax frankpressi | reverse complement strand
ACCCACGCATATGTGTATTTAATCAATCGTCGTTATTTTGTTTTGTAACATTTTGTAGCCCTATTATTTATAATTATGTAGACGACTAGGAACAATGCACATATTGTGTAGCGAAGTGACGTGGGATGTTATGTTATGCAATATGTCATGAGTCACTAGTAGGAGTGTAATGATGCACTAGTAGGGGTGTAATGATACACTAGTAGGGGTGTAATGAGGCACTAGTAGGGGTGTAATGATACACTAGTAGGGGTGTAAGTGTAATGATACACTAGTAGGGGTGTAATGATACACTAGTAGGGTGTAATGATGCACTAGTAGGGTGTAATGATACACTTGTAGGGGTGTAATGATACACTAGTAGGGGTGTAATGATGCACTAGTAGGGGTGTAATTATACACTAGTAGGGGTGTAATGATACACTAGTAGGGTGTAATGAGGCACTAGTAGGGTGTAATGATACACTAGTAGGGGTGTAATGATACACTAGTAGGGGTGTAATGATACACTAGTAGGGGTGTAATGAGGCACTAGTAGGGGTGTAATGATACACTAGTAGGGGTGTAATGATACACTAGTAGGGGTGTAATGATACACTAGTAGGGGTGTAATGATACACTAGTAGGGGTGTAATGATGCACTAGTAGGGGTGTAATGATACACTAGTAGGGGTGTAATGATACACTAGTAGGGTGTAATGAGGCACTAGTAGGGGTGTAATGATACACTAGTAGGGGTGTAATGATACACTAGTAGGAGTGTAATGATGCACTAGGAGGGGTGTAATGATACACTAGTAGAGGTGTAATGAGGCACTAGTAGAGGTGTAATGATACACTAGTAGGGGTGTAATGATACACTAGTAGGGGTGTAATGAGGGACTAGTAGTAGTGTAATGAGGCACTAGTAGGGGTGTAATGATGCACTAGTAGGGTGTACTGATACACTAGTAGGGGTGTAATGATGCACTAGTAGGGGTATAATGATGCCCTAGTAGGGGTGTAATGATATACTAGTAGGGGTGTAATGATGCACTAGTAGGGGTGTAATGAGGCACTAGTAGGAATGTAATGATGCACTAGTAGGGGTGTAATGATGCACTAGTAGGGTGTAATGAGGCACTAGTAGGGGTGTAATGATGCACTAGTAGGGGTGTAATGAGGCACTAGTAGGAGTGTAATGATGCACTAGTAGGTGTGTAATGATGTACTAGTAGGGGTGTAATGAGGAACTAGTAGGAGTGTAATGATACACTAGTAGGAGTGTAATGATGTACTAGTAGGGGTGTAATGAGGAAATAGTAGGGGTGTAATGATACACTAGTAGGGGTGTAATGATGCACTTGTTGGAGTGTAATTATGCAATAGTAGGGGTGTAATGATGCACTAGTAGGGGTGTAATGATGCACTTGTTGGAGTGTAATTATGCAATAGTAGGGGTGTAATGATGCACTAGTAGGGGTGTAATGCTGCACTAGTAGGGGTGCAATGAGTAACTAGTAGGGGTGTAATGAGGCACTAGTAGGGGTGTAATGATGCACTAGTAGGGGTGTAATGCTGCACTAGTAGGGGTGCAATGAGTAACTAGTAGGGGTGTAATGATGCACTAGTAGGAGTGTAATGATGCACTTCAGGGGTGTAATGAGGCACTAGTAAGGGTGTAATGATGCACTAATAGGGGTGTAATGATGCACTAGTAGGGGTGTAATGATGCACTAGTAGGGTGGAATGAGGAATTGATAGGGGTGTAATGAAGTAGTGTATAGAGGGTTTAAGGTATAGAGGGTTTAGTGTATATATGGTTTAGTGTTGAGATGGTTTAGTGTAGAGATGGTTTAGTGTAGATATGGTTTAGTGTAGAGATGGTTTAGTGTAGATAGGGTTTAGTGTAGAGAGGGTTTAGTGTAGAGATGGTTTAGTGTAGAGATGGTTTAGTGTAGAGGTGGTTTAGTGTAGAAATGGTTTAGTGTAGAGATGGTTTAGTGTAGATAGGGTTTAGTGTAGAGAGGGTTTAGTGTAGAGATGGTTTAGTGTAGAGATGGTTTAGTGTAGAGGTGGTTTAGTGTAGAGATGGTTTAGTGTAGAGATGGTTTAGTGTTGAGGTAGTTTAGTGTAGAGATGGTTTAGTGTAGAGATGGTTTAGTGTAGAGAGGGTTTAGTGTAGAGAGGATTTAGTGTAGAGGTGGTTTAGTGTAGAGATGGTTTAGTGTAGAGATGGTTTAGTGTTGAGGTGGTTTAGTGTAGAGATGGTTTAGTGTATATAGGGTTTAGTGTAGAGAGGGTGTAGTGTAGAGATGGTTTAGTGTAGAGATAGTTTAGTGTTGAGGTGGTTTAGTGTAGAGAGGGTTTAGTGTAGATAGGGTTTAGTTAGAGATGGTTTAGTGTTGAGGTGGTTTAGTGTAGAGAGGGTTTATTGTAGAGGTGGTTTAGTGTTGAGTTGGTTTAGTGTAGAGAGGGTTTAGTGTAGATAGGGTTTAGTTAGAGATGGTTTAGTGTTGAGGTGGTTTAGTGTAGAGAGGGTGTAGTGTAGAGGTAGTTTAGTGTAGAGATGGTTTAGTGTAGAGGTGGTTTAGTGTAGAGATGGTTTAGTGTAGAGGTGGTTTAGTGTAGAGATAGTTTAGTGTAGAGATGGTTTAGTGTTGAGGTGGTTTAGTGTAGAGATGGTTTAGTGTAGAGGTGGTTTAGTGTAGAGATGGTTTAGTGTAGAGATGGTTTAGTGTAGAGATGGTTTAGTGTAGAGAGGGTTTAGTGTAGAGAGGGTTTAGTGTTGAGGTGGTTTAGTGTTGAGATGGTTTAGTGTAGAGAGGGTTTAGTGTTGAGGTGGTTTAGTGTAGAGATGGTTTAGTGTAGAGATGGTTTAGTGTAGAGAGGTTTAGTGTAGAGAGGTTTTAGTGTTGAGGTGGTTTAGTGTTGAGATGGTTTAGTGTAGAGATGGTTTAGTGTAGAGATGGTTTAGTGTAGAGGTGGTTTAGTGTAGAGAGGTTTTAGTGTAGAGAGGTTTTAGTGTAGAGGTGGTTTAGTGTAGAGAGGGTTTAGTGTAGAGGTGGTTTAGTGTAGAGAGGGTTTAGTGTTGAGTTGGTTTAGTGTAGAGGTGGTTAGTGTTGAGTTGGTTTAGTAGAAGTTTATTAGGAATCTAACGATTGTAGCAGTATTCTAGTGTCATTGTAGTAGTATTCTAGTTTCAGTGTTGTGTATGTGTAGTGTGCATTTTGTGAAGGTCTAGTAGAAGTTTAAATGAAAGGCTAGTTAAGGTCTAAGAAGTCTCTACCTAGAGTTACAGTTTATTGAGGCTATTGTCATAGTAAACAGGAGGTCTAATAAGGTTCGGGGTGCTAAATATCTATATTGGCTGGAAGGACATAGCTTTGTTCTGATAATGCCGCTATTGGGTATTTATTGATATGCTGACGTCATGGAATAGTGGTATGACATCATAACAAGATATAGTTACGTTATTATGTAACAATGTTACGGTATTAGCCATTTTAGTTACACAAAGGTAAATGACGCAATGTCGCTAATAAAATGTTGTCACCTTACTGGCGAATACATAATAATTGACTAAACACCTGTAAAAACCACCCAATCAAATCAGTTTCTTTAACAAAAATACCCTACGAGAAGAATATCCTATGATGACGTCATCCTATGATGAAGTTACCCGATGATGACGTCACCGCACGATGGTTCCGCCGTGTCATGATGTCACCATATGAAGACGTTACCATATGATGATGCCATCATATGATGACGTCAGCCTATGATGAAGTCACCATGTATCTAACAATCCATAGTGAAGATACGAAGGTTAATAGCATCTATTACGTAACCACTCAATGAATGTTAACACTCTAAACTCGAGACTCGTATATTCGTGGGCATTACATATACAAATCGATGTAAGGTTATTCTGATGTGTGACCTCTGCGTGACCTCTGAGCGATATTTTACTTGTCCCTTGAGATTCTCCATAATCGACATATGCACAATGAACACGTGACTTATTATTAGATGTTTATTTCCGTAAATTACGTCATTACTCGCCACTAACTTACAATTGTCTAAACTGGTCACCATTTCTCGTCATTATTCACATAGCGTTTATTATTCTTTGCTGAATGCTACAAAGAGAACGATAATGTTTTTTAAAATAAAAATAAATAAATAGAAAAATATATACGGCATTTAATTACATTATTTTGCATGTATAAAAGTTTATTTATTAGACACACACACACACACATACACACACACACATACACATACACATACCACACATCATAAGATAATGTAAAAAGGATTCAAGATCTTATATTCACTTTTGACTCCTAGAGAGTGAATTGACATATCCTTGTTACCAGATACATTTAGTTATCCGGATAACATTTGACAAACATTGAAAGTTATTAAGTAATTAAGAGATACGCCGCAACAGACTGGTGTTGTATTTGCACCTGTGTGGTTCTGTTGAGAGTGTTTTAGTAAGTGTCCAGTGCAACAATCGAGTAACCGGAAGCCTTGATGTTCCGTGAAGTCGTTGTAAGAATTAATAGCATTGCGATGACGCAATCAATAATTGTTATGATGCATTATAATGCTATGGATTCGGTATGTTAGTTCTTAATGTGGACATAATTTCACCTGGATAATTTATACATTTTCTTCCATAACTATATTGATGGATTTGGCCAACAACTTCCGGCTCCCGTAGAAATTAATATAACTTCCGGTGGGAATAGTTATTCACCGTTAATTCTCGTTAATTAAAATTAAACGATTTTCTGTGTTCCTTAGTAGGTCGTAGGAAACGTCTTCGGCTGTTATTTTAGTATTAAGGAAAGGAAGAGGGAATGCGAGTGGGAGTGGAATTGGAGTGGGAGTGGAAGTAGGAGTGGAAGTGAGAGTGGTTGTGGGAGTGGGAGTGGGCGTATGAGTGGGAGTGGTAGTGGGAGTGGGAGTGGGAATAGAATTGGGAGTTATAGTGGGAGTTGAAGTGGGAGCGAAATAAGGAGTGGAAGTAGGAGTGAGAGTGGGAGTGGGAGTGGAAGTAGGAGTGGGAGTGAGAGTGGAACATAGAGTGGGAGAGGGAGAGTGAATGAGAGTGGGAGTGGAAGTGTGAGAAGGAGATGGAGAAGGAAATGAAGAAGGAGAGGGAGATGGAGAGGGAGATGGAGAGGGAGAGGGAGGAGGAGAAGTAGAAGGAGAAGGAGAAGGATAATGAGAAGGAGAAGGAGAAGGAGAAGGAGAAGGAGAAGGAGAAGGAGAAGGAGAAGGAGAAGGAGAAGGAGAATGAGAAGGAGAAGGAGAAGGAGAAGGAGAAGGAGAAGGAGAAGGAGAAGGAGAAGGAGAAGGAGAAGGAGAAGGAGAAGGAGAAGGAGAAGGAGAAGGAGAAGGAGAATGAGAAGGAGAAGGAGAAGGAGAAGGAGAAGGAGAAGGAGAAGGAGAAGGAGAAGGAGAAGGAGAAGGAGAAGGAGAAGGAGAAGGAGAAGGAGAAGGAGAAGGAGAAGGAGAAGGAGAAGGAGAAGGAGAAGGAGAAGGAGAATGAGAAGGAGAAGGAGAAGGAGAAGGAGAAGGAGAAGGAGAAGGATGAAGGAGATGGAGAGGAGATGGAGAGGGGGAAGAGATGGAGAGGGAGAGGGAGAGAGAGAGGAGAGAGGGAGAGGAGGGAGAGGGAGAGGAGAGAGGGAGAGGAGAGGGAGAGGAGAGGAGAGGGAGAGGGAGAGGGAGAGGGAGGGAGAGGGAGAGGGAGAGGGAGAGGGAGAGGGAGAGGGAGAGGGAGAAGAGAGGTAGGAGGAGAAGGAAAAGTAGAGGGAGAGGAAGAAGGAAGAGGGAGAGGAGAGGGAGAAGGAGAGTGGAAATATTTCATTTTACAATTCCTAATGCATTTATCATGTAATATCATTATCAAACATACATATAGTCGTTTATTGATATTAATATTAATATAATTTGTAGAAATGTGTAGTAGTACAATTACTCTGTACTTCAACTCCCTTGCCAATCTATGTACTACCCAGTAGCTATACATTAGGTACATATTTCAAACATACTATGAATGTATGTTAATGTATGTTAACTATATCGATTCTACTTTTTACCTGGACACGAAGAGGCCATTATCTATTATTAATTAATAGTAAAAACTCTCTAACTGGTATCGTGAAACACTGTACCCGTGGGTATTTATTACTTGTATTTACACGGATGATACTTACGCAGTACTAATCGGTATATATTATGGGCATACAGTACTTATGGTTCCATAGTGTTGTATGAATACATTTATATACGTATAAAATGTATTTATTAATATAGTTTACGACGTAAACAGTGTACGTGAATACAATAATACCTGAATACAGTAATACCTGAATACAGTAATACCTGAATACAGTAATACCTGAATACAGTAATACATGAATACAGTAATACCTGAATACAGTAATACCTGAATACAGTAATACCTGAATACAGTAATACCTGAATACAGTAATATCTGAATACAGTAATACTTGAATACAGTAATACCTGAATACAGTAATACCTGAATACAATAATACCTGAATACAGTAATACCTGAATACAGTAATACCTGAATACAGTAATACCTGAATACAGTAATACCTGAATACAGTAATACCTGAATACAGTAATACCTGAATACAGTAATACCTGAATACAGTAATACCTGAATACAGTAATACCTGAATACAGTAATACTTGAATACAGTAATATCTGAATACAGTAATACCTGAATACAGTAATACCTGAATACAGTAATACCTGAATATAGTAATACCTGAATACAGTAATATCTGAATACAGTAATACCTGAATACAGTAATACCTGAATACAGTAATACCTGAAAACAGTAATACCTGAATACAGTAATACCTGAATACAGTAATACCTGAATACAGTAATACCTGAATACAGTAATACCTGAATACAGTAATACCTGAATACATGAATACATTAGCTAATATGTATATATTAAGCGTTGACTAAAATCTAAATTGCACAATTAACTTGGGTAGGCTATAGTCGATTATTATATTAGATGTCCTGATAATCAAAATAATTCTATAGTAAATGTTACTCTATTTTATATTGAAGAGTATGGCAAAGATTTGATACTAATTAATATGGTCAAGTAGTATTTTGAAGGTAAAGGTCATTAAATGGGGTTAAGTCTTGAGACACGATCTGTTACGTTAAACGCATGTATCGTCTTATCTCAAATAAATAAGGCTATAAACTTATCTCAAAAAAGCAATGATAAACACACGATAAATAATTATATGAAGATATATATGATAATATATATATATATATATACATTAAAGTATATATAATGTATATATATATATATATATACATTATATATATATTAAAGTAAAACTAATTAATATTACACTTTCATTTCCAATACATCACGAGTATTAAGCTAATTCCTATTTGTAATAGGTTTACTTGAATTATTAATTAAATTACAGTA
>OZ038313.1:12553075-12592974 GCA_964035775.1 Osedax frankpressi | reverse complement strand
CTATTTGTAAAATGTATATTTTTTAATATATATTTTCATAATTTTCTGGGTGATATTAATGTATTCCAATGCTTTATTGCATAGGGTAGAAATATATATCATACCGATATTATAATCACACCCAAAGAAAAATGAACACGTACTAATATACACATACACTCACTTACACTAACTCTAACGCACTCACTCACACACGCAGACTCACACAACCACTCACACATACACGCATACGTAATCGTGAACACAAAAAAATACTATCATATACATACTCTCACACATTCACACTCATATACGCAGACACGCATATATCCATACACTCACACGAACACACACAACCAAACGCAACCTATATACGGTAAACATGGTAAAATATACTTAGTACTGAAATTAATAAAACTGATATATCCACAACGAAAACTATTACTGAAAAATCTTTACTACAAAAAGAAAAATTGTGAAACCGTCAAAACTTATAATTATAAACTGCAAATAAACACAGATACTAATAAAACTAACAATAAAATATGATGACCAATAATAAAACTAGCATTCCTAAATACCTAAGTTCAATAAATCTCAACTAAAATAGCAATATTGACATAATTACTTATGTTGACATCATTTTCTTACTGAAACTCAGTCAATTGAAGTTTCCAATCCGACATCAATGATGGCTACTCCCAACACATATTACTACATTAAATACATCGGAGTCCCGAGTAGGGAGGTATAGCTGTATATAATTATCCAATAACCTAAATACAGTATACAAATAATTGAAATATTCCCTACATTTGATATAGTACATATACTTAAGGCACATAAAACAATAGTGGATCACACGTATATTAAAAAGGACACAGATAATTTAGTAAAACTGAAACAACATGGAGAACATTTAAATAACTTACCTACTCAAACTGTACAACAGAAAAATAAATACAAAATTATGAATTGAAAAAAGAAAATATGCTACCTTAAACCTCTGACTATTAGAAATGTGATATGAAGAATCTATAGAAAATATGAAATCTACCTCATTTCAAAAACAAAGCCAGTAAATACCCAAATAATAGGCATTCTTATAATGACTTGGATAAATTATATTGTAATTGATAAAATCAAAAACTTTTATATATCAATAGAAAATAACTACCTAGATATCAACAGACGTATTTCTGGTATTAACAATCCGAATTACTATAATATTTTGTTTAGACTATTTCAAAAGATAACCAAACTTTTCTAAGCAAATAAATTAGAAGCATGAAGTGAGTCGTGTATATTGTCAGTTGTTATATTGACAATATAACAAATGATCTACAAAACAAAACACAACATATTGTACTGTAATATATCGACACAACATATTGTATAATATATTTATACTTGGTCAATAATTGCATTAACTAAAAACCACTCCGATCACACCTAATCACTTACTTTTCTAATGTTACGCATACACTAAGGGAACTCAACTTTAATACACCCATGCCTAACAGTTGCCGACCGCTATCACATATTACTCTTCTTTCTGAACTCAATGAGAAAGTCACATACATCTTACTAACTGATTACCCGAGTAAAACTAACCAATCTCACAATCTCAAATAAGTGCAGACGTAACAAAACGTAACACAAAATCCGCACTACTCGATGTTACTAACTATATTAATAACAATATTAAATATTACTATCGTGTCAATATTGTTCTAATAGAATTAACGGCAACATACGATACTAATAACCATAACATCTTTTATATTAAACTGAAACAAATTTCAATATAATCGATTTGGTAAAATCATACTTAAATGATCGAACATTCTCAATAATAAACATCAATATAATTAATTATATTCTGACTTCGGAATCCTCGATTGAAGTATAATTGTCACACTGCTATGTTGATCTATATATCAGATATCAAACATTTACCAAATAAGTGTGGTATTAAAACTCACATATATACGCTGATGACACGCACATATCTAGTAGAAATAACTCAGTACCACCGAAGAAAACCCTTACTGGTTTCAATAAACTGATAACTGCAGTTATTACATGTCCTTACTTGAAACTTACTATAGTTATTATATAATGATTTAAATCTAAATTGTTCTAAAACTGAAAGTATAACATATTACATAATAAAAATTACAGATAGATATCAAATTTAAATATATTCACTAAAAATATGTATTATATAAACTGTTCTAACTAACTAAGATTTTTGTAACAGTACATTACAACTACTACACTATGAACACTTCAAATAACTTAACTCGATACTGAACACTTCATGTATTGTTATAAATATGAAACTCGCTATACCTCAGCATTTTAAGCAAATAAATTACCTGAAATTCAAATAAAGATCTAACTACAACCTACTCTAAATAACACAAACCATTATTTTCCAAAATACTCCCAGTTATCTAGAAAATTACCAATATTACCAAATATATCATCGATCGAACATTATGATCAACTAACAGACTTAATCTTAAATTTCCTGACTTTTCAAAAACAGCTTTCCTACACACTGCCCGCACCTTTCGAAATGGTCATCTATGCAAGTTACAATTTTAATCCAATATAAAATCTCTCAAAAAGAAATTACTCACTCACTTAATTTAAACTCTTAATACCAACTCACATTATATGAACGAAATACTAAATATTACTTTTACACCTGCTATTATTTCGTCTAATATTCCGCTACAAACTACTAATTCCTATAGGAAAAGTGAGTAACCTAACTCATATCATATACACTGAAAAATATAATGGTTTAACTCTTTCTATAACTTATCATTCTTGTACACTCTTACACTACATTCCTTTCTCTTATGCTCATTACATTTATTATCTATCTATCTAATTACTTATCCTTAATTATTTTAAATTTACTTTCAACAATATCGGAGACCTTTATTTACTCATTTATTCTTAGTCCAGATTTATTTTCTTACGGACTCCTTTGATTAATTTTCAATTAATTTTTTACAATTTAATAATTTAATATTTACAATTAGTTTGCAAATTTATTTAAAAATATGTGATAAATAAACCGTATACGCATGCATACGCACATACATACTAACGTAACCATTCACACACATACACACACACACACCCACACACATACACATACACGCATAGACGTGTTTATAGTTTAATGCGTTACATCTCTGATTATAATCACACACTAAACATGATGGCCTTCGTTATTAATTAACAAACGTGTTCAATAAAGCGACGCCGTACAACGTACAACGAACAGTGTACGCCGTACGCTGTGCATTGTACAGTGTACGATATAAAGTGTATACTGTACAGTGCACAGCGTACACTGTACAGTGTATAGTGTGCTCTCTGCGTGGTACAATGAACTTACATTTTCGGTATAGCGAACTACAACACCATTAATAAATGATTCCTTACCTATATAAAATGTGATATGCCTTATTTAAAGGACATCTTTGTTATCTAATCGCCATTAAAATGAATTATGCTATTTACAGTACTGCATAGTCATTTTTTTAATTAATCCTATATCTCACTAATACATATGTTGCCACACATATAAGAATATATATATATATATATATATATATATATATATATATATATATAAATATATATAATATTAAATACTTAGTACTTAATTTTATATAAATATATATATATATATATATATATATATTTATATATATATATATATATGTAATTAAGTACTAATATTATATTAATATTAGTATTAGTATTTTAATATTATATATATATACATATTAATAAATTAGAAATCCGGAATTATTTGATAAAATCTATAATACTACCACGAGAACATGTATTTGTATCATGTATAACGTTTGCCCCAGATAATATCGTACCGACAGAATACGGGTATAGTATCATATATGTCAATATTTAAGTATAATATGATTCAATTTATAATTATCGAGTTTTTTCAATATTAATACTTATAAATAGCAAAATAAAAATATTACTATTATTATTCTATTATATTTATTAATATTTTATTACAGTGAACTTCGTTTTTAAATAATTAGAACATAATATAGTTATTTGATATACAAATGTAATAGATATTTAAGATCACAAAAAGCGTGATTTTGATTATTAAATGTATAATTTACAAAAGTATTTAAAATAATAGGTCATTACCGTACACACGTGACACTAGGCCAGTGAAGTAGTAGTCAAATACTTTTGAAATGTTTACATTAATATGCAAAACGATGATCGTGATGCCCATGACCTTATTAACTAGACATTTTATTTCAAATAAATATGTTTTATTGCAATTCTTTAAAAAAAGTGAGCTCAATATTAATACTAGTATTGTTTTAAAATAAAATAAAACATAATAATAATATTTGTATTTTTCTGATATTAAAATCGAAAAAACTCTGTACCTTCATAATATTATAATAAATACGTATGTATAATATTAATATTCATATATAACTAAAGCAATATGTATGTTATTTCGTATTATATTATTGGGTTATATAAGTATAGTCATGTGATCTTTGGGTTTGTTTTATTCTGCGGCGATATTTTATTAATCGACACAGTCGTCGCATAATAAACACATACCCACTAGTCGCGCGCCTCTACAGAAATCCAATAAATCATCAAATACTAAATTAAATTATGCATAGTTTTCAGATATTATATCCTTGAATAATTTGTCAAATAAATCGTTAACTAAATATCTAATGCGAATTATCAAGTTTTTTATTGAATTTTAAAAATTAAATCTGAGGAATTTGAAATATTTGTATTAATTCACAAAATTGATTATATGCCCAATATTTTATAATATCAAATTATAAATATAACATTATATTATTATAGCTACTTTAGTAAATATAACAGTTTATTTAGAAACAAAGTGTGGTATATTATATAATTTCTAATTTATTTTACAAAATATAATACATCGATATAGAATATCATTATTTTATATAGATAATTAACTGCCAGAGTTCATTCAATGTTATAATTATATTAATGTATATAGAAATTCAAAACATTATTTTGAAAAATAATAATTTTGGTTATACATTTTGGTATTATTTTTAATATTGAACATTTTGGAAATATTAGATGAACTATTAAGAAATAATATATTAATTCACATTTTAATTTTTTATTTTAAAAATTCAATAAAACTCGATAATTTCAGAGAAACCGATATATTTATTTCACAAAACGTTCATTGTTGTAATGTATAATACTTCACAAATATGTATCGTTTAATTTAGTAATGAATGAGTAATTATAACGTTAAGTCATCATCAACGATGATTTTTATTATCTTCTAGCAGTACTAGCTGGTCGACATCTACTGTCCAATAAACAACCTCTAGCGTCGCTACCTGATTACGCGTACTCCTGACTCCCGCACCGAGACATCAAATGATAAATAGGTGAAATCCTACGCATAACATTCCTGAAATCCGTAATGCGCGCACATCACCCCTCGACCCTATCATCGTACAACTGGGAAACGTGGGAAAACCTAAACACAAAAACTTCCTTACTGGTGCGATGCCCCTATCAGTAATACCCCGAACGAGTCCCAGGTATATGACCAAGCTCATAGTACGCTAACTACCCCAATGATAATATCGTTAACATATTAACTATTTAATTAACATCTTACAAGACTCGCTGAACATCACATTTAATATATGTACATACACATAACACGACATATAACATTGCTTATAATATTACATATAACTCCTCTCGTAATCCTCCTCTTAGCTATTCACATATATACGCCCGTCACCCCCAAATATCCAGAGTTCACCGAGTAACGCTTTAGCCACGCCCCGCCTACTTCTCTGACAATACCCACGTATATTTAGAGAACCGCGATGGGTAAAATTTGCATTGCAATGCACGATTTCGACCAATCCCTTTAACCTCCGGTGGGTGTGGCTCACAGGTGTTTACAGCATGGCGTTGCGTCTACCCGCCACTGTTTTATTAACGCCATTGAACGGTAGCGCGACCACGCTCTATGATACGCGCGGTTTCGTAATATTCGCGCCTATTGTTACCGTAACCACGCCCCCCGATACCGTATTCAGATGTTTAGAGCCTCGCGTTTTGTGAACCCGAGATCGCTGTTAGTTCTCAGCGGGGTTCTGCTGATCAGCGGCATCGTCCTGTTGTGCCGAGATTCGTTCGAGGCGATATCCGGTAGACGAACAGCCATCGGACCGGGGGCGGCGAGCTCATCGGGCGACCGCGAACTCACGTCGTGGGGTACTTTGTCCGATACCCTGCGATCCAGCTCCTTTCGCAAGAACGCCGGCAAAAAGAACTTCGATACCTGGTGGGAACCGAAACATTCGCAAGTGGTAAGTGGGGAGTATTGTTTACGTGGCAATTTGAATATAATCGAGGAGAAATGAAAACAATTAGTATAAATGAATTAAAAAGTATAAATAGTTGACGTATATCTATAAATCAATATGTATAACACAATTATAATCCAATATTACCTTTTATTGGGTACTCTTAACTAGAATTAATGTAAACAAAAAGGAGAACCCTCAACTTAAGTTATTTCCACTATTATAACTACTATTATAACTACTATTATAACTAGTATTATAACTACTATTATAACTACTATTATAACTACTATTATAACTACTATTATAACTACTATTATAACTACTATTATAACTACTATTATAACTACTATTATAACTACTATTATAACTACTATTATAACTACTATTATAACTACTATTATAACTACTATTATAACTACTATTATAACTACTATTATAACTACTATTATAACTACTATTATAACTACTATTATAACTACTATTATAACTACTATTATAACTACTATTATAACTACTATTATAACTACTATTATAACTACTATTATAACTACTATTATAACTACTATTATAACTACTATTATAACTACTATTATAACTACTATTATAACTACTATTATAACTACTATTATAACTACTATTATAACTACTATTATAACTACTATTATAACTACTATTATAACTACTATTATAACTACTATTATAACTACTATTATAACTACTATTATAACTACTATTATAACTACTATTATAACTACTATTATAACTACTATTATAACTACTATTATAACTACTATTATAACTACTATTATAACTACTATTATAACTACTATTATAACTACTATTATAACTACTATTATAACTACTATTATAACTACTATTATAACTACTATTATAACTACTATTATAACTACTATTATAACTACTATTATAACTACTATTATAACTACTATTATAACTACTATTATAACTACTATTATAACTACTATTATAACTACTATTATAACTACTATTATAACTACTATTATAACTACTATTATAACTACTATTATAACTACTATTATAACTACTATTATAACTACTATTATAACTACTATTATAACTACTATTATAACTACTATTATAACTACTATTATAACTACTATTATAACTACTATTATAACTACTATTATAACTACTATTATAACTACTATTATAACTACTATTATAACTACTATTATAACTACTATTATAACTACTATTATAACTACTATTATAACTACTATTATAACTACTATTATAACTACTATTATAACTACTATTATAACTACTATTATAACTACTATTATAACTACTATTATAACTACTATTATAACTACTATTATAACTACTATTATAACTACTATTATAACTACTATTATAACTACTATTATAACTACTATTATAACTACTATTATAACTACTATTATAACTACTATTATAACTACTATTATAACTACTATTATAACTACTATTATAACTACTATTATAACTACTATTATAACTACTATTATAACTACTATTATAACTACTATTATAACTACTATTATAACTACTATTATAACTACTATTATAACTACTATTATAACTACTATTATAACTACTATTATAACTACTATTATAACTACTATTATAACTACTATTATAACTACTATTATAACTACTATTATAACTACTATTATAACTACTATTATAACTACTATTATAACTACTATTATAACTACTATTATAACTACTATTATAACTACTATTATAACTACTATTATAACTACTATTATAACTACTATTATAACTACTATTATAACTACTATTATAACTACTATTATAACTACTATTATAACTACTATTATAACTACTATTATAACTACTATTATAACTACTATTATAACTACTATTATAACTACTATTATGACTACTATTATGACTACTATTATGACTACTATTATGACTACTATTATGACTACTATTATGACTACTATTATGACTACTATTATAACTACTATTATAACTACTATTATTACTACTATTATAACTACTATTATAACTACTATTATAACTACTATTATAACTACTATTATAACTACTATTATAACTACTATTATAACTACTATTATAACTACTATTATAACTACTATTATAACTACTATTATAACTACTATTATAACTACTATTATAACTACTATTATAACTACTATTATAACTACTATTATAACTACTATTATAACTACTATTATAACTACTATTATAACTACTATTATAACTACTATTATAACTACTATTATAACTACTATTATAACTACTATTATAACTACTATTATAACTACTATTATAACTACTATTATAACTACTATTATAACTACTATTATAACTACTATTATAACTACTATTATAACTACTATTATGACTACTATTATGACTACTATTATAACTACTATTATGACTACTATTATGACTACTATTATGACTACTATTATGACTACTATTATAACTACTATTATTACTACTATTATAACTACTATTATAACTACTATTATAACTACTATTATAACTACTATTATAACTACTATTATAACTACTATTATAACTACTATTATAACTACTATTATAACTACTATTATAACTACTATTATAACTACTATTATAACTACTATTATAACTACTATTATAACTACTATTATAACTACTATTATAACTACTATTATAACTACTATTATAACTACTATTATAACTACTATTATAACTACTATTATAACTACTATTATAACTACTATTATAACTACTATTATAACTACTATTATAACTACTATTATAACTACTATTATAACTACTATTATAACTACTATTATAACTACTATTATAACTACTATTATAACTACTATTATAACTACTATTATAACTACTATTATAACTACTATTATAACTACTATTATAACTACTATTATAACTACTATTATAACTACTATTATAACTACTATTATAACTACTATTATAACTACTATTATAACTACTATTATAACTACTATTATAACTACTATTATAACTACTATTATAACTACTATTATAACTACTATTATAACTACTATTATAACTACTATTATAACTACTATTATAACTACTATTATAACTACTATTATAACTACTATTATAACTACTATTATAACTACTATTATAACTACTATTATAACTACTATTATAACTACTATTATAACTACTATTATAACTACTATTATAACTACTATTATAACTACTATTATAACTACTATTATAACTACTATTATAACTACTATTATAACTACTATTATAACTACTATTATAACTACTATTATAACTACTATTATAACTACTATTATAACTACTATTATAACTACTATTATAACTACTATTATAACTACTATTATAACTACTATTATAACTACTATTATAACTACTATTATAACTACTATTATAACTACTATTATAACTACTATTATAACTACTATTATAACTACTATTATAACTACTATTATAACTACTATTATAACTACTATTATAACTACTATTATAACTACTATTATAACTACTATTATAACTACTATTATAACTACTATTATAACTACTATTATAACTACTATTATAATTAATATTATAACCACTATTATGAACGCTATTATAACAGCTATTATGAACGCTATTATAACCACTATTATAACTACTATTATAACTACTATTATAACTAATATTATAACCACTATTATAACTACTATTATAACTACTATTATAACTACTATTATAACTACTATTATAACTAATATTATAACCCATATTATAACTACTATTATAACTAATATTATAACTATAATTATAACTACTATTATAACTACTATTATAACTACTATTATAACTAATATTATAACTAATAGTATAACCACTATTATGAACGCTATTATAACCACTATTATAACTACTATTATAAATACTATTATAACTAATATTATAACCACTATTATAACCACTATTAAAACCAATATTATAAATGCTATTATAAAACCGATAAGTGTGCGTTGCTCGAGTATTCTATTCTCAGATCAATGAAATATATTTTCAGATCATTTATAAATTTCAATACTTTGTAACACATTTCTTTACAGATAATGATTTAATATATAAATAAAATACGGATAACAATTATACATAACTGTAACGTATACATATTATAACACATAATCATATATTACATTTAGAAACATAGTTATTTTTATTTGTTTTACCTTTTAGGAGACCATGGGAAAACTAAGTGATTCTGAGTGGAAGAAGAGAAAAATAGTTCACTATGTAGTATCAGAAAATGCCCCTTTGTTCTTTAAAACATGGTCATCTACGAAGATGTCCAAATGTGAAGGTATATCTTATATAATCTATAGTATTCGTATTATGTTAATGTAGTCGGATTTTATAATTAAAGTTTATTTACTATTCCATGATATCTTCTGTAAACCAATAGGATTATATAACAATAGAAAGCGATAGTCGCTCTTGCGCGTTATATGATATTATGTAATGGATACGTTATTCAATCGTTTACAATATGATACCTGATAGTAATACTTTCTGAAATATAATTAATTAGTTCACTGTTAAGTTTTATAATGACCAATAATATCATACGAATATATGCCTGGAATAAAGATAATAATAGATTAATAACAAATACGAGTTGATACTATAACTGAACATAGGTAGTACGATATAGTTGTTTAATATCAACTAAATCAATTATCGAAATAATATACTGAATGTATTTATATTAGATATGATTTCTAATATGGAATACAAAATGTTATCATTCTTATTTCGATATTTTTGCTATGAATACATTTATTTAAAGTAAATTAAGTAGAAAAGATGTAAAGGAATTATCTATATGTTTAATAATTATTCATTCACTATGGCAGTTGTTATTATTAATGTTAGAAAAATATTAATTATTTTAACGATTTATGTGATATCATTAATTAGCATACGTTTTTATAGTTAATCCAATAAATTAATCTTATTGAACTATTATTTTAAATATAATATCAAATCCATATGTATCATCAGAAGAAATTAACGCTTTTTATTTATTTATTATAGTTTGTATAATATACGTTAGTTAATGACGAATTACATATATTTAATCTGATCATATAATAATAGTTCGATCTATAATTTGTATGTCAATAATTACAGAATCACTGTATCTCTATGAACATTTATTTGCAAGTTTTTTTGATCTGGTCATTGACAAAAATTTCATAAAAGGAAAAAAGGGAGGAGAGCGAATTCAAAATGTGTGTATGATTTTGAATTTTATTAATAGATTAACTAGAAAAAGATTATTAATTCGTTTATATTATTCGCTTCACTACTATTGGATGATTGATATCTCTATTATGTCTGACTAAATTACAATAGTATTAGAAAGTTTAAGCTATATATAGCTTATTTTTAATTATAATTAGAAATTAATGAAATAATTATTTATTTTCGTAAATACATTCTATATAAATACAATATTCAGTTTAATTTGCATTTGATATTCATGACAATCGCGACGTATTTTCATTCAGGTCATCAATCAATCGGAAGATGCCGAGTTCATGGCCTATACACCAGGAGCATTCCAATTGCATTGTCAAGACAAACCCCCGAACTATGTCTTTAATAAACTACACCTCAATGATTACATGCAAAACACTCTTTTCCAAACGGAAAAACTTGCGCCGGTTAGTAAACTTATGTAAACATGATTCTACGAAGTCCATTATTGTAATTTATTAATTTACATAAAAGTATAGAAACTACAAATTCTTATAATCCACAGAAGTACTTTCAAGTTATTATGTATTTACAAATTTATATTTCTATCTAACAGAGTTATAAAATGTATTAACATATCAGCTTATTTATATATCCTGAAACATCTATATAAGGAGTATATTATAGCATGCCATAATATACACTATTATACTAATATATACTATAGTATAACATGCTATAGTATATTGTATACTATAATCTATTGTGGATTCTATATATTAATATTTTTATTTAACTTGTATATCCGATTTATCTAAATACAAATATTGTCTATAGAAATATGTGTATCTATTTACCTATGTGTATCTATGTACCTATGTGTATCTATGTACCCATGTGTATCTATGTACATGGGTGTATCTATGTACCTGTGTGTATCTATGTACCTGTGTGTATCTATTTACCTGTGTGTATCTATGTACCTGTGTGTATCTATGTACATGTGTATGTACCTGTGTGTATCTATGTACCTGTGTGTATCTATTTACCTGTGTGTATATATGTACCTGTGTGTATATATTTACCTGTGTATGTACCTATGTGTATCTATGTACCTGTGTGTATCTATGTACCTGTGTGTATCTATGTACCTGTGTGTATCTATGTACCTGTGTGTATCTATGTACCTGTGTGTATCTATGTACCTGTGTATGCACCTATGTGTATCTATGTACATGTGTGTATCTATGTACCTATGTGTATCTATGTACCTGTGTGTATCTATGTACATATGTGTATCTATATACATGTGTGTATCTATGTACATATGTGTATCTATGTACATGTGTGTATCTATGTACCTGTGTGTATCTATGTACCTGTGTATGTACCTGTGTGTATCTATGTACCTGTGTGTATATATGTACCTATGTGTATCTATGTACCTATGTGTATCTATGTACCTATGTGTATCTATGTACATGTGTGTATCTATGTACCTATGTGTATCTATATACATGTGTGTATCTATGTACATATGTGTATCTATATACATGTGTGTATCTATGTACCTGTGTGTATATATGTACCTGTGTATGTACCTGTGTGTATCTATTTACCTGTGTGTATCTATGTACATGTGTGTATCTATGTACCTATGTGTATCTATGTACCTATGTGTATCTATGTACCTGTGTGTATATATGTACCTGTGTATGTACCTGTGTGTATCTTTATTAATGTTGTTATATTCATTGTACGGCAAAATAGTCCCGCAAAACCTTGCCCATCTTTATTCACATTTAAGATGATCTCCCTCTCCCTCTCCCTCTCCCTCTCCCTCTCCCTCTCCCTCTCCCTCTACCTCTCCCTCTCCCTCTCCCCCTCCCTCTCCCACTCCCTCCCTCACCCTCTCCCTCTCCCTCTCCCTCTCCCTCTCCCTCTCCCTCTCCCTCTCTCTCTCCCCTGCTCATTCTCCCTCTCCCCCTCCATCAAGCTCTATATTCCTCTTACCATCTTAATCCTCTCTAGGTAGACAAGGTAGTGCATGATTTCACTATTATCATAACCCGCTATGAGTATGCCAACATCTACCACACAATGACAGACTTCTACTCTGCATTTGCCCTGATGAATTTTTTCAGAAAAACTCCCAGTGAGGTTATACGATTACTGATTATTATTAAATTGATTGTTAACATTCCACTGTTATAAAACGCTTTTTATGAGTTAATTTTATCTAGAAAACTATTTTGATTTTCCTGCCTATTTTAATCCCTGATTTGATCTATTTTAAAATCATATGATTTTTAGTATTAATTTTTAATATTATCATTTTAAAATTATAAGTTTCGTTAAAGCATTCTAAATTTATCTAGAATATTGTAATTTTATTTCACCATGCCAATGTAAAAATTATTTGTGTATAATATAACATATATACATATATACATATTATTTGATATTCGCTTTTAAATTATTTTCTGAAATATTATATATATCTATAAATGTAATATATACTATAAAGAAATATTGCATATAGTTTAATATTAATACACACATCTTATAATTTTATAAGGAACCCTTTGTGTTTAATGCTATTACGTATATAATATATATCGTAAATAGGATTACTTAAAATTTGATGAGATATATCATTTTTATATCAAATATTAATAAATATATTCATTATTATTGTTATTGTATATAATTAATCACACTTGAATCTTCTCGCTATTTTCATTTTAATGAATATATTATTATATTCCTAAATATTAAATATTATAATATTTTATATAAACATATAACTTTACATTTGTAATAGATCATCTTAATAGTATATTATTATTAAAATCATTTAGTTATAAATTAAAGTAAGTTTGTAAGTTTAACATATTTTAGTGACCACCTTTTTCCTCCTTGCTCAGACCCACATCTTGATTATGGATGGCCATCCAATGGGTCAACTGGACAGCATCTGGTACACGATGTTCCGATCTGTTACGCGAGTCTCGCAACTTCCGACTAGGACAAAATATACTACCGTCGTTTGGGGTGAGTCATTATTATTCGTGAGAATGTAACATGAACAAAATCAAAAATATCAAAGTATTTTTATAGTTTCTATTCTAATAGACATTGATCAGGAATTGTAAGGCCTATGCTAATTATACATATAAAGTATATTTATTATATAAAGGTCATTTAGTACGTAATTATTTAGAAATTATAATTTACTTAAATATTCTAACATACATATTATAAATATTTATATTATTATAATTTCTATGTTAAACGTTATACTTATCCACACATTAACTATAATTCTCCCTACTGGGTCGATCCAATCCAGGCTACTTTACCAAAATGGCAATCCCCGTTCTTTTAATTTGCCGATAATAACCCCCACCACCCCCGCACATCAGCCATCGTTGGTTACAGCACTATGCTGTACATAGAACACCAGGTGGAGCGAGTTCCCCTGCTCGACGAATTCCGGCGTTTCGTTTTCGACTCGTATTCACTGCAGACCACGCCCCCCTTGGCGCCGCCCGTCGGCGGTGGCGGGCGTTGCTCGCGCCTCGGCATCACGTTGCTATGGCGACGCGATTACCTGGCGCACCCACGCAACCCGCAGGGCAGCGTATCTCGTAAGATCGCCAACGAAGCCGAGATCGCGGCATTCATAAAACAGCGCTATCCGGAAGCCAGAGTTACCGACGTACAGTTGGACCTGTACTCGGTGAAACAACAGGTTCGTCTTATCGATAGTACTTGCCCTGAATACGAATTATTTTTGTGATATTGCAAGTAAAATAAATAATCTATTTATTTCACTATGAAAATAAGTTTAGAAAAATGTCCGCACTTCCATAGAAAGTTCTACTATATGAGTTACATAGGCATGCATGCACAAAACACACACATACACGCGCGCGCACACAGAAACACACACACATACATAAAGACACACACGCGCTATCACACACTAACATATGATATGCAAATGTATTTCATGTTTTCTCCAGCGTTCATCTAACTCTTACAACATTCCATTAATAATCATTTCTCTATATACATTAACTATATTTGTATCCATTATATTTATATTATATTAGTTTATGAATACGTCGATTTAGACTCATTGACTAGATATGTTAAGATCTAAATCTCACTATTTTTCTTATCTAATTGGTCTCTAAATCCATATAAATCTTGCTCTCTAATAAGGTGTTCACACCGAATTGAATTCAACAGCAACTCGGGTGACTAATGACTCGGCAACTTTTCACTAAAACCTGTTCTTACTTGATTAATAGCAACTCGGATGACTTATCTATGTTTTTGATATAAATCTAATTTTTGAGAAATATATTCTAAGTTTATTGAACTATAAATAATATTTTAAAACATGCGTTACTAATAAAATTTAATTTATTATGATTGTAATAAGTTATGAAGAAATATAGCATTAATACTTTTGATAGTAAAATGTAGGCCTAAATATGTAAATAAGCATATTTTACGAATTCAATAAATAAAGTCAAATTTTGAAATATAAAATGTTCCTTTATCTATAAATATATGTAAACATCCGATACTTCAACCGAAGTTGCCAAATCATCCAAATTCAACTAGTTGTATTTTGGTTGAAAAATTGCTGAATCACTATTTGCCTAGTGCCATGTGCAATTTTGTCATCTATGCAATGTTACACCTATATATTGGATATTATAATGACAATCGGTATTTTTAGAATTCCATATAAATGTCATGAAATATAAATATTCAATATAAATCAAAAAATTGATGTATATAGGAAATAAAGTTGTATATAAATTATATTAATAATTTTAAAAGTTTAATAAGTATTTAGATATATTATATATTATCACTTACTTTCAATAAATAAAATTCTAATTTCGTATATTCTATTTGTCAATCATAACTAAAGTAAACATATTCCACATAAATCAAATATTTATAAATATTTGTATTCAATTTTTTAAATTGGATTATATTATAAATTTTAAAATTATATTAGATAACTATGAATTTATGATTATAATTGATATTATTATAATTTTAAATGAAACAATTATATTTATACACCCAAGTTATTATTAATAATACCAGATTTGTATTATAAAATATACATATATAATGAATTATTAGTAAACGAGATTTAATACAAATTGATATAACATATTTATGTATAAGTTAACATAAAATAACATAATAAGTTATCATATAATACAACTAATAATAATTTATATTATGTATTATAATTATAATTTAATCTATATTTAGTAACTATGTATACACGTTATTACACTATAAGTTGATTCAGATCTATACAATTAATTTAAACAACTTTGATTTGAGTATGGATATTACAAGTTATAAGATTGTATCTAAATAAAATATACAATTATCTATATTATGATCAATATATTTATAACGTCGTATCTCATCTCATCCGGTTTCTCTTTATTTCTTTCTCCCTGCATTCAATATCTCATTTTGTTGGTCGTATAGTTACTTATACTTATATATTCTTTTGTCGACTTCCCCTTTCATCATCTTCTCAACCACATTATAAAGCACGCTACCGGCTTTAATATTATCTTATCACATTTCCTCTCTCTACTCGTCCAACTTCTCGAACTACCCGCTAACTTCGTTCTCCCCGCCGTGCAGTTGCAAATAATCTCCCGGACCGATATCCTGGTGGGTATGCATGGCGCGGGTCTTACATACGCGCTACTAATGGCCGAAGGTAGCGGTCTACTCGAACTGGTGCCGAAGTACTGGTCGCCCAGCCTAACGCACTTCGAGAAAATCGCAGCCTCCCGAGGTATTCGCTACATACGCTGGTACAACGAGGACAGCGCTCTAGAACTACCCAATAGGTTGTTGGCGTAGTCTTGAGTTATTTCTTCTGCATAACGCATACAATAGCAAGACATAACTTATAATATAAGATATTGGAAAATATGTCCATTTCACAAATTTTAACTAATATAGATTATTTTTTTATTTTATTCTTATTTGATAATTAAATAAATTAACATATTTGTGTTACCGATGATTGAACATCATTGTTCATTTCATTTCAAGTTTATGACATCAATTTCTTTATAAATTTTAATTTCAATTTATATAAATATCTAAACAAATTGAATTTCAAGAAATTTAGATTTAAGATTAAGGTTGGGACCTACGTCGTATATAAAATATAGATTAATCAATTTAACTATTCAATGTATCTAATCAAGTAGAACTTATCTTTACAGTATGACAACAATACCAACAAAAGTAATTGGGGAAAAGGTTGATCACTTAAAGAGTCAAGTGTGCAGATAGATGCTCGCGAATACATTTTTAACAGTTTTTTTTACTATTTTACTAACTTTTTTAACCTATTTATATTTTTATATATAATTATTTTGTTTTTTTATTATTATAATTTTAAATAATTGATTAAATATTGAAAGGAAGAATCTCAGTAAAGTTCCTACGTTTACAATTACTATCCATCAAACATATCTTAATGTGATATTATTTATTAGAAAATTAAAATGTGATACTATACAAATGTATTATACTATGAAAATTAATTGTATGTTTTTATTATAAACTATCGATACTATTTATTTTAATCAAATATAGGATTATATTATTAAATTATACTTATATTTTTGTAATATTTATATAAATTGATACTAAATTCAAAAAATATGTTATTTACTATTATGACTATATTGAAATAACAAATAAATATATATCATAATTTCTTGAATGAATTTCAGCAATTCGTACTACATATTTATAATTTTATTTAAAGGTGGAGAATTGATATAAAAAATATAAATATTATATTTGATAATTTATTTAAATATAATTTAAATCGTAAAAATATTAAATAGCTAATTGATGTTGTGAATGATCCAAGATAGCCATTTAACCTTCTTTATCTTTCTTGTCATCTTTCTTTTCATCTTTATCCTTTTCTTTATGGCATTCTTTGTCTTTTTTATTTTCATCTAGTTTCTATTATATAATCAATAATTAAATCAGAAATATCATATCTAGCTTTATGATATATGTAATCAATAATTAAATCAGAAATATCATATCTAGCTTTATGATATATGTAGTAAAAAATTAAATCAGAGATATCATATCTAGCTTTATGATATATGTAATCAATAATTAAATCAGAAATATCATATCTAGCTTTATGATATATGTGATCAATAATTAAATCAGAAATATCATATCTAGCTTTACGATATATGTAATCAATAATTAAATCAGAAATATCATATCTAGCTTTATGATATATGTGATCAATAATTAAATCAGAGATATCATATCTAGCTTTATGATATATATAATCAATAATTAAATCAGAAATATCATATCTAGCTTTACGATATATGTAATCAATAATTAAATCAGAAATATAATATCTAGCTTTATGATATATGTGATAAATAATTAAATCAGAGATATCATATCTAGCTTTATGATATATATAATCAATAATTAAATCAGAAATATCATATCTAGCTTTACGATATATGTAATCAATAATTAAATCAGAAATATCATATCTAGCTTTATGATATATGTAGTCGATGTACAGGAGATGGTGAAGTGAATTTGCTGATAAAATATAATCTACTTAATTACTTTGTCTTCGTTTCCAAATTCAGATAGATCCCTCTTCATCGCATATGCATCTTCTCCGTCGGCATAGTACTTTGTTTCGATGTCATTAATCCTGCGTACAAAATCATTATGATAGTAGGCCACACAGGTGGAGGTAGTAAAGCTGGCAGCGGAGGCGGTGGTAATGGTTTATATCTAGAGTGGTAATAATATTTGCTGGTGGAGGTGAATAATTGTAATATTGAATTCTTATATTAACTAAGGCGTAAATATATCATTTGAGATCAGCTTCGATAAAGAGTTGGTAATATTTAATAATATCCCAAGTAACCATCCAGATTATATTAGTATTATTTGTATTTAAATTTATTAATATTTTCTTTTTAAAAATTATATAATAATTTATAATTGCAAATTGCCAACACTAAATATAAAATAAACCTAACTTAACCTCAACTCCACTATCTAAACTCCACTCAGCAAAAGTGAACTATGTGGTATTGAAGAGTTGTAGTGCGGATCTAATACATTAGAACAGCGCTGATCTACAATATACTTCTGCTAATTCCACCCTAATTTTGCTAACTCCAATCTACATCACACTAATTCCAACATACTCATGCTAATTCATATCTACCCCAACTAATTCCACTCTAATCTCGTGAACTCCGGTCTACATCCCACCAATTCCACCCTACCCTCACTAACGTAAACTTCAGCGTGGTTTCATAGAGATGGAGTGCGGCTCTGTTGCTCTTGCGGACATGCAGAGACACATACTTGGCTCGAAAAGCCTCAACCATAGCCCTCGAAGCCTGGTCCATTAGCTTCTGGGCCAGACCTAGTCTTCTATGGGATCTCTTTACCGCCTGAGGGTAAGGATGGGGTTGACACTAGACTGGAAGGGTATAGGGATCAGACATAGTCTTATGTGGGATCTCTTTACTGCCTGAGGATAAGGATGGGGTCAAGACTATAGGCTGATGGCATTATAGGGACAGACCTAGTCCTTGGGACCTTTATACATTATGAGTACAAGGATGGGGGAGGGGTGATGAGGGTTAGATAGTACAGGTCCTACACAGTAGAGACTTATTATGCTACCGGCGAGACCTATTCAGTATGGGACGAGGTCGTGGTAGTAGCAATATTGGTCATAATGAAATAGGGTAGAGGCCTCGTCGGAATAAATGAACGATGGTATATTGAACGGGTATCGGCGGGCACGAATGAAGAGGTACTCAGCGTGTGAAGTTCTAATCACAACGGGATGCAGGGTTCGGGTCTGTAGCGGCCCGAGAGTTATTCGCTAACCAACGACGTGATGTGTCCGTGAGGGATGAAGTCTTCGGGATCTTCTTCCCTGCGGTAAAATGATGACATTGTTTAGAAAACACGAATCCATCAAAGTTGGAAACCATATCCTTACGCTACTCATATTACACCGCTGGTCATTTACATTGAAAACATGGTTGCGATTATTCAATGGTAGTATCGGTATTTTTATACTATTAAATAGATCGATTAACATTTTCGCCAAGACGTATCCAACAATTTTTCCTTTTTCATCTTCGGCAACATATGAGAGCTGGCATGTTGTAAATATTAATATTACAATAAATATTACGATATTTACGTTCATTTAGAATGATTTGCCAACAAATGAATTACAATGGTTATCGAGGGACAATAGTTATATTTGATATAAGTTGTATTATTATTTAGTTAAACAACGATTAAAATGCGAAATACTGTATCGTTAAAAGGGTGAATAAATAAAATGTCGGGATAATAGAAAGGCAGGTTTAGATCATCATTGAAATACTAATGCAATTAACCTGGGGCCATGAAAGTCCGTGGTAAAAATAATATTTCATTTGATAGTTTTCTGGTAAACATAGTAGATTACAATGTTGCATATTCAATAGATCCTCTGGCTGAAAACATAAGAAATATTAATAAGTATTTATATTACATATATAATATCAGATATAGTAATTAATATGTAACAATATTACTTTCTAATAATAGATATCTATATATTAATTAATATGTATTAATATTATATATATAATAATGATATCTATTAGTAATTAATACGTATTAATATTATATATATAATAATATATATCTATATAGTAATTAATATGTATTAATATAACGTATATATTAGTAGATATCTATATAGTAATTCAATATTAAATTCATATAGAAATAGTATATCAAATCCTAATTCTATGTTCCCACCAGGATTTTACCATTACAATATAATTATATATCAATCGCATGATTCAACTATTTTATGCTCTTTCACAATTGTTCATCTCTCAATAGTAGATCAGTCCAGAATAAGTTGCCGTTATAATTATAGAAACCTGGCCTACATACTGACTACGATTTACGTTAAATTCTGATCGGTTACGAGTTAGGAATAACTTTGCCAACTCTTTCGTACCCACCGAAGCTTTAGATCTATTTCTGATAATGAATAATTTACATATACACAAACCAAACACCAATGTGTCTTTATAGCAATAGGTCTAATTAGTAATCTCAGTTCATATAGAGACATCTAACCAATAAAAGAGTTTATCTTTTTTGTAATTATCGATTTCTACAAGTATTCAATAATGATAATAAATAAGATATGTCATAATCACCAATAGCTATTTTTCCATTTAATGTAATTTCCTTTGAATCAATAAATTTGAAAATGTTCAAATCTTTTCATTTTGCAAACAAAATTAAGCTTGTACGATTGAGAATATTCTTTAATAGAATTTTTAATAACCTCGAGACTGTTGGTTATTTATCACAAGAAGAAAATGAATTAATACATATATAATTATTAAAGGTTAGAACAATTCTAATTTTATTTTATTTTATTGGTATTTATTTGACATTATAAATTAGTATTTAAAAATGTAACATATTTTACTTTTTCTGTATCTTTAGTGTTAATTTATACTAAAGTTTATATGCACTGTTAACTTTTTATTAATTATAAATATAATAGAATAGAATACTCTACGCTTAATTCCATGCGAAGTTAATTTCCAAAATAATTAGCTAAATTGGCAAACTCCTTTAATATAGGATTGGTACATTCCTGTAGATTAATTATTACATACATTATAATTATTAAAGCTATAAATATGACATTTTCAATCAGTAATTATTCATTACTTATTCACGTTCATTATTTTATTAATTTAAAATCTCAAATTATAAATTATTTATCAACTATCCTTGTCTGAAACTTCATAGAACATTTATCAAAATAAAGAGAATAATTAAATGTTTCTATACGTAATAATAAATACCTATTGTTATTCAAACCGAAACTTTTATTTTAAGTAAAGGATTTTTTATTATTTCATACCGACGATTAAAATTATAACTTTTATTTAAACTTTTCGAGTAAGAGATATTACAGGACATATAATCATTTTTATGGTAAAATTGTATTATGAAATGTTAAATACTAATTGAATTATTTAGAATAACTAAAGTAGGTATATTTAAAAAATGAATTTAATTTAAAAATACTATTACAATTTAAAATTAAACTAATTAAATTTATACGAATTATATAATTAAATAAAAATTTATAGTAGACAACGTTTTATGTATTTTTAATAAATAAATCTAAGACAAATTGTAAAACATCATCATGTATATCGAAATTTATAAAAAATTATTATTTAAAATATATAGTTGCAATATACTTATAAGCAATATTATAAATATATGATAATTATTATAAAATATAACTGTATTCATATTAATAACCCGAGCTGTACGGATATTCATGTTTTCTATTGATATTTATATTACGTAACTAGGTAAAATTGTAATTTAAAATATATACAAAATTAAACACGAGATATAAAAACCCTTAAAACATTAATATACTTTTTCTCTCTAGATTTACCAAAATAAAAATACCACATGACAATAAATGACTTTAAGCGTTTCCGTAAATATTATTAAATAATTATGTATCTTAAAAAATTACATTAAAATTTAATAATTCATGTTTTGTTTAGTGAATTATAATGATTAATATCTAGTTAACTTATTAAATAAGTAATAATATTTATTATTTAAAAACAATAATCACGGAATACAATTTTGTTAAAGCACTATCATCGTTTAAAGTTTACTTAACTTCACTTTTTCTTAAAATATAGTTTATTTTTGGCAAAAATATACCTGCTATTTTGTTAAGTTATGGAAAATTTACAATATATACATTATTTGTACATCACCGAATTTCAAGAGATATCGTACATGCATTAGTTAAAAACGATACATTCTTGGAATGTCTTCAAGAAATTTTATCAATGATGTAAATACATCAGGAATTAATAGTAATGCCTTTTCACGAAATGTGACAATTGAAGAACCAGATGATTCGTATGATAATGCAGAACGTTTGCCTACCAGCACACTTAAGGTATTTTAGTAGATATATATATAATTATTTTATAGATTATAATACAACTAAATTATTTTTTAAATATTCAAACAATTTTATAATATGCTATTACACCGGACTAATATAAATATATAACAATAATATAATATTAGTATATATTAAACCTCGAAACAAGAACATTATAGCATCACATACACTATGACTCAACAATTATAATCTGTTTTACCAAGGAGAGAAACGTTTTGTTATACAAACCCATATTATCTTAAAATTACCTCTAGCTGCACCCCATTATTAGCTTATGCCAAACCCCTTATATTAACCTAATCCATTCCCTAAATATTAACCTATTACATGTTCTAAAATAACCTTATTCCATACATTCAAAATAAACATATACCACACTCTAATATCAATCTATGTTGCAAACCCCAATATAAACCTATCTTATACCCACCAACATTAACCCGTGGTATACTCCAAATTTTGTCATATTCTATTTGGATTCATTTATAAACATGTAAATATAAACATGTAAATATAAACATGTAAATATAAACATGTAAATATAAACATGTAAATATAAACATGTAAATATAAACATGTAAATATAAACATGTAAATATAAACATGTAAATATAAACATGTAAATATAAACATGTAAATATAAACATGTAAATATAAACATGTAAATATAAACATGTAAATATAAACATGTAAATATAAACATGTAAATATAAACATGTAAATATAAACATGTAAATATAAACATGTAAATATAAACATTTAAATGTAAAAACAAACGTGGAACTGGTAGATATAGTATACGTCTCAATTTTAATCATTTAGTAAATCGTATAGATTAATTTTGAACGCTTTCATATAGCCTTTAGGTTGATTCCGTAGCCATTAATAGTGACGCAACTCCGCATATGTACACGGCAATGCTGTTAGACAATGCAAGCGTAATATAAACATAGTAAAGCGACTAATTAACACGGAATGAACAAATACAAATCTAATAAGTCATCTGGACATCAGTCCTGAGATTGATACTACAAGATATTCATGAGCCAATACATAGGACAATACAAATATTGCCGGACAGGTCCGAAAGCGGTTTATGGGTTGCGCGATATAAATGCGAAGCAACGCATTGCAATCGTGTGGTTTTTTAACGATAATCGGCGTTTCGATACCGACTGAACAGGAAATGTACCGGCGTTAAAATGATCAGGTCGTGTAAATGTACGTAGTCGCGTGTAGTGTTACGGACCACTAAGGCAATGGTCTACCCCCTGCCCCCCCGCTAACTCCTCGTCGCCCGCACCTTCGCGTAGAGGCAACCCCACGTGGAACTGGATCGCAGCGATTTATTGCAGATGTTGACCGACCTAGAAGGGAATCTGCAGGCCAGCGATGTTTGCATTGCGGCTCTCAAGGTTTGTCATATCCGCGGTGTCATTTCGTACGAATCACCGTCGACGTAATATAAACTTCCTAGCCGATCGATCATTGTCGTTATGTAAACACGTGCATCTTTCTATTATTGATATTGTCTCTTTGTGTACCTTTTTACCTTATAACGTGTGTAAAAATATATAATAATTACAATGAATGAATTTCCGTATCTGGACCAGGATTTACACATTTATTTTAGTAGATCCAACATAACATTCATTTTATCTTCATTTTATCTTCATTTTATCTTCAATTTATCTTCATTTTATCTTCATTTTATCTGATAATATTGAAATGAAAATTTAAAACTGTATTTCAAAACACTTAATTCTTAATTCTTAATTCTCTTCGTAAATATTACTTTAGTTTTACACCGATGAATAATATTCCAACTAAAAACTAATTTTAATTTAATAATCTATTGTTTCATAGAATAAGCTATTACATTATAATTTAATTACTCGTGATATATATATTTTACTTAAAAATGAAGATTTACACTAAATACCCAATAAATATAATCTAAGATTGTAAAATTAAATGTGAATTATTTCAAGTCGAGGCAAGTTATTTTTACATACATATTGTTACATACCTATTATTACATACCTATTGTTACATGCATATTATTACATGCATATCATTTGAATTCACATATATTTACTATTTGTGCAGTTTCAGGTAGTAATCCTATATTTGTCAGCAACCTTATATAATAGTTATTGTTTAATATAACACATAATAGTCTTATTTATATTATGTACTTAAAATAAATGAATTCAATTATCTTGGGCTCGAAGAAATATATATAAAGTGACTCCTTTTTCGTACGAAGTAAATAATTTAGTAAACCTAATAATATCTACAAACGGTGTTGAATTTCAGGTATGTTCTGAAACACCGTTTCTCTCATTAATCACCTTTTGCTATCTCCATATATATATTGTGTTAATGTCCTTAACAATTTATATGTATATCTGATATGATTCTTTTCTGTATGTTTCACAGTCCAGTATTTCAACAGCTTTTCAAAAGCAATTCTACTATCTGATATATGTATATTAGATATACATATATTACATATACATATATTAGATATACATATATTAGATATACATATATTAGATATACATATATTAGATATACATATATTATATTTATATTAGCATTATTTATTCTACTTATTCTCGCAATGAATATTTTCTATTGTTCACTGGAATTTTCGAGGGACATATTGTTCTAGGTTGCATACGAGATGAGATACGTACGAGGTATCTAGTCTATTTTCACTACCGTACGAACGCCTCCCGTCGGTGTAACGCTGTCTGTGTAACTCTGTCTGTGTAACAATGTCTGTGTAACAATGTCTGTGTAACTCTGTCTGCGTAACAATGTCTGTGTAACTCTGTCTGTGTAACTCTGTCTGTGTAACTCTGTCTGTGTAACTCTGTCTGTGTAACTCTGTCTGTGTAACTCTGTCTGTGTAACTCTGTCTGTGTAACTCTGTCTGTGTAACTCTGTCTGTGTAACAATGTCTGTGTAACAATGTCTGTGTAACTCTGTCTGTGTAACTCTGTCTGTGTAACTCTGTCTGTGTAACAATGTCTGTGTAACGCTGTCTGTGTAACTCTGTCTGTGTAACAATGTCTGTGTAATGCTGTCTGTGTAACTCTGTCTGTGTAACTCTGTCTGTGTAACTCTGTCTGTGTAACAATGTCTGTGTAACAATGTCTGTGTAACTCTGTCTGTGTAATGCTGTCTGTGTAACTCTGTCTGTGTAACTCTGTCTGTGTAACAATGTCTGTGTAACAATGTCTGTGTAACAATGTCTGTGTAACTCTGTCTGTGTAACTCTGTCTGTGTAACAATGTCTGTGTAACGCTGTCTGTGTAACTCTGTCTGTGTAACAATGTCTGTGTAATGCTGTCTGTGTAACTCTGTCTGTGTAACTCTGTCTGTGTAACTCTGTCTGTGTAACAATGTCTGTGTAACAATGTCTGTGTAACAATGTCTGTGTAACTCTGTCTGTGTAATGCTGTCTGTGTAACTCTGTCTGTGTAACTCTGTCTGTGTAACTCTGTCTGTGTAACTCTGTTTGTGTAACTCTGTCTGTGTAATGCTGTCTGTGTAACGCTGTCTGTGTAATAATGTCTATGTAACAATGTCTGTGTAACTCTGTCTGTGTAATGCTGTCTGTGTAACGCTGTCTGTGTAACAATGTCTGTGTAACAATGTCTGTGTAACTCTGTCTGTGTAACTCTGTCTGTGTAATGCTGTCTGTGTAACTCTGTCTGTGTAACTCTGTCTGTGTAACTCTGTCTGTGTAACTCTGTCTGTGTAATGCTGTCTGTGTAACTCTGTCTGTGTAACTCTGTCTGTGTAATGCTGTCTGTGTAACGCTGTCTGTGTAACTCTGTCTGTGTAATGCTGTCTGTGTAACAATGTCTGTGTAATGCTGTCTGTGTAACAATGTCGGTGTTGGTTTGTTGAAGTCATCGCCTAATCCTCTCCATTGTCTTATTATCTACGGACACCCATCGGTCAGCTGTCCGCACGGCTCTGGACTGCGTGGGCTACACTAAGGTCGGAGTTCATGCGACTGTAGTAGGGGGTTTGAGAGATACTTCGAACACTAGGGATGGGGGCAAAGAGAGCGTTTGCTATCTTATACTATTGTGTCCGTATTGACCCGCTAGTGTGGAAATCATGGTGAGATGGGTGTCCATATTGTGATAATGATGTCATTGTGTGGATATTTGTGTGCTAGTCTGTGTATGCGAAGATGTTTATATGTTCGTATGTGTTCATATGTGTGTGTGTATGTGTGTGTGTATGTGTGTGTGTATGTGTGTGTGTATGTGTGTGTGTGTATGTGTGTGTGTATGTGTGTGTGTATGTGTGTGTGTATGTGTGTGTGTGTATGTGTGTGTGTATGTGTGTGTTTATGCGTGTCTGTATATATGCGTGTATGTGTATGTGTGTGCATGTGCGTATGTATATTATACAGAAAGTGTTTGAAGATGTACCAGTATATGGAACAATGACAATGATGTCTTATAGCATTGTTAATAGTTTGTATTTGATAATGCCTGTTTTATTTTGTGAGTTTTTACATTAATCCTTAATATTTCCCTCTGGTAAATGTCATTGGTGTAAATTGATTCTGTCCAGTAAGAAAAAGATGAGTTGGTATGGTGCATATTAAGTAACTTGTGTCTATATTTGTAAATATGCGAGGTCTGAGTTTGTACAGGTTATATAAATGTTAGTTTGTTGTCTTTGTAAATGTATGAGTTTGGCAACGTTGAGTTTGTTGTCAAATTCGAGTACAATGCATTTTGTCTAGTCGGTTGAAGTAATTGATATATCGTGAATGTAAATAGAGGGGAATTGTCTTGTGGTCTATTGTCATTTCAGTGGGGCTTTATTTCTAATTTATTTTTAGTTGTCTGTCGTTTGCTGTTTGGTCTGTGTACATGTAACTCAATATCATCTGCATATAGGTTATCTTTTATACTTACATTATATTTGCAGCTAGTACACGTTGAGTAGTTTTTGAATACTATATTTATAGTATTACGGTAGTACCTTGCGTACCACCTACTCTAGTGCATATTGCACCTTTGGTATAAAGTAATCTCAGTTTTACGGAGTTCTACGGAAAATTTCATAAAAGATATCTTTTATAATAAAAGAACAAAATTCCATATTCTATCTACTATAGCGGAGGTGGGTAGTGTGTATAAGGGTGTATTGGCATGGGTTTAGGTATAGGTGCTTATATGTAGTGAGTGAGTGGTTTTGCAAGGGAATGAGTGAGTGAGTGAGTAGGATAGGGAGTGAGTGAGTGGGTTTGTGAGGGGCTGTGTGAGTAGGGTTGATATCATGTAAATAAGAGTGTAAGTGTGAATGAGCTGGGTTGAGTGTACAGACTATATTTAGGGATTAGTTCATTGTGTAGATATTTGTATATGTGTGAGGTGTGTATGTATGTTGTGCTTGTAGTGGTTTATTTCTATGCTTCACATGTACATGTGTAAGATTCAGATAACTTTGTCTAGTATATAGGTCAGGAAAGTGGTTCTGTTAATTATTCACATGCCTCTCTCCCTCTCCCTCTCCCTCTCCCTCTCCCTCTCCCTCTCCCTCTCCCTCTCCCTCTCCCTCTCCCTCTCCCTCTCCCTCTCCCTCTCCCTCTCCCTCTCCCTCTCCCTCTCCCTCTCCCTCTCCCTCTCCCTCTCCCTCTCCCTCTCCCTCTCCCTCTCCCTCTCCCTCTCCCTCTCCCTCTCCCTCTCCCTCTCCCTCTCCCTCTCCCTCTCCCTCTCCCTCTCCCTCTCCCTCTCCCTCTCCCTCTCCCTCTCCCTCTCCCTCTCCCACTCCCTCTCCCTCTCCTTCTCCTTCTCCCTCTCTCTCCCTCCTCATCTCCATCTCCCTCTTTCTCTCCCTCCTCATCTTCCTCTCCCAGTTATCTCCTTCTCACTCACCCTCACCCTCTCCATCTCCTTCTCCCTCTCTCTCCCTCCTCATCTCCATCTCCCTCTTTCTCTCCCTCCTCATCTTCCTCTCCCAGTTATCTCCTTCTCACTCACCCTCACCCTCTCCATCTCACTATCCCTCTCCAACCTCATCTCCCCCTCCTAATCTCCCTCTCCCTCTCCATCTCCCTCCTCATCTCCTTCTCCCTCAACATCTCCATCTCACTATCACTCTCCCTCTCCCTACTCAACTCCCTCTCCCTCTCCCTCTCCATCTCCCTCCCCATCCTCATCTTCCTCTCCCTCTCCCTCACCCTCACTCTCTCCATCTCACTATCCCTCTCACTCTCCCTCTACATCTCCCTCACTATATCCCTCTCTCTTCTCTTCTCATCTCCCTCACTCTTTCTCTCCCTCCTCATCTTCCTCTCCCTCCTCATCTCCTTCTCACTCACCCTCACCCTCTCCATCTCACTATCCCTCTCCATCCTCATCTCCCCCTCCTAATCTCCCTACTCCCTCCCTCTCCCTCCCTCTCCCTCCTAATCTCCTTCTCCCTCTCCATCTCCCTCCCCATCCTCATCTTCCTCTCCCTCCTCATCTCCCTCACCCTCACCCTCTCCATCTCACTATCCCTCTCACTCTCCCTCTACATATCCCTCACCATCTCCCCTCCCTCCTCATCTCCCTCACCCTCTCCATATCACTCTCTCTCTCACTCTCCATCTCACTCTCCCTCTTACTCTCCCTCTCCCTCCCCCTGATCATCTCCCTCCCCTGATCCTCTCCCTCTCCCTCTCCCTCTCCCTCTCCCTCTCCCTCTCCCTCTCCCTCTCCCTCTCCCTCTCCCTCTCCCTCTCCCTCTCCCTCTCCCTCTCCCTCTCCCTCTCCCTCTCCCTCTCCCTCTCCCTCTCCCTCTCCCTCTCCCTCTCCCTCTCCCTCTCCCTCTCCCTCTCCCTCTCCCTCTCCCTCTCCCTCTCCCTCTCCCTCTCCCTCTCCCTCTCCCTCTCCCTCTCCCTCTCCCTCTCCCTCTCCCTCTCCCTCCTCATCTCACTCACCCTCACCCTCTCCATCTCACTCTCCCTCTCATCTTCCTTTCCCTCACCCTCACCCTCACCCTCTCCATCTCACTCTCCCTCTCATCTCCCTTTCCCTCACCCTCACCCTCACCCTCTCCCACACCTCCTCCATAATATATATGCATGGAAATTAAACATGCAATCTAACAAAATAATTATATATTACTTTTTTTAATTTATTGAATATTTAACAATTTAATAATCTTTTATTTTGTTCCTAATATACTGAATTTAACTTTTAAAACGATAATATATTCTGCTGTAATGTATATGTACATATATATATATATATATATATATATATATATATATATATATATATATATACATAAACTATTGCTAATACCTGTATGTTTATAGCTGGTATTTCTTATTAATTAAATATTAGCTTACTGTATAAATTCTAATTATTCTCAGGCATTCAACAACAATTCAAGTACTTTAGAAACTAAATGAACTCTGGGCTGGGCATAATACATTAGGCTTAATACATTCCCCTTTCAATTGATTTCAATTGTCCACTTTTGGCAACCTTTTTATTTATGAAGTATGTATTTATAAATAGAAATACTGATATTGCATTTTTATATGTGTTTATTACACATATGCAGGTACAATATATAAATAAGTTAGACATTCTATATTTGTTAAACTATTATCAAAATCTAATATAAATTTAATTGTATTAGCGATTACTTGAATTACTTAAATCACACTATTACTTTTTGTTTGTCTTATATGTATTTTTATAAACCTACATTCATGACGTACTTGTATTATACTCTTGTTAAATGAAATCTACAGACTTAATGATCTACTTTATTGTAATCTCACTTACTTTATGCAAATTACAATAGAATTATGCAGATACTTCTACTTCAAATCGTATATTAACACCTCGGAACTTGTCATTAGAAATTAAACATTTAAAACTTTTATTGTCAAATTAAGCATAGATTAATATGTAAATAAGCATAGATTTATTTTATAATTCTCAATTTATACTTTTGTCTTCATATAAACTTATTAATTTTATTTTGTTAATTATATATATTTTTATATTTCTATAAGTTTTTATTTCTTGACTTAGTTCTATAACAAACATTGATGTTCCATTGTATTAATTACTAGGACTGTTTCTATGATCAGTGATGTCTTCGTACATATCTCTTGGTCTAAGTTGGATTTCTTTAGTGTCCCATTTCTAGAATGCTGAAACCTCATTCTAAAAAGTGAAATCTTTTATATTTATTTCTATCCTAATTATTTATTCATTAAATATATATATTTGTTTATTTACATTAAATATATTATAAATAAATTAATCATTTATGCCTTTAATTATTTCCTTATTTATCTTTTTATTATTGTTTATGTTTTTTTAGTTGTTAGATTCTGCTTAATTTTTTTTATTGACATTTATCTTTTTTATTTTCACAGGATAAAATATTGATTTACTTATTTATTTACATATTTATTATATTCTCTATGATATTACTTTTTTTATTTGATACTATTATGATTGCTATTAGTAATTATTAATTTAATTACATTATACATATATGTTGTGATATATCTTGATATATATTTATATCTAGCAATCAGGATAACAATACAATTGTTTTAATAATAATAGTTATCTGAACAACACCAATATAATAGTTTGATAAACTAAAAATATTTTCATTTAATTCTTTAAATTACATTTATTTTTTTTTTTCTAAAGGCTTACATAATCCATATTATATTTGTACATGAACCATTTTAATATTTTAACAATGGTTTGTAAACATACATGTACATTGTACAACAATATATATATGTGTATATGAAAACTTACATATATAGCTAGGTGTATATCTATGTATATAGTGGATATATTGTAGTCTTGACATAGAACATGATATTTTATTCATATGAGCTTTTATACCACTCTCTGAGTCATAGAGATATACTTAGGTATTTGCATTTATGAGATTTATAATTTCATATTTTCATATTGTATTCGGATGTATTTAATCAATTAAATCAGTACATTTATTTATATGTGTTTATTTTTATTAACATATTATTTCGTGTATTAGATAATCTATATCTATAAATATCATAAGAAATTAGTTAAATATCTTAATAATACTTTTCAAATGTATTCTTTAAGTATAGTGTAAGTTAAGCCAACAAGATTAATATAAAGTACATGCACTCTAGCCTTACATTTCTACACTGTAACCTGGACAATCTATACTTGATACACACCTTTGTTTTAATGTACTGACCAAAATATGAACTCAATTGTCTAGGAGATTATAATAAAATATAGAAAATGAACAATTTCTATTTATAGATCGGCTTATGTTTTTTATCACAAGTGGGATTACATGTTTTTAGCCATCCTGTACTAAGTACAGTGTACTCACGATGTACTTAACATGTACTCACAATGTAGTCTATATATATCCACTCTTACTATACTCACCATGTACTTACCCTGTATTCACTCTATAATTACCACATAACCTATAGTCTACCCATAATGTAATGACCCTGTACTCTCATTACCCATTCTGTACTTGTCTGCTCCCCTACATTCCTACTGCCCCCTATATTGCTAGTTCCCCACTATATTCCTAGTTCCCCCTATATTCCTAGTTCCCCCTATATTCCTAGTGTCCTCTATATTCCTAGTTCCCCCTATATTCCTAGTTCCCCCTATATTCCTAGTGCCCCTATATTCCTAGTTCCCCCTATATTCCTAGTTCCCCCTATATTCCTAGTGTCCTCTATATTCCTAGTTCCCCCTATATTCCTAGTTCCCCCTATATTCCTAGTTCCCCCTATATTCCTAGTTCCCCCTATATTCCTAGTTCCCCCTATATTCCTAGTTCCCCCTATATTCCTAGTTCCCCCTATATTCCTAGTTCCCCCTATATTCCTAGTTCCCCCCCTATATTCCTAATGCCCCACTATATTCCTAGTTCCCCCTATATTCCTAGTTCCCCCCTATATTCCTAATGCCCCACTATATTCCTAGTTCCCCCTATATTCCTAGTTCCCCCTATATTCCTAGTTCCCCCCCTATATTCCTAGTTCCCCACTATATTCCTAGTTCCCCCCTATATTCCTAATGCCCCACTATATTCCTAGTTCCCCCTATATTCCTAGTTCCCCCTATATTCCTAGTTCCCCCCCTATATTCCTAGTTCCCCACTATATTCCTAGTGTCCTCTATATTCCTAATTCCCCCCTATATTCCTAGTGCCCCCCTATATTCCTAGTTCCCCCTATATTAATAGTTCCCCACTATATTCCTAGTGCCCCCTATATTCCTAATTCCCCCTATATTCCTAGTGCTCCCTATATTCTTAGTTCCCCCTATATACCTAGTTCCCCACTATATTCCTAGTGCCCCTATATTCCTAGTGCCCCCTATATTCCTAATTCCCCCCTATATTCCTAATGCCCCCCCTATATTCCTGGTGCCCCTATATTCCTAGTGCCCCCTATATTCATAGTGCCCCCTATATTCCTAGTTCCCCCTATATTCATAGTGCCCCCTATATTCCCAGTGCCCCCTATATTCCTAGTTCCCCCTATATTCCTAGTTCCCTCTATATTCCTAGTTCCCTCTATATTTCTAGTGCCCCCTATATTCATAGTGCCCCGTAGCCCTATTACAAATATAACTAGACTATTATTATCTCCCTGTGATACTCTCACCGATTTTTAAAGATCAGTATTTTATAACATGAATAGTATTTATTGAATTCCCAGGCAAATACCAGGCCTTTTAGAAATTACTATCTAATCTTTGCACGCCAACAAATACGCACGCAAAGTGTGCGTCTCACACGCACACACTAACATAAGCACACGCTACATACACCGATACCACCTCCTGCATACAGATTTGCACACCAGTTGTGTCACTCCTCTCGCACACCACAACACACCACACACTCATTCACATGCTGACCTAATAATCAATATAATTGCATGTCATTCGCATATTCGTTTATATTATATATAAATATCTAAATACCTTAATATTATGTATATCATATTTGTTATGATAATATATGCTTTGTTAAATAGTTTATCAATTAATATTTTAAATTGAAACTCTATAAATATTAGTAATTATTGACATCAAATAATTAATATTTTACATATATATATATATATATATATATATATATATATATATGTGTGTGTGTATGTATACTTATATATATATGTAATATATATGTATATGTATATATATATATACACATATCTATAAATATATAGTAATATAATACTAAGCTGTATGAATACCAATCTGTGTATAAGATGGTATACATGGCCGTGGGCACATCGCGAGTACGAGCCTAGTTAATGGTATCCAGTAGTAAGTTTAGTTAATGGTATCCTACACCATGCCGCTGTCACCATGTAACGCTCTGCACTCTGTCTCCACTCCTAATGTACACGACCGCTGTCCGTCCGGTGGTCAGTTATTATATTCGCGATTCTCGTGATTTACGAAACGAATGGCAATTTCGATTATTACTTTAAACGCTGAACCAAGATTACATTTGTGATGCAGAATATGATATTACATACTATCTAATATCTATCTAATATCTATCTAATGTCTATCTAATATATATCTAATATCTATTTAATATCTATCTAATAGTTATCTAATAGTTATCCAATATATATATAATATATATCTAGTAGCTATCTAATATCTATCTAATATATAATGGTAGCACTTTAGAATTTATAGTTTAATATTTAGTTTAATTAAATATCATAGAGTCATAGTTATCACTAACTTCACTACTTACACCCACTCCTTTAACTTCACTACTTACAACTACTCCTTTAACTTCACTACTTACACCTACTCCTTTAACTTCACTACTTACACCTACTCCTTTAACTTCACTACTTACAGCTACTCCTTTAACTTCACTACTTACACCTACTCCTTTAACTTCACTACTTTCACCTACTCCTTTAACTTCACTACTTACACCTACTCCTTTAACTTCACTACTTACACCTAGTCCATTAACTTCACTACTTACACCTACTCCTTTAACTTCACTACTTACACCTACTCCTTTAACTTCACTACTTACACCTACTCCTTTAACTTCACTACTTTCACCTACTCCTTTAACTTCACTACTTACAACTACTCCTTTAACTTCACTACTTACACCTACTCCATTAACTTCACTACTTACACCTACTCCTTTAACTTCACTACTTACATCTACTCCTTTAACTTCACTACTTACAACTACTCCTTTAACTTCACTACTTACACCTACTCCTTTAACTTCACTACTTACACCTACTCCATTAACTTCACTACTTACACCTACTCCTTTAACTTCACTACTTACAACTACTCCTTTAACTCCACTACTTACAACTACTCCTTTAACTTCACTACTTACACCTACTCCATTAACTTCACTACTTACACCTACTCCTTTAACTTCACTACTTACATCTACTCCTTTAACTTCACTACTTACAACTACTCCTTTAACTTCACTACTTACACCTACTCCTTTAACTTCACTACTTACACCTACTCCTTTAACTTCACTACTTACACCTACTCCTTTAACTTCACTACTTACATCTACTCCTTTAACTTCACTACTTACAACTACTCCTTTAACTTCACTACTTACACCTACTCCTTTAACTTCACTACTTACAACTACTCCATTAACTTCACTACTTACAACTACTCCTTTAACTTCACTACTTACACCTACTCCTTTAACTTCACTAATTACAACTACTCATTTAACTCCACTACTTACATCTACTCCTTTAACTTCACTACTTACAACTACTCCTTTAACTTCACTACTTACACCTACTCCTTTAACTTCACTACTTACACCTACTCCTTTAACTTCACTACTTACACCTACTCCTTTAACTTCACTACTTACACCTACTCCTTTAACTTCACTACTTACATCTACTCCTTTAACTTCACTACTTACAACTACTCCTTTAACTTCACTACTTACACCTACTCCTTTAACTTCACTACTTACAACTACTCCATTAACTTCACTACTTACAACTACTCCTTTAACTTCACTACTTACACCTACTCCTTTAACTTCACTAATTACAACTACTCATTTAACTCCACTACTTACAACTACTCCTTTAACTTCACTACTTACAACTACTCCTTTAACTTCACTACTTACACCCACTCCTTTAACTTCACTACTTACAACTACTCCTTTAACTTCACTACTTACACCTACTCCTTTAACTTCACTACTTACACCTACTCCTTTAACTTCACTACTTACAGCTACTCCTTTAACTTCACTACTTACACCTACTCCTTTAACTTCACTACTTTCACCTACTCCTTTAACTTCACTACTTACACCTACTCCTTTAACTTCACTACTTACACCTACTCCATTAACTTCACTACTTACACCTACTCCTTTAACTTCACTACTTACAACTACTCCTTTAACTCCACTACTTACAACTACTCCTTTAACTTCACTACTTACACCTACTCCATTAACTTCACTACTTACACCTACTCCTTTAACTTCACTACTTACACCTACTCTTTTAACTTCACTACTTACACCTACTCCTTTAACTTCACTACTTACACCTACTCCTTTAACTTCACTACTTACACCTACTCCTTTAACTTCACTACTTACACCTACTCCTTTAACTTCACTACTTACATCTACTCCTTTAACTTCACTACTTACAACTACTCCTTTAACTTCACTACTTACACCTACTCCTTTAACTTCACTACTTACACCTACTCCTTTAACTTCACTACTTACATCTACTCCTTTAACTTCACTACTTACAACTACTCCTTTAACTTCACTACTTACACCTACTCCTTTAACTTCACTACTTACAACTACTCCATTAACTTCACTACTTACAACTACTCCTTTAACTTCACTACTTACACCTACTCCTTTAACTTCACTACTTACACCTACTCCTTTAACTTCACTACTTACATCTACTCCTTTAACTTCACTACTTACAACTACTCCTTTAACTTCACTACTTACACCTACTCCTTTAACTTCACTACTTACAACTACTCCATTAACTTCACTACTTACAACTACTCCTTTAACTTCACTACTTACACCTACTCCTTTAACTTCACTAATTACAACTACTCATTTAACTCCACTACTTACATCTACTCCTTTAACTTCGCTACTTACAACTACTCCTTTAACTTCACTACTTACACCTACTCCTTTAACTTCACTACTTACACCTACTCCTTTAACTTCACTACTTACATCTACTCCTTTAACTTCACTACTTACAACTACTCCTTTAACTTCACTACTTACACCTACTCCTTTAACTTCACTACTTACAACTACTCCATTAACTTCACTACTTACAACTACTCCTTTAACTTCACTACTTACACCTACTCCTTTAACTTCACTAATTACAACTACTCCTTTAACTCCACTACTTACAACTACTCCTTTAACTTCACTACTTACACCTACTCCATTAACTTCACTACTTACACCTACTCCTTTAACTTCACTACTTACATCTACTCCTTTAACTTCACTACTTACAACTACTCCTTTAACTTCACTACTTACACCTACTCCTTTAACTTCACTACTTACACCTACTCCATTAACTTCACTACTTACACCTACTCCTTTAACTTCACTACTTACAACTACTCCTTTAACTCCACTACTTACAACTACTCCTTTAACTTCACTACTTACACCTACTCCATTAACTTCACTACTTACACCTACTCCTTTAACTTCACTACTTACATCTACTCCTTTAACTTCACTACTTACAACTACTCCTTTAACTTCACTACTTACATCTACTCCTTTAACTTCACTACTTACACTTACTCCATTAACTTCACTACTTACACCTACTCCTTTAACTTCACTACTTACAACTACTCCTTTAACTTCACTACTTACACCTACTCCTTTAACTTCACTACTTACACCTACTCCATTAACCTCGCCACTTACACCTACTCCTTTAACTTCACTACTTACACCTACTCCATTAACTTCACTACTTACACCTACTCCTTTAACTTCACTACTTACACCTACTCCTTTAACTTCACTACTTACATCTACTCCTTTAACTTCACTACTTACAACTACTCCTTTAACTTCACTACTTACACCTACTCCTTTAACTTCACTACTTACACCTACTCCATTAACCTCGCCACTTACATCTACTCCTTTAACTTCACTACTCACACCTACTCCTTTAACTTCACTACTTACACCTACTCCTTTAACTTCACTACTTACACCTACTCCTTTAACTTCACTACTTACATCTACTCCTTTAACTTCACTACTTACAACTACTCCTTTAACTTCACTACTTACACCTACTCCTTTAACTTCACTACTTACACCTACTCCTTTAACTTCACTACTTACACCTACTCCTTTAACTTCACTACTTACACCTACTCCTTTAACTTCACTACTTACACCTACTCCTTTAACTTCACTACTTACACCTACTCCATTAACTTCACTACTTACACCTACTCCATTAACCTCGCCACTTACACCTACTCCTTTAACTCCACTACTTACATCTACTCCTTTAACTTCACTACTTACAACTACTCCTTTAACTTCACTACTTACACCTACTCCTTTAACTCCACTACTTACATCTACTCCTTTAACCTCGCCACTTACACCTACTCCTTTAACTCCACTACTTACACCTACTCCTTTAACTTCACTACTTACAACTACTCCTTTAACTTCACTACTTACACCTACTCCATTAACCTCGCCACTTACACCTACTCCTTTAACTTCACTACTTACACCTACTCCTTTAACTTCACTACTTACACCTACTCCTTTAACTCCACTACTTACATCTACTCCTTTAACCTCGCCACTTACACCTACTCCTTTAACTCCACTACTTACACCTACTCCTTTAACTTCACTACTTACAACTACTCCTTTAACTTCACTACTTA
>OZ038313.1:12528782-12552875 GCA_964035775.1 Osedax frankpressi | reverse complement strand
CCGCGGAATATGCGACCGTTGGTACGACTGTAACTATTTCTTTTTAAACTCGCAGACAAATAGTCAATTGGAGTCCAGCATACAACAACGAGCCCTAGAAACTGCCCAGGCCGACAATGTAACATACATGCTTGAGAAGGAGCGTGAAAGACTCTCTGAACAAGTTGGTAGTAATATAGTCTGTAGTTATTGGTAATATTAATATTAATAACTTACTTAATATTAATACAGATAACGCAAGTTTCTCTGTGATTCAAAATATTCACCAAAATGTAATAGATTTATATATTACGTTTGTATATTACGTTATATATTACATTTATATATTACGTTTATATATTACGTTATATATTACATTTATATATTACGTTTATATATTACGTTTATATATTACGTTTATATATTACGTTATATATTACGTTTATATATTACGTTTATATATTACGTTTATATATTACGTTTATATATTACGTTTATATATTACGTTTATATATTACGTTTATATATTACGTTTATATATTACGTTTATATATTACGTTTATATATTACGTTTATATATTACGTTTATATATTACGTTTATATATTACGTTTATATATTACGTTTATATATTACATTTATGTTTCAAGAACTCTCATATCTTCGAGATATGAATATCTCATTTCATTTTATATTTATTTATAAATATTAAATTTCAAATCACCAAACATTTATTTGAACTTTAGAAATACAATTACCGAACTAATGGATTTATAATATTACCCGTGCATTTTTATAATCCTCTAATTTGTAAACATTTATATAAAGCAATATGATCTTTGGTTAATAATTAATGCAGAAGTTACACCCACTTTATTGATTTAGTTAAATATATTTAAAGTGCATTCCTTAAACATTATTTGTAATTTTATTTCATTTGAAATTATTTTAATACTTTATAAATATTATTATATTATTATTATTTAGTATTAGGAATAAAACCAATAAAGATAAACAATAGTACATTTGTAAACAATATTAACAATTCGCAAATAATTACATTATTAAGATGATAAGATATAGGATAATATAAAAAGAACCTAAAATAAATGGTCAACTAATAAAATAAATGTATCCTTATTACGACTAAATGTCTAGATCTACTCACAACAATTAACGTGTATATCCCAATTATTTAATAATAACCAAATTAATTAAACCATTCCAATGGAGTTCTCCGATGCTATCTCTACAGTAACTATATTAGATCTTCTCATTCTTACAATTGTATTCTTATCATGAAACTCTTTCTTGTTTGGCCCTATTAAGTAAATATATACAATGAATGTATATAATTTATATTAGACAAATAGAATAGTAGTAGTAAACTATGGTATATAAAATATATACTTTTTAAATATTACTAGATCATTATAATAAATCTTTCATAAAATATAATTTATTTATCGTTATTTTTTGAAAATAAGTTATTTTTGTTTGAATTACATTTTTTTAAAAAAACCTAAATATTGTAAGTGAACAATTATTAGCAAATATATCAAATTATTAGCAAATATATCAAATTATTAGCAAATATATCAAATTATTAGCAAATATATCAAATTATTAGCAAATATGTAAACTAATTATATAAAATAAAACTTATGGTGTTTAATATTAGTTATATATAGAACTTACTACTGCATTGATGAGATTGCATTAATTTCAACATAATTAGCATACATTCCTATACATTATCTAATTATAAATTCTTAGTGTATGTGTATCATATGCTAAACACTTCTACCTCACCTCTACCTCACTTCTACCTCACTTCTACCTCACCTCTACCTCACCTCTACCTCACTTCTACCTCACTTCTACCTCACTTCTACCTCACCTCTACCTCACTTCTACCTCACTTCTACCTCACCTCTACCTCACCTCTACCTCACCTCTACCTCACTTCTACCTCACCTCTACCTCACCTCTACCTCACCTCTACCTCACCTCTACCTCACCTCTACCTCACTTCTACCTCACCTCTACCCCACCTCTACTTCACCTCTACCTCACCTCTACCTCACCTCTACCTCACCTCTACCTCACCTCTACCTCACCTCTACTTCACCTCTACTTCACCTCTACCTCACTTCTACCTCACTTCTACCTCACCTCTACCTCACTTCTACCTCACTTCTACCTCACCTCTACCTCACTTCTACCTCACCTCTACCTCACTTCTACCTCACTTCTACCTCACTTCTACCTCACCTCTACCTCACTTCTACCTCACTTCTACCTCACTTCTACCTCACCTCTACTTCACTTCTACCTCACATCTACCTCACCTCTACCTCACCTATACCTCACCTCTACCTCACTTCTACCTCACTTCTACCTCACTTCTACCTAACCTCTACTTCACCTCTACCTCACCTCTACCTCACTTCTACCTCACTTCTACTTCACTTCTACCTCACTTCTACCTCACTTCTACCTCACCTCTACCTCACTTCTACCTCACTTCTACCTCACCTCTACCTCACCTCTACTTCACTTCTACCTCACCTCTACTTCACTTCTACCTCACCTCTACCTCACCTCTACTTCACCTCTACCTCACTTCTACCTCACTTCTACCTCACTTCTACCTCACCTCTACCTCACTTCTACCTCACTTCTACCTCACTTCTACCTAACCTCTACTTCACTTCTACCTCACCTCTACCTCACCTCTACCTCACCTCTACCTCACCTATACCTCACCTCTACCTCACTTCTACCTCACTTCTACCTCACTTCTACCTAACCTCTACTTCACCTCTACCTCACCTCTACCTCACCTCTACCTCACTTCTACCTCACTTCTACATCACTTCTACCTCACTTCTACCTCACTACTACCTCACTTCTACCTCACCTCTACCTCACCTCTACCTCACCTCTACCTCACCTCTACATCACTTCTACCTCACTTCTACCTCACCTTTACCTCACCTCACTTCTAACTTATAAATAATTTATCTTTTCTTCTCCCTCTTCCCGAAAAACACTTATTTCCCATATTCCCGCTCCAGGTGTCGGCTCTGCAATCCAGGTGCCATATTGCCGAGTCCGGAAGTCGCGGCGACCGCCACTCCCGCCAGGAGGCTACGCTGCTCGCCGAGAAGCACAAGACCGTTGCGCTGGCCCTGCTTTCGGAGCGTAAACACGTTCACGAAACCGTCGCCCACCTACGTACAGTTACTTCTCTGTCTGCGTCTTTTCTCGAGGTTGGTAGCCTCGCTGGTCACCGCCGCCGTCTTTAAACCCTTTAAACCCTTTAACCCCTTTAACCCCTTTACCCCCATTCCCGCTGACATAGCCTTTACGCGTCCAGCTCAACTAATCATTTCAGCTCCAACTCTAATAACCCATCGACCTCTACTCTACCAACTCCGCCCTACTAACCCCTCAATTCCGCCCCCCATTAAGTCCTTCACCCCACCCTGAGGGTAATCGTTTTCCTGGAGTATTAAGATCTTAATTTGAAAGTAATTTTATTTTTTAATGCAGTATCGGTCAAGAGATGACTGTTTGAAAATTTTAATTTGTGAAAAATATTTCCTAGCTTTTCTATAATGCTGTTTATATTTAAATTTTAAGTTATATTTTTTATTTACTACAAATACCATGCCAAGACACCCTAAGAGACGTAGAACTGAATATTTTACATCGCAGTCTATGTCTTTTAAGAGATTACCTACGTTTGTTGATGTTTATCGACATTTTTTATTCATTTTTGTTGCGAATTATGCAATCGCAAAAAAAGAAACCCTCGATCGGCCGATAGATATATGGAAACAATCTTCACTTGCAAAATATGCGGAGAATCAAGTTTTAATAAATTTACTTGTTATTTAGATGAAGTAATTTTATTAAAATCCATAAACTCTGCAAAATGAGAAGAATATTGTGAAGAAAATATCGTTAGGAATGACAAATTATATAATATTTGCTAACCTAAGTGCAAAGGTCATTCTTGCACCCATCCACGAGAGAAGAGAGTTCCTGTATCCTGTTCCTGTTTAATGTGTATACAAACCCAATCATCATCTACATCTATCTAGAGCAAGGTGAGAATGCAGGCACCACTTATACCAAAGAACATTTCGTTAGTATTACAAATTATAAAAGATTATAAAGTAGTATTTGTTATTAAACTATATTATAAATAATATAATATTTAAATGAAATTAATGTTTATTATAAAATTATTCATTTATATAATTAAATTAATTAAATGTTTTATTTTTAATAATATTGATTTGTATCAACATTAATTATATGCACATTTGTTTATCATCAATACTTAATAAGGTTTACTTTTAATTGATATATTAATAAATTACATATGTTTGTATTTTATATATAATGTCCAAGAGATAAGATAATACATTTACATTGGTTTCCTTTGCTAACATTAATTATTAACAACTTATAATTATTTAGTAATATTTAATATTTCTTAGTTAATTGGAATCTTCCGGGAGTGATTCGTGTTCACACATTTCTCCTGGAATACAAACTGATGACTATGAAAGTGACTATGAAATATTATTATATACAAGATTAAATCTATGTAAATCTTCCCACAAAAGAAAGATATCTACAGTCCCGATCTTTATATATGTATGAGATATCTTTTCTTAGTAGTATATTTGATAAAGCTACCATAAAATTAATTATATTATAATTTAATTATTAAAGCGATGTGTTTTCTCATATATGATATCTATTTATGTAGGTATTCGCATCCTTATGAAAATATGATGAAAATGGCTGAACTTTATTCAATTCCTCATATTGCCCTCACTGCAATTATATCCTCATTGTTACTTGATCTGGGTATAATAACAAGTAGCAACCGTCAAAGAAATGCTGTACAACGACAACGAAAAAGATGTCGCTCAGAAAATATTCCTGAATAAGTAAATATGAATATTATTTATTTTGATGGAAAAATTGATTCCACTTTGCAATCCAATGGAAAAAAGCTGTACGAAGAATTACCATCATAAATGAGCCGGGCAATGCATATATGTGTCATGCTGTATATTTGCTGTATCATAAAGCAGATGATGTATACAATTCTATAGTTAATAGCATCAATGAAAATTGAAACTGTTTAAAGGTGACTGATGCTGGGATAATTTCACGCTTGGAAAGAAAAATTGAACAAAAATGTCATTGGAATGTTAATACATTTTTTCATACTAATATTTTAAATATTTTAATAAATTTTAATATATCGAATTTTCTAAACTAGATTTACGTTTTACATCTAAATGAGCTACCGATGAAAAAGATTTTCGTCGTAATTGATGGGATAACCAAAGGTCACGATATTCATAGTCGACCAATCGGAAAGATACTGATGAATTGCTTTACCACCGACGTCTTTTCCGAATATACCAATGAGCGATGAATTCCATTTAAATCTAGTTAACAACTATGATCTAAGAAGGCATATTTGCGGAATATTAAACTTGTTATTTCCACTGGTATTTTAACAGACAGTTTGACAAATCGCTGACCTGATATCATTAGCTATGCAGGTCTTACTACTGGAAATCATATTTTTTGAGTTTATATTTCTCAAAATCGACCTAATGATGATTTGAAATTATTAACCAATAAAATTATAAATGTTTATGCCTGGTTTTGGTTTACAGTGAAAGCAAAACCAGAATTTTATAATTCACCTCGGCACATTTCAAATGATCCAAAAAGTGAATGCATTTAATGATATTAGAATAACTACCGAATTCTTAAAACAATCAATTTAATAGCTATTCATTACATAGTGAAAATATGCTTTGTTCAATGCTGACTGATCTATGTTCTGAGGTGAGGGTAAAAGCCGTAGCTATTATATTAACCTGTAGAGTTACCCCAGAGCTGGGTGTTTGAATATTCGAGAAACCTATTCTACAGCGACTGAATATTATAATTTAATTAGTGATATATGACTAGATCCAATATTAACAACAAATATTAAAACATCCTTTTTAACTAATATCACTGTGGAAAATGTACCCATGTTTACTTTCCACGAATTTCATTCTCAATCTCAATCAGTTGAAAGACATGTACGATTAGTTTTACAAATATTGTGGGTTATTTCTCCTCCAGAATGAAGAAATGGGTGTGTACATGTTACACTTTTAGAAAGGAAATTAATGAGTAGATTTTTATCAAAAAAACTTTTTTGAGTAATACATATTTTTTTAATCAATGTCTTTATTTCTGTTTTAATAAATATATGAATTTATTTTAATTGTTATTCTTTTTCATTCAATCAAATATGAAGTTAATTATTATTTAAAATTAAATTGTGTAAATTTATAATTATTTTTATATATATATATAATCATATTTTATAAACATTCTTTTGTAATTTGCAATAAAATTGTATAAAAACTATATTAATCATTACAATATTAATATAGACTATAATAAATGTTAATAATAATAATAAAAAGAATTTATAATTTTAAGTTATTAAAATTATATATTTTTGAAATGTTGCATTTTTAATAAATCATAAAATTCAAATTTTTAATTATTTGTTTTCAACTTTTCTAATATATTAAATATATATTTATAATGTTGTAAAACAATGTTTAATTGCTATTCATTTTATTAATTTAATATCTAGACAAATTTCATAAAATAATATTCACTATAAGTAGGTTAAAATGGATTTATATTACATTTTGAAATCTCTATATTAATTTGCATATTGTTGTATGCAATTTGGCACACTTCCTGTGATTTTATCTATTGTCATTGTAATACACTTTAAAAAATTATATAAAAATAAATTATAAATCTCAAATGATTACAAATAATGTAATTAATCATTATTTATCACAATATATTTTTTTAATTAATATTAAATATTATGATTTAATTATTTTATAATTGGTCGTATTTATAGGCGTGATTAATTTGAAATTCAAATTATTACATGTGTATAATTTTTAAATTGTTATTAATTATATTGTATATTATCATGAGTTTCGATTTAGTCAAAGAAATTTATTATTTTTTATTAAATAATACATTTTCAACATGTTTCATTTTCGACATGTAACACTACATATCGATTATATGAGAAAACATATATTTAATAATTAACTTTGTAAATTATTTATCATTTTATACAGATTGTTAATTATATTTAAATATATATACAATGTATGATATTTATTATCATACTTGATATTTAATACCGCCGAGTTAGTTAACTAACTTTTGCATTTAATAGTTTATAATATATATATTCCTTTGGAAATTTACTATTTAATATTACACTAGTATTATCAAATACATTTAATTCAAAAAATATATAGTATATCATATTAGCAAGACCGAGATCAGTAAAGTAAATACTTGTCTCCCCAATTAAAAAATAAGTAGATACATTCAGTAATATCGTATATAAAGAATTACTTTATTAAAGTAATTATTATATTATTAAAATTGAACAATTCTATTTATGTATCGCTGGGTGTATCTATTTTCAACTAACTGACAGTATGAATACTTGAAATTGGAAATTATTTTATTGAGTATTAATGAAAATATTTTAAGTACCACTATCTTATTTTAACCTTTAAAAATTACAAAATTAATTATACGTATATTATTACATTGTCATAAAGCAATTTCATTAACTTTCAAGATTATTTATAATTTATATTGTAGTTTTTGAAAGTTGAAATAACCTCGCAGTCAATGGTATTTGCCAAATTGCATAGCTTGCCAAATTGCACATGACAATATACGTCTTATTTATATTTAAAATGACAATAGTTAAGTCAAAAAATTTTAAAAAATGCATCACTTGTTCATAAAGGTATAATAAAAGTCATATAAGATCACCCTTACCCCACCCTTTTAAATCTTCCACTTTACTAATTCCTTCAACCCTGGCTTTTTAACTTTTCCACCCTACCAACTCTTTTAACCCCACCCTTTTATGTCCTCAACCCGATATTTTACTAACCCCTCCTCCCACCGTGCTAACTTCTTGAACCCCATACTACTGATGCCTTCGTACCTAGGCAGAGAAGGTAAAATGCGCTCGTCTCACTCGTGAGTTGTCTGAACAAACAGCGACGTTACGCTTGACCGAACGCGAAGCCTCTGAGCAGCGGTCACGCTCCAGTGAACTCGACACCGAATGCGGCCGTCTGAAAACGCGAGTTCACCTATTGCAGAGATCCGCGGGAGCCGCCGCCCATATATCTCGGGTCATTGGACCCACCGCGGTAGCCCCCGCGGCACCCGAAATCAATGGAGCCGGAGCGACTCCGATAACATCCACACCAACTATTATGCGTAACCACGTAAGCCCCGCCCCAACTACAATTCGTAACCACGTCAGCTCCGCCCCCACGACCTCCCGCAACCCTGTAGCTCCTCCCGTTCCACCTAACAAACCCGTCATATACATCCCCATAACGTCGCGGCCGACTGCCTCCTCTTCGCCAGTTAGACCCGTACCGAGTACGGCCTCACCTTCCCCTAGCCTACCTTCCCCTAGCCTCGCCTCCTCTCTCAACTCCGGCCCCTCTAGATCCGATAACAACACCGCGAAGAAATCTCCGCCTGCCGGCGTGCTTCAACGACCGGGAGTGCCCCTCCTCACCACCAGAGTGTCGGTGGTACCGCCGCGACCCCGTGACCCCAAACCGCTGTTCCATCGGTAGCGCCGCATCCCCATCCGAATCTCGATACCTATCCCTGCCCATACCCCCGCCCCCCATCAGCATTTAGATAATGGCCAGTAATGGCAAACCCGTTATAAATGTTACCAATCCGTAGACCTTTATTTTTTCATTTGCAAACATCTAGTCGCTATCTAGAGAAATTCTTTTATTTTACTATTTATGCCGCCACCCAATGTATTCATTATGCAATAGCCACCGAAAACAAAAACAATGAACTGCAGGCAGCTTTCTCACGTCCCACATTTCACTCCCCACGCGAAGACCCCGGCCTCACCTCAACATCTATTATTTATATCCGATGCTCGGAATTACGGACACTCCCCTGGAAACTGTTACGCGACCCGATTTCGAAGTGCTAACCACTACAAAGGAAGCAGCCATTACATCTAACTGCCCGATTACGCAACCGAATTCGTACCGCAAACTTACTCGTAAGAAAAAGTATCCTGCTGGCGACCCCTAGACCATTACGAACGATCGTTTTCCCTCAAACTACTACCGCGCAAATGTAACGTATAGTTCTCCTTTTCGATGGCTAGCGATGGCTCCACAATTGTAATTGATTTGTAAATATCGTTGTTGATTAACAACCGTATTTCAATAGAAACTTATCGAAAACAAACCACTTTTTTATTTCAATATTACCAGTAATCATTTATCCGAAGGGAATATATTACGGTGATAGGTATTTAGTATTTAATAATTAATTAATTAATTGGGTATTTAATAATTAATAAATATAAGTATCTATATTCATTGTATGATAAGTAATGGTAAGTAATGCCATTTTCAGCTTTTTGTAACATCAATTCTATTATCTTTTAATTAATGTAATTATTGGATCATAACAAATTACTCTAGAATATTAATTAAATAATAACTAAAATATATATTATTTAAAAATGATTAATTTTGAGCATTCTGTTAATTGTACTGTTAAAATCCCTTGATTTTCGTAGAATATATTATAAACAATTATTATAATAAAAAATATCAATTTGAAGATGTGATACAATTCATATTCCAAATATAGTTGAATATTAACTATTTATTATATATATATGTATGTTTATATTTTTTCACACAGGTATAAACATTGCTTATTACAAGATGGAAGGAATCTGTAATTAATATAAAAATTCAATACAAATTAAAATTTCTTATATTAGGTTGCATATAACAAAATTCTGTTCTACGCCCAAAACATTCCTCGCTAAATCATAGAAAGAGTTGCAGCAATAGTGATATTATTAAAAATGAATTTACTAACATATAGTAAGTGTAATAAAATCTTATAAACCCCAAAAATAAATATGATCATTTATAAATATCTTATTAGCGTATTTATGAACAACTACCCTAAATTAATCTTGGATATACATATAACTAATATTACAATAATACCTCATTGGTATATATATATATAGTAGAGCTCATAAGAGCATAATGAAAACAAATTAAACAATTGCTCTTACTGATATCTATTACTTATAAACACTAAATTAAAGTTTAAATATAAAAATTAGTATACAGGTCAAATATAAGAACGATTACAATACAAAATCAACTAAAAAACTCTTAAAATAAATCACGTGCACCCTTCGAATTTGTAATTCTATCTGACTGGATATGTTTCCAGGTATTTCCAATTCGTTCTTCGGGGATATGTTTCTATGTGGACACAATACGAGAGATCCTACACCAATTGGGATATCAACACCAAGATTACTTTACAGTTTCACTTTCCTGTTCAGAGTAGTTTCCCTGTTCTGAACAGCGTTAAATACTACTGTAATAATAATGTGTTTTCTATTGTTGGATTGGCGATGATATCTTGTCTCAAATCATCAGTTGATACGTTGAACTCATGTCGTGCAAGGTAGAATTTCCATGAAATTTAGTGAATTTTATACCGCATTTTGACTAAAAAAGTTATTTTTTGAAAAAACCGAAATACATGCATTTTGACATGGCCGGTATTTTGAAACACACCGCAATTTAACAGCTATATTTGACACGGAGAATACTTTACAGGAATAACTTTCAGACGATCTCAATGTCATAAACTCGTAGTTATAAAAGAGAGCGTAGATCTTTGTGAAATTAGATATACGATAATTTTACTATAATTCTCAAGAACACATCGTCCAGCACTTCATTTCTATAAATAGCTGAACATCTTTAGCCGTCATCTGTTCCCGTTCGCTATCACAAATGCTACCTCAGCTTTAGCAGGAAAACAGCGGATATCACCAATCAACAGTTCGCTATGTTCTTGGCCGGAAACATAACTGCAATAACTGCAAGTCGACAAGCACCAAGCCTAGAACTTGTTATTCTACTCGTCTGTTTACTATAGTTGTAGTTAATATATACTATAGATGTATACTATAGTTACTATATACTATTGTTGTAGTTAATATATACTATAGATGTATACTATAGTTGTAGTTAATATATACTATAGATGTAGTTAATATATACATATGACTAGGTTATAAATATCCACACAATATATATTGTCTTTGATATGCAGATATAAACTATGTATTATATATACCAACAACTCCTATATATACATATGTACACATACACACAAATACAAATATACACACACACATACTCACACACACACATATATATATATATATATATATATATATATATATTGTTATCCTCGAAATGAGATTAAAGAGGTGGAATACAGTTATTAATTAACTAGATTAATAAATATTTAATATATATAAGTAATTTAATCTATTTTAAACACACATTGTATTAACCCAACTAAAAATTAAAACTATTTAAATTCAATTTTGAATTAGAAAATATTCGCATCAACACTTTATAGAGAACATAGAGAATATACTATAATATTCATAATACAAAATAATGCATGCAATATAAAATATAATAGATATTCACTTCCATATGATATCTAAAATTACTGGAAAATCTTACATATTATGATATATATATTATCTTAGTATTAGTCGATAATCTATAAACAATATAAATTAATTGAAGTGAGTTAAGTTGTTTATAGACCGTATACAAATCACATAGACATAATTGCAGGAAGAACGATATTTACACCCAAGTAATAATGTATTCAAAGACAAAATGTTGATTAGGAGTCATAATTGATAACCATCGTCATACTTCAGTAAACAATATTTATCATAATTATTTGAGAAAGTTGCATAATAATTACATTATCTAGATATAGCAACACTCTCTAGTAACAAAAGCATTTCATACTTTGTTCTCTTCGAAGGTAAACATTGGAACGGATTACACGAACCGTTCTCTTCGCTGCGTGTCCTGTAGTATACTATTAATATATACTACAAATCTATAGAATGTGTCTATTTTGTAAACAAAATATGCTCTACTGGTATATTAATTTAATTAAATAGTACATCCAGTACTCACCGTACACCGTACATTGTACGGTGTACATTGTACGCCGTACAGTGTACGCCGTACATTGTACGGTGTACGGTGTATGCCGTACATTGTACGGTGAATACAGAGTGTACGAGTGTAGAATAAGTCATTGGCTAGGAGAAAATATTATTTCGCTTTGAAAGAATTTATGATTGGTTATTGTTGTATTTTGAGCGGTAATCAATTCCTTAAAGTCAGGGGTATACGAAAGAAGACAATTGTTTGAAGTCAGGAACATTGAATGTAAGTTTGTTACTAGATTTTGTTGTTCTGTTATTAGTATATTTGTTGAGGTGATTTGTAGTGTATATTAATGTGTGTATGTATATTATATATATATATATATATATATATATATATATATATTTATATATGTATGTATATGTGTGTTTGTATGGGTATGTGTATATGTGAATGTGTATGTGTTTATTACTATTATTATTATTATTATAAATTATGTAATCCTACCATTTACATATCTAAGATTATTAATTAATGATTATTGGCTAACTTATATACATAAAAACAATAAATTAGAATTTATCTAAACCTATGATAAAAAAATATAGAACACCCAGTTTTTATGAATTAATAAGATATAATGATTTTCATGAAAATGTACATTTACTAATAATCTAATAATTATAAATTTTCTAATTATAATAATATAAGTAAAATATAAATATATTAACCTATAAAACAAGATTGCCGTAATATTTGCTATAAAGTCATGTTGTATGATTCATGTGTAGGTTTATAAAAATATCTAAAATAGTATAGTAAATTATATAATATATGAATATCTATGATTTTTTCTATATTTTTAATTTCTTTGATACCTTGAATAATTTTAAAGTTAACCAATCTATTTCAGTGAATTATCACGCACCAAACCAAGCGTGACTGATATTGACAGCATGTAAATACTATATTTGAGTTAACTTGTCATATTATTATATTATTTATGTTAAATAAGATATAATATAGTAGTATTAACAATACTATATTAATTGTGTAATAATCGATTTTTTAAATAATAATTAAACAATTTGTATAAATATACATCTCACCAAGTTTCTCAGGTAAATTTATAAGTATTAAAAATTGTATATTGTATATTTGTATTTATATGATTAGTAATATTTCATGATATATTGTTTACTATTAAATAATACGTTAATATTTATTAACGTTATCGATATAATGTATTGCAATTAACTAATACCAAAATAATATGATATATAAGAAATAAATATTTTAAGTTTTATAGTTTTAACCTTAAATATTGAATATATATTTTAATATTGAACTCATATTCATAATTTTAATTATTGAAATTTAATATATATATAATATATATATTGAATTTATAATTTTGAACAAATTCATATATTATATTATATATTGTTTAGTAACTGTTTAAAACATTTAAGTTATTCATTATATTATAATATATATTTACATAATATGTAATGTAGTGTAAGATAAAAAAATAGATCATGTGACTAAAATGAATATATATATAATTGAATAGTATAACGTAAGTAAATAGTACACATACACACACATACATATATATATATATATATATATATATATATATATATATATATACAAACTAATGATTTATTCCTTTGACTTACCTTAAGAATTATTTTTATTGTGTTTTCTGTTCTAATCATTGATGTAATTTTTATAGATTTTCTATTATTTTCTCCGAGTCTACCAGATAACTATCTGAATTATGCAGTGTACAGGGCAACGGCATTGTTCTGTCAGTCATGCGCTTTGAGGCATATTCATATTACTAATCATTGGTTTGCAGTGCGGTGAGTCATCGCACTGTAGTACCGCATTCCTTATTCACTTAGTTTTAGTTCGATGAGTCACCATTACAGGAAGTACTACACGGCGCGAATTGCATTACTGAATGCCCTCTTTCAGGGTTATATATCGCGTTAAGTACAATCTCTTTGTTCGTATACTCTATACCCTATAATATATGCATTACCTCTGATGCACGAGCAACTGTGTTCTGTTTTGAAAACTGCAAATTGCTTTCGATATTCACACTCGAAATATTATTTTTATTTTTATTATTGATATTTTACCTATGAATAGTAATTTCTCTGTTCAATTATTAATAAACCACGGGTGATATTTTTATTGCGATCGTGATCATTATTTATTATTTATTATAATGACATCGATTTTATATATACCATGGTAACTTCGGTTTGTGACATATGTATAAGTATATATTTCCACTGCTTTTTTAATTTAAAAAACAATCTTTCTTTAGAAATATACTCTCTAGATAGACATTTTAGACAATCTATAATATCTATAGATTGGTCTATTTGTATTTCGATCAAATTTCAATCTATATTCAGCTACGTATATTGTAATCACTATTTTCCTGTTCGACAACAGGATATTGTCATATTCGATCCAATATTGTTATGCTCCCTTTACTCACTTTTTAGTACAATGAAGAATTCATTGCCGCTCTTTATTTTCTTTGTGTCTGTATGTAAAGGCTTGCACATAGACAATGACTACGGTGATGAATTCGTATTTATCTGCACAATATATCAAGAGATCTAAGTTATATGTTATAATGTTATATTCATTTTAATTAATGAATGCTTTCGTAAACTTCCATCATCAAAACTTCCATAAACATATTAATTATCGGATATGCATGTATATAGAAGATTACTATATATTTAACATATATGTTAAATATATAGTAATTCTTCTATATATATGGATATCCGATAATTATTATACAGCTCTGTTTCGAGAGAAAAGAGTTTATTATCTGATATATATATAACACTAATAATAAATATATTTTATGAACCATGTGTATGCATACTATTATCATAATCATAGATACATTGATTTAGAACTTAATCACAGATTGTTTATAATATCTGTATACGCAGATAGGATATGTCAATATTATAAATACTCAGTGTTTACTATAATGATTTAGGCAGAAAGCATGGTAAATGTATTGTTTTTACAAATATCATTTAGAATATAAATAACATCATTGTTTATCATATATACATAATATTTATTAAGATCTTTGATGTATAATGCTTTTCAAACCCACTCGATTATATTTCACTTAACTTCACTTTTTTTAATTTTGATTTATTTACATTTGAAAACTTTATCTTTAAATATTATTTAGAAAATATTTATATGAATTTATTAATTCTATTTATGAAATTTCATTCCCAACATTTAAGTTCTAATTTCAAATTGTTTTGTAATATTTGTTAATCATTAAGCATGCAAATAATAATGTATTAACAGAAGTAACTGTTAAATAGTTATATCAATACAATTTTTAAAATATATCTAAATTATTATTTAATAACTTGTGATGATAACTTTAAAAAAATGCTTTATAGCATTTTTTATATATATATATAATTATAAATTTATCAGGTTACATATTAATCAATATTGTTGTATGCATTTACCATGCAACTACTCAATGCATTGACCCTATATAAGTAGTGGTAATTATTAATCCATATCATTTATTATTTCTTGTATTTGACCTTGACCTCTCAGCTAATGATCTACATTTCTCATTGCTCCTAAGGTTCACTTTAATTATATAAATAGAGAATCAATTTAATGATTATTCAACATACAACCAGTAATTTAGGTTTATGTATTTCTATAGTTATTATTGACCTATACTTCTATGTATTATAAAAAGGATAACATTACAAGCTGTGCAATGCATAACGTGAACCATATAAAGTTCACCTTATTTGTTATATAAGGCATTATTGATTAAGGTAGTTAGATCAATTATGTATAATTATTTGTAAAATAACTAATTACACTAACAATTTTGATTTCATATTGTTACTTTATCAAATATTCTTTTTATCAACTTTTGATCACTTTATTATTCAAATTTAGTATAAATTTTATTGTGTATTCAATATAATATATATGTACTGATATATATATATATATATATATATATATATATATAAATATATATATGAATATATGAATATATATATATATATATATATATATATATATATATACAGACTATATATAATAGAGATAAATCTAAAATAAAGATATAAATTTTAATATAAACTATAGATATTGGATTATTGATGTGGGTTTTTTTCAATTTGAACAGTGGAACAGGAAATTAAAATGTTTTTTATAACCAAATCATTGTGATTAAAATATATTATATTAATAATATTTCTGTTGGATATGTGAATCATAATCTTGGTATTTTATATTTCTATATGTATTATATAAAATTATATTTTAAACATTTTATTTTAAATAATATTCCAGAATATACTACAAATATACTTATTTATATTTTTATAATAAAGTTATATTTATATCTAAATTTATATCAAATAGTATACATTATATTACTATATATTTATTATTTATATTAATTAATCCTATATCCTAATCACTTTAATTGCAATATATGGCATAATCTAAATTGTTATTATTATATAATGTAATATAATGCATTAAAATATAACATATTAGTACATTATATTTCCATTATATCACTTACAATTTAAATTTGCATATAGCATTCATATTTGTTATGTAAAAATTGTAGCAATAATTGTTATAAAAATTTCTTAAAATTGCTTAGAAACTATAATTAAATTAAAATATAAATTATTTTTTTAATATAACACTTATTACTTTTAAACGAAATTCGTTAATATTTATTATAAATTATAGCCAAAAAGGTTAATAAATATAAAATCTTATTAATTGTTCAGATAATTTTAAAATTAATATATATAAAAGATATTTAAAATATTTAATTAATATAAATTATTTTTCTTATAATATATAAAATCATAACTGTATTATAGAAATATTATTGAGTACAAATGTTATAATGATTATTATTAATAAATCAATTAAAAATATATGCAAATAATTGCATGACAAATATATTCGAAAAAATAAAAAAAAAATGTTTATAATATTTTTTAAATTAAATTTTTTTTATAATAAAACTTAAATATTTGTAACATGAATTTATTTGATTTATTCGTAAATATTATTAAAGAGTATATAATATATTCTTAGTGAACACTTATCAACTGCTGTATTTGCATTTGAGTTACGAGTCCATTAAATTATAATCTGTAATGATTCACCCCTTAACCTACTTTTATGATAGCTTACATGACAGAAATATAATTTCAATGATAAGATCCGAGAATTTTTGTTCTATTGTAATAATTGTTTTTGGTGAATGTATCTTTGGAAAATAATCCAGCTTCCTAAATCCAGCAAACTCATAGCGTTGTATAACCGGCTTGTAAACTATAAAAACTACTAACAGTAGCGTGAATAGATACAATATTAACAGTTTTCTGACGTTCGGTATGAGTAATCAAGTGGATCAATGTATGACACATGTTATTGAAACTGGTAAGTTCCATAGCTTCCTAATGTATCTCTGCTACGTCTCCATCTAATCACAGTGTTCACACTTTCACCTACACACCTACACACCTACACACCTACACACCTACACACCTACACACCTACACACCTACACACCTACACACATACACACCTACACACCTACACACCTACACACCTACACACCTACACACCTACACACCTACACACCTACACACATACACACCACCAGTACCTACACACCTACACACCCACCACCAGTACCTACACACCTACACACCTACACACCTACACACCTACACACCTACACACCTACACACCTACACACCTACACACCTACACAACTACAAACCTACACACCTACACACCTACACACCTACACGCCTACACGCCTACACGCCTACACGCCTACACGCCTACACGCCTACACGCCTACACGCCTACACGCCTACACGCCTACACGCCTACACGCCTACACACCTACACACCTACACACCTACACACCTACACACCTACACACATACACACCTACACACCTACACACCTACACACCTACACACCTACACACCTACACACCTACACACATACACACCACCAGTACCTACACACCTACACACCCACCACCAGTACCTACACACCTACACACCTACACACCTACACACCTACACACCTACACACCTACACACCTACACACCTACACACCTACACAACTACAAACCTACACACCTACACACCTACACACCTACACGCCTACACGCCTACACGCCTACACGCCTACACGCCTACACGCCTACACAACTACACACCTACACACCTACACACCTACACGCCTACACGCCTACACGCCTACACGCCTACACGCCTACACGCCTACACAACTACAAACCTACACACCTACACACCTACACGCCTACACGCCTACACACCTACACGCCTACACACCTACACACCTACACGCCTACACACCTACACAACTACAAACCTACACACCTACACGCCTACACGCCTACACGCCTACACGCCTACACACCTACACACCTACACGCCTACACACCTACACAACTACACACCTACACACCTACACACCTACACACCTACACACCCACACACCTACACACCTACACACCTACACACCTACACACCTACACACCCACACAACTACACACCTACACACCTACACACCTACACACCTACACACCCACACACCTACACACCTACACACCTACACACCTACACACCTACACACCTACACACCCACACAACTACACACCTACACACCTACACACCTACACACCTACACACCCACACACCTACACACCTACACACCTACACACCTACACACCTACACACCTACACACCTACACACCTACACAACTACACACCTACACACCTACACACCTACACACCTACACACCTACACACCTACACACCTACACACCTACACACCTACACACCTACACACCTACACACCTACACACCTACACACCTACACACCTACACACCTACACACCTACACACCTACACGCCTACACGCCTACACACCTACACACCTACACGCCTACACACCGTTCGACAGCCGCATAATTAGATGCATTATCTTCTGTTATAAAAGCACGGCCCGCCGTTGTCATGTTCTACCGTAATTCGCAGGCGTGTCTTTACTCCGCCCACCACCCCAGAACTAGCCCCCCACCACCCCAGAACTAGCCCCCACCCACCGCATAGCTCCCCCCACCCTCCCCATAGCTCCCCCACCCACCCCATAGCTCCCCCCACCCACCCCATAGCTCCCCCCACCCACCCCATAGCTCCCCTACCCACCCCATAGCTCCCCCCCACCCACCGCATAGCTATATCCCCACCCACCCCATAGCTCCCCCCACCACCACCCCATAACTAGCCCCCACCCACCCCATAACTAGCCCCCACCCACCCCATAGCTCCCCCCACCCACCCCATAGCTCCCCCCACCCACCACCCCATAACTAGCCCCCACCCCACCCCATAGCTCCTCCTCGTATTGTGTTTATCTCTTATCCATGTCATATCGATTGCTCTGCATTTCTACTTTTTTGCATTACGGACATACAACACTATGCTACTATATAGAAATGAACAGACGCATACCTACGTGCTGACTATATACGTCTGTATATAGTCAGCATATATTCTGTATATAGTCTGTATATAGTCTGTATATAGTCTGTATATAGTCTGTATATAGTCTGTATATAGTCTGTATATAGTCTGTATATAGTCTGTATATAGTATGTATATAGTCTGTATATAGTCTGTATATAGTCTGTATATAGTCTGTATATAGTCAGCATATAGTCAGCATATATTCTGTATATAGTCTGTATATAGTCTGTATATAGTCTGTATATAGTCTGTATATAGTCTGTATATAGTCTGTATATAGTCTGTATATAGTATGTATATAGTCTGTATATAGTCTGTATATAGTCTGTATATAGTCTGTATATAGTATGTATATAGTCTGTATATAGTCTGTATATAGTATGTATATAATCTGTATATAGTCTGTATATAGTCTGTATATAGTCTGTATATAGTCTGTATATAGTCTGTATATAGTCTGTATATAGTCTGTATATAGTCTGCATATAGTCTGTATATAGTCTGCTCGGAAAGCTCCATATGTAGATGTTTAATAAACATTGTTAAAGTGAATTCTTTGATGATTACACCACAATAACATTACATAAGTATGACAACAGTGACCACGCCTACTTATTAGTTGAATCTCGTTCAACCGGAGAACCGATATATTTATAGACTTATAAAGTCTATAGTCTAAATATAGCCATATAGTCTATATATATATAGCTATTTAGTTATACTGGGTCTATATATAATCTATAGTCCTGTTGTTTATATGAAACATCGTGTCACATTCGTTATCGATCATTGAATACCGATCTGGTCAATTGACCATTACTGATGGGGTTTCTTTCGAGATTAATAATCAGCATATGTTTATAATCTGTATTTATATATATGTATGTGTATACGTCCCAAAATTCACTTTATAGTCTTATAAGACTTCCCTTAGTATACACAAAACATACCCATACCTACCCTACACACACACACCCAAACTACACACACATACACACACGCACGCACGCACGCACACACACACACACACACACACACACACACACACACACACACACACACACACACACACACACACACACACACACATATATATATATATATATATACATACATCAACAAACCTCTAAACATATCCTTATGATTTCCCAAATAATCCTTCAGGCCTTCTCCAAGACATATTCCTAAACAGGCCCATATACACAGAAAAAACTCCCCCCACCAGATACCTCTATAAACCCCAACATAAACCTATAGGTTGTATACATACCTACCCATATTAGCCCCGATGCGCTATCCCAGCCCCTATACATGACATATTTTGTTTTAAGAAAAACATTATTTATTAATATTTTGGTGAATTTAAATTCTAAACACCAAAAGAGATATCTTAATTTACATGTCAATAACATCAGCATATTCTGCCTACTGGAGCCTACACCCGCCTACATACCCCTAAACACCTACATGTGCCTAGATGTAGCTAGATAGTACTGCATGTCAGTGAAGGTCACTACAGTTCACTGCATTTGAATATAGTTTCCTATAATTACTTACCTGTTACTTAATATGCCCTTAGTAACATAAGAGGTCATCGCACACTGAACATTCTCTATAAATATCGGCAATCTATCAAACTGTGTATTGCGTGTATCTGTATATCTATGTACTCATACATGTGTGTGTGTATGTATATGTGTATGTGTGCGTATGTGTATGTGTGTGTGTGTGTGTGCGTGATTAGATCGGCCTGCTAATTTGAAGTTGATCTCGCAATTATGGCCCAGATATAAGACAATATATGAGATATATGAGGATGAAACAGCTCATGGTCACTATAGAGTTCACGCTATATTACAATACACATCGTAATTATGCGAGGAATACAAATGGGTATTCGCCATTAAGGATATAGGCTTCCCGATGGCCGTGACCTCGTCGTGACCTCGTCGTGACCTCGATATGACCCCACGCTCTGACCGCGGTTACTAAAACATCGCGTATTGATATCCACAGGGAACATGTAGTTGCATTCTTAATTTGTTATCCGAGATCACCGTCGTGTTACGTAGTGAAGTGTATTCAATTCATTATATGTGCAAACTTTGAGTTTAAAGCGGTAAACTAGAAACTGGGCACATAAAAGTACATTTTTACTACAGATTACGGATAACTACAACACATCAGAAGTAACTACAACACATCAGAAGTAACTACAATACTTCAGAAGTAACTACAACACATCAGAAGTAACTACAACACATCAGAAGTAACTACAACACATCAGAAGTAACTACAACACATCAGAAGTAACTACAACGCATCAGAAGTAACTACAACACATCAGAAGTAGCTACAACGCATCAGAAGTAACTACGACACATCAGAAGTAACTACAACCCATCAGAAGTAACTACAACACATCAGAAGTAACTACAACACATCAGAAGTAACTACAACACATCAGAAGTAACTACAACACATCAGAAGTAACTACAACACATCAGAAGTAACTACAACACATCAGAAGTAACTACAACACATCAGAAGTAACTACAACACATCAGAAGTAACTACAACGCATCAGAAGTAACTACAACACATCGGAAGTAACTACAACGCATCAGAAGTAACTACAACGCATCAGAAGTAACTACAATACATCAGAAGTAACTACAATACATCAGAAGTAACTACAACACATCAGAAGTAACTACAACACATCAGAAGTAACTACAATACTTTGCTTTTCTCCCAAAATCACTACGGATTCTATCTCCGTAATATTAAATACAAATGTACCTCATTTAAGTAAGTTTAGATTGCGTACCCACATTATTGTACTAGAGGTATCTCAGATGACCCCTTACCCCTGATTGATATCTGTAGGAACAGCAGATCAAATAAGATTGCATGTTTACAATGCCCATTCTCATTTTGCATTATATAATAAAGCCTATTGTTTATTTCCGATAACTTAAACTACCCCGTAGGTAATTAGACCCCCTTCCGAGTCTATAAGATTACGTAATATTAGGTGCATTGTATGTAATTTCTATATTGATCACTAATGTCTATTTAACGGTTTATTAAGTTTAGTGCTCCTTATTGTCTATCCAGCCGTACGCCAGGTGCCAATGAGTTCTATTTATAGAATCGTGTATATCGCATACGATATAACTGCGATTAAGACTGCTTTTTCAACTATACGTGTAACGCGCGACGTGCGTGTCATTTCGGTGATGCTGAACTATGACCTTTAGTAAGTACACGGGAGTCGTATCATCGCTATACTATAGCACGTACGCGTGTATGATTTATATTATATGTATATTGTCCTGTAAGCCCTCCGATATGTAAACTGCTATTGATTGATGGGTATAGCGTTGGTATTGATTTATTGATATATCTGCCGGAGATATTCGTCCCTACGTTGTCTTCTACTACTTTCTCGTACTACTCCTCCTCGTCGTCTACAACCACTCTTCTTATCGTACTAATTATCTCTTCCTCCGTTACTTCCTCGTACCACATCTTGCCTACTCCGTTACTTCCCCATTCCACACCTCACCCTCTCCGTTACTTCCTCGTACCACATCTTACCTACCCCGTTACTTCCCCATTCCACACCTCGCCCTCTCCGTTACTTCCTCGTACCACATCTTACCTACCCCGTTACTTCCCCATTCCACACCTCGCCCTCTCCGTTACTTCCTCGTACCACATCTTGCCTACTCCGTTACTTCCCCATTCCACACCTCGCCCTCTCCGTTACTTCCTCGTACCACATCTTACCTACCCCGTTACTTCCCCATTCCACACCTCACCCTCTCCGTTACTTCCTCGTACCACATCTTACCTACCCCGTTACTTCCCCATTCCACACCTCGCCCTCTCCGTTACTTCCTCGTACCACATCTTACCTACCCCGTTACTTCCCCATTCCACACCTCGCCCTCTCCGTTACTTCCTCGTACCACATCTTACCTACCCCGTTACTTCCCCATTCCACACCTCGCCCTCTCCGTTACTTCCTCGTACCACATCTTACCTACTCCGTTACTTCCCCATTCCACACCTCGCCCTCTCCGTTAATTCCTCGTACCACATCTTACCTACCCCGTTACTTCCCCATTCCACACCTAGCCCTCTCCGTTACTTCCTCGTACCACATCTTACCTACCCCGTTACTTCCCCATTCCACACCTCGCCCTCTCCGTTACTTCCTCGTACCACATCTTACCTACCCCGTTACTTCCCCATTCCACACC
>OZ038313.1:12482060-12528582 GCA_964035775.1 Osedax frankpressi | reverse complement strand
GTAAATTGTAGGTTTTATGTTGTAGATCTTATAAATTGTAGGTTTTATGTTGTAGATCTTGTAAATTGTAGGTTTTATGTTGTAGGTCTTATAAATTGTAGGTTTTATGTTGTAGGTCTTGCATAGTGTAGGTTTTATGTTGTAGATCTTGTAAATTGTAGGTTTTATGTTGTAGATCTTGTAAATTGTAGGTTTTATGTTGTAGATCTTATAAATTGTAGGTTTTATGTTGTAGATCTTGCATAGTGTAGGTTTTATGTTGTAGGTCTTGCTTAATGTAGGTTTTATGTTATAGGTCTTGCATAGTGTAGGTTTAATGTTGTAGATCTTTTATCGGTATTTAAATTCGCCCTCGATTTCAACGTATTGTATTTAATTGTATGCGGGGTATAACACGAACTATAGAAAGTAAATGGCTAGTGGTATCTACTATTCATCGAGCTTGTGTATACAATGTACCAACCTCTATACAATTATCTGTAGTGTGGGGTTGAATGTACCATATTGGTCTCTTTTTATATTATTAGCATTTTATATTTCAGACAGTTTGTATGGAAAATATTTTGTATTGTAAATATTGTAAATATCTTAACGTTGTGTAACATGTTGATACGTGGGGTATGTTGTTCATTATTCTCAATACATAATAACCCCGTATTAGGATCAATAAGAGAGTAGTGTCATTGGAGACTGTTGTGGTTTTAGTTGACTATACCTATCAAAAGAGGTGTTTACACTCCATAACCTCTACTATAGGTTTATGTGACATTCATTTCCCTAGTGTTATTTAATGCAGTAGTTAAATATTACATTAACTATTGTATGTAACTTAGAAAGTTGGGGCTGTAAGACCCTTTAGTATATATATATATATATATATATATATATATATATTTATATATATATATATATATATATATATATATATACTCAAATAACTGGACATTTTATACGAAAATAATACTACTGAAAAAAATCTCACAGGCTTTCTCATATCGTCTAATAAATTATATATTGTTGATATTTATCTTCTTGCCCATAACATGAATAGATCTACCTACGATATAGACTGATGTTGTAATTCTATATAAACCTATAGTTTCAGAAAACATATCTATCGAAAGTAAACAGGTTGTAATTTATAATTTGTAAATTATTTATTAAATATTTTGGATTTTTAAAAGATTTAAGAATTTTTATAACATCAAAATAAAAAAAATCACTAACCCCTAATAACTAACCCGTAATAACTAACCCATAATAACTAACCCCTAATAACTAACCCCTAATAACTAACCCCTAATAACTAACCCCTAATAACTAACCCCTAATAACTAACCCCTAATAACTAACCCCTAATAACTAACCCCTAATAACTAACCCCTAATAACGAACTCCTAATAACTAACCCCTAATAACTAACCCCTAATAACTAACCCCTAATAACTAACCCCTAATAACTAACTCCTAATAACTAACCCCTAATAACTAACTCCTAATAACTAACCCCTAATAACTAAGCCCTAATAACTAACCCGTAATAACTAACCCCTAATAACTAACCCTTAATAACTAACTCCTAATAACTAACTCCTAATAAATAAACCCTAATAACGTATGTTATGAATAGTCATCGAATAAAACACATACAATTAAATTGTGGTATTCATTTAGTTAATTTTGAGCAAATACATTTAAAATACTAATAATACTAACCCTAAGTTAAGTGTGTACTCACATTTTACACTAATAGTATACAGTGTACACCGTACAGTGTACACCGTACAGTGTCCATTATACGCTGTAAAATGTACACTGTACACTGGTCAATGTACACTATACAATGTACACTATACACTATACACTGTACACTATACACTATACACTGTACACTGTACAGTGTACACTGTACACTATACACTGTACACTGGTCACTATACACTGTATAGATATTACAGTGTAATATCTAAATATACAATAATCGCATATCAATTTCAAAAATACCCGTTTACAAATATTATTATATACTGTCCAAGTATATCTCATAAAAACAACATAGGCCTTACAAATCTTACTAAATGTCTCCACGTCGTGGGTCCTGTGGGTACTGTGGGTCTGTGGGTCCGTGGGTCCGTTAAATGGGTACACAATGTTTATTATCTAATCATTTCAATTGGTTTAATCAATTTATGTTGTATGCGAGAGAAATGCGAGAGAAAATGCGAGAAGCGGTGTGATTGAGAAAGGTAGAGATTAATAGAGAGGGAGAGGGAGAGGGAGAGGGAGTGGGAGAGGGAGAGGGAGAGGGGGAGAGGGAGAGGGAGAGGGAGAGGGAGAGGGAGAGGTAGTGGGAGAGGGAGAGGGAGAGGGAGTGCGAGAGGGAGAGGGAGTGGGAGATGGAGAGGGAGAGGGAGAGGTAGTGGGAGAGGGAGAGGGATAGGTAGTGGGTGAGGTAGTGGGAGAGGTAGTGGGTGAGGGAGAGGGAGAGGGAGTGGGAGAGGGAGAGGGAGAGGTAGTGGGAGAGGTAGTGGGAGAGGGAGAGGGAGAGGGAGAGGGAGAGGGAGAGGTAGTGGGAGAGGGAGAGGGAGAGGGAGAGGGAGAGGGAGAGGGAGTGCGAGAGGGAGAGGTAGTGGGAGAGGGAGAGGGAGAGGGAGTGGGAGAGGGAATGGGAGAGGGAATGGGAGAGTGAGAGGGAGAGGGAGAGGGAGTGGGAGATGGAGAGGGAGTGCGAGAGGGAGAGGGAGAGGGAGAGGTAGTGGGAGAGGGAGAGGGAGTGCGAGAGGGAGAGGGAGAGGTAGTGGGAGAGGGAGAGGGAGAGGTAGTGGGTGAGGTAGTGGGAGAGGTAGTGGGTGAGGGAGAGGGAGAGGGAGAGGTAGTGGGTGAGGTAGTGGGTGAGGTAGTGGGAGAGGTAGTGGGAGAGGGAGAGGGTGAGGGAGAGGGAGAGGGAGAGGGAGAAGTAGTGGGTGAGGTAGTGTGTGAGGTAGTGGGAGAAGGAGAGGGAGAGTGAGTGTGAGAGGGAGAGGGAGATGGAGATGGAGAGGTAGTGGGAGAGGGAGAGGGAGAGGGAGAGGGAGAGGGAGATGGAGAGGTAGTGGGAGAGGGAGAGGGAGAGGGAGAGGGAGTGGGAGAGGGAGAGGGAGAGGGAGAGGTAGTGGGAGAGGGAGAGGGAGAGGGTGAGGTAGTGGGAGAGGTAGTGGGTGAGGTAGTGGGAGAGGGAGATGGAGAGGGAGAGGTAGTGGGTGAGGTAGTGGGAGAGGTAGTGGGAGAGGTAGTGGGAGAGGTAGTGGGAGAGGTAGTGGGTGAGGTGGTGGGAGAGGGAGAGGGAGAGGGAGAGGGAGAGTGAGTGTGAGAGGGTGAGGGAGAGAGAGAGGGTGAGGGAGAGAGAGAGGGAAGAGTTAGTGGTTGAGGTAGAGGTGGAGGGAGGGAGAGGGAGATGAGGAGGGAGAGGGTGAGGGAGAGAGATGAGGAGGGAGAGGATGAGGGAGAGGGAGAGAGAGATGAGGAGGGAGAGGTAGAGGGAGATGAGTAGGGATAGGGTGAGGGAGAGGTAGAGGGAGGGAGAGGGAGAGGTAGAGGGAGGGAGATGAGGAGGGAGAGGGAGAGGTAGAAGGAGGGAGAGAGGGAGAGATGGAAAGGGAGAGGATCAATACTAATCTGTACTTATACCACTGCTTATTTTCTTCTGTAAGTGAAGACAATCTTATATAACCAATAATCTCATATTATATAATATGCTTTACAGTAAATAGAGTGATGTAATAGTGTTGTAGGATTATGTTATATGTTGATATAAAGTAAATAGTTTAAGGTTTTTATGTATATAAATATATCTAATAAGCTGAAATGCAATGTTAAAAACCATTGTATATAAGGGTAACTATATAGAAATGTTATACCTACTATTATGTAAGTATACCTTATAATATATATAATATATAAATTCACTGCATCACTATATAATTATATATGTATATAAATAGATATGCATTATATATATATATATATATATATATATATCTGACTGCATGTTTGGATCTAGACAATATATCACCCAACGGACATTTTATTGTCCATTTAATAATACATAATTATCTTTCACTCTCTTTCAATCTTTTTCTAACTCACTCAATTACGCACTCACTCACTCAATTACGCACTCACTCACTCACTCACTGACTTACTGACTCACTGACTCACTGACTCACTAACTCACTGACTCATTCCCTCACTAATCACTCACTCACTCGCTCACTAATTACCATTCTAGAATATAACTTAAAGTATAACAGTTATTATGAGGTTATCTAGTTATGTAATAGTGTATGTTGATTATCTCTTCCCCATCGCTATGAAACTATTGCATAACTTTACATTATACATCCGGTATTACGTATACCAACACGAACCCGTTTACATGGTATACATTACATTAGAAATTCAGTCTCCCCAGCATTATCTAGATTCCATTTAAATAGTTCGGCTATTTCTTAATATTAATATCTTTACGTGGATTCATTATTACAGTACGGCACAATTTATACAGTGTATAACTATACGCTGTATAGCATACTATATATTATATACACTGTATAATAGACGCAGTATAATATATACTATGACATATATTGTATAATAGCCATCATATGATTATTAACACTGTTCTCGTACTAACATATATTGTTAATATAATATATTAATATATATTGTATTTATATAATATATATTTCTTCTACATTGTTATTATTTTCATAATCATTGAATAATATAATGTTATATTTTGTTTATAAATCAATATTGTGTATCTAATATTTATTATTTATTATGTACTTTTTATTCTCTCAGTATTTAGTTTTATATTTATAATATTTTGTAAAACATTCCTATCTATTTTATATATATTCTTACATTATTCATAAATGTTAAATTTAGCAATATCTATATTTAGTAAATATATATATATATATATATATATATATATATATATATATATATATATATCTATTATATATATATATTTCCTAATTTTTATACAGTCTAATATATTTTCAGAATTGAATTGTGTATTTATAATACAACATCTATTGTCTTATAATATCAATTACAATAAGAGTGCAAAAACTTGGTTACACCCCTTCTATTAAATCGATCATTATATACACAACCTGTATCTGTGTTTAGGGGCTTTTCTATGTCCAAATAACTCCATATTTATATGTATTAGACACTAAGATTTTGTTCACTTTATGTACAGATTACTTTATAAAACAGTTATGATGCCTTTGAGTACCTGCAGAATTGTACTCTCAACGTGTATGTATCATATAATATTCTAAATGCCACACTGTTAACAATGAATATACAATCTATTATTATAATGCCAGATGATAGTAGAATTCTATGATCTTTCTATGGATTATTTTTAATGTTTTACCTGCTTTCCGTGTTTGGCCCGTAAATTGATTATTCAGATTGATGGCGCCAATATGTTGAGAGTGCAACTCTAATAGTAATATGGGGTGGAGCCCTACAGTGTAGGTCCTAAAGTGTAGGTCCTAGAGTGTAGGTCCTACAGTGTAGGTCCTACAGTGTAGGTCCTACAGTGTAGGTCCTACAGTGTAGGTCCTACAGTGTAGGTCCTACAGTGTAGGTCCTAGAGTGTAGGTCCTAGAGTGTAGGTCCTACAGTGTAGGTCCTAGAGTGTAGGTCCTAGAGTGTAGGTCCTACAGTGTAGGTACTACAGTGTAGGTCCTAGAGTGTAGGTCCTAGAGTGTAGGTCCTACAGTGTAGGTCCTAGAGTGTAGGTCCTAGAGCGTAGGTCCTAGAGCGTAGGTCCTAGAGCGTAGGTCCTAGAGTGTAGGTCCAAGAGTGTAGGTCCTACAGTGTAGGTCCTACAGTGTAGGTCCTACAGTGTAGGTCCTAGAGCGTAGGTAATAGAGTGTATGTCCTAGAGTGTAGGTCCTACAGTGTAGGTCCTAGAGTGTAGGTCCTACAGTGTAGGTCCTAGAGTGTAGGTCCTAGAATGTAGGTCTTACAGTGTAGGTCCTACAGTGTAGGTCTTACAGTGTAGGTCCTACAGTGTAGGTCCTAGAGTGTAGGTCTTACAGTGTAGGTCCTAGAGCGTAGGTCCTAGAGCGTAGGTCCTATAGTGTAGGTCCTACAGTGTAGGTCCTAGAGTGTAGGTCCTTGAGTGTAGGTCTTACAGTGTAGGTCCTAGAGTGTAGGTCCTAGAGTGTAGGTCCTAGAGTGTAGGTCCTAGAGTGTAGGTCCTAGAGTGTAGGTCCTAGAGTGTAGGTCCTACAGTGTAGGTCCTAGAGTGTAGGTCCTAGAGTGTAGGTCCTAGAGTGTAGGTCCTACAGTGTAGGTCCTAGAGTGTAGGTCCTACAGTGTAGGTCCTACAGTGTAGGTCCTAGAGTATAGGTCCTAGAGTGTAGGTCCTAGAGTGTAGGTCCTAGAGTGTAGGTCCTACAGTGTAGGTCCTAGAGCGTAGGTCCTAGAGCGTAGGTCCTATAGTGTAGGTCCTACAGTGTAGGTCCTAGAGTGTAGGTCCTTGAGTGTAGGTCTTACAGTGTAGGTCCTAGAGTGTAGGTCCTAGAGTGTAGGTCCTAGAGTGTAGGTCCTACAGTGTAGGTCCTAGAGTGTAGGTCCTAGAGTGTAGGTCCTAGAGTGTAGGTCCTACAGTGTAGGTCCTACAGTGTAGGTCCTAGAGTGTAGGTCCTAGAGTGTAGGTCCTAGAGTGTAGGTCCTAGAGTGTAGGTCCTAGAGTGTAGGTCATACAGTGTAGGTCCTAGAGTGTAGGTCCTACAGTGTAGGTCCTAGAGTGTAGGTCTTACAGTGTAGGTCCTACAGTGTAGGTCCTAGAGTGTAGGTCCTAGAGTGTAGGTCCTAGAGTGTAGGTTATACAGTGCAGGGCTCCACCCCAAACATAATCAATATTCATTATATGAAAACGCGAACTTCTTGTCCTATTTTTTACGAGTAAACTAAATTCAATATAATTTCTTTTAGTCACAATGATCAGTTTAATTTCTATTTATAGTAATTTAGTGTAGCAACGGTTTATTTATATATTAAATTTGAACAGTTTAGTGTTCAATGGAATATATTTGCAATGGAATATATTCATAATTTTTCTATTTATCCGAGTCTTTTACTTTCTGCACTAGAAATCTTCTTTATGTTGGCTTTAGAGTAGATCCACTAGTAGAATCTTTCTTAATAAGTAACTTTTTATACGGTTATTATAAATAATGATCGCATATGTTATCGTGTTTGCATTTGCAAGCTAAGGCATGCTTAAGGCGATCCATAAGTCTTTATTGTCCCGTTAATGGTTATCTAATAGAACCAGATATAACCGCTATAAGATATTAACCGCTATATTTCATTATCCATTTCCTAGCTGCCATTACTAATTTAATCAATATGTTGTGTGCTCATCAGATAACAATGACTTTGTTTTCCAGTAATCCATTACTAGATAGTAGCTCATATTTGATACCTATTGATGTCTATAGCTTACGTAATACAATATTATCATTACGCATTAACTGGTACCCGTACCACATACTACATTACAGTTACCACGTCGTTACCATTACGCTACTCTATGTAGTGTCACATGTATACCCTACTCTATGTAGTGTCACACGTATACGCTACTCTATGTAGTGTCACACGTATACGCTACTCTATGTAGTGTCACATGTATACGCTACTCTATGTAGTGTCACACGTATACGCTACTCTATGTAGTGGCACATGTATACGCTACTCTATGTAGTGGCACACGTATACGCGGGCAGCCGAGCGGAACAGTTACGTAATTGTGTACTTCGGCGTTACACCTACACGAAACTTCTTTCGTGTTGTGGAGCGTGTCCATTACGACGTATTGCTCTCGCTCGCTCGCTCGCGAATCCGCATTGCATCTCCGCGAATCTGTTGCTGCGACGCCTACTTACCTTTAATCCGACCCGACGTGATCTCCTTCCGCGGTCCCATCCTCTCTTCCGTTCCCTCCTCTCTTCCGCTCCCTCCTCTCTTCCGTTCCCTCCTCTCTTCCGCTCCCTCCTCTCTTCCGTTCCCTCCTCTCTTCCGCTCCCTCCTCTCTTCCGTCCCATCCTCGTAGCTATTGATCGCCCTTTCCTTCCAAATAATCCTATCCTGAAACTCGTCCATCCTCCGATTTAGCTGAGAAGAAAGTATTCAATTCGGACAGCGACGTCGATTCCGAAGCTCTTAAGGAAATATTTAAAGAGGTGAGAACCGAGTAGTTCCAGCCATTCAGGCCATTCTGACCATTCTGGTCATTCAGACTATTCTGTCCTATCTGGTCATTCTGACCATTCAGGTCATTCTGGCCATTCTGACCATCTCGATCAATACCGAATATATTCACTTATGTCAAATACATCAACATTCCGTCGTCAGATCGGAAATCACCTCATCGGCATTCTTATTTGCTTTTTCTTCGGGATTCTACTTTTCTTTATATTGCCGTTATCGGCGCTGGTTACCATGTGTTGCCGTTGCTGTGGCAACTGCAACTCCAAACAAACCTACACAAGTTAGCCGTCGGATTACGTCAACAAATCTATATTATTACGACGTAGTATAAATTAATATAATATGCGTAGGTTGAATTATGATCACGCTACAAAATGATATCAATTAACCAACAATTTAGTTGTATATATATTTATATTTATATAAACATATAAACATATTTTATATTTGTATTATATTTAATTTTTTAAAACTAATATTCAATTGATATTTATATATAATAATTCTAATGTTTTGTTGAAATATTAATACTAATAGTTGTAATTCTAATAATTGGTTATAGTAAATTCTAATAAGATGACATTCAATTGATAATTTCCGTAATATTTGTTTCAAAATTTTATAAGATAATGAATATATATTATTTAATTACATAATTAAATTATACTTAATATTGAATCAATTCAGTTAATCTTATTAATTTACAATCAATAACTATCTTTTCTTTATTATCAGAACATTCGTCATCCAAGAAAATCATTTGCATAGGATTATTTATTGTACTTATAATTTTCCTCATGTTAGTAAATATTTATGTTATGAGTTTGAAATATAAACAACAAAATGTTTTATATGTGTTGTTTAGCACACCATGAGACTGATTTAACTATAAACATTCAATATTTCAATAGGACCTGTTTACGTTATTTGTTTTACATTTCTAATATTTATACATGCTAATTGACTAGTATCTCTAACGCATTAATAATTTAACATGCTTAAGTGGCAGTTCTATATATTCCATTGTTCCATTTATTAATGTTTATCTTCCTAGAAAAAAAATAGCGAATTAATAGTTTAGAAAAATCTAATGATTTATTAACATAAATAAAAAAATAATATAAAACAAATTATGAAATACAAAATAAGAAAATCTATTTGATTTGCTGTGTTTATAATACTTAATTAATAAATGTTTTCTTAAAATGTGTTATATTTGATATTGTATAATATACACCTTAATATAAATTAAATATAGGAAAATAATAATTAAAACATTGACATATTTAATTCACTTTTTAAAACTTAATTATAATCTAACTGCAACATTTAATTTTCTTGCACTGAATTACCCGTACACCCACATACCCATACACCCGTTATACCCATTATACCCATACACCCGTAATACCCGTACACCCGTTATACCCGTAATACCCATACACCCGCACACCCGTAATACCCGAACACCCGTACACCCGTTATACCCATACACCCGTTACACCCGTTATACCCATAAACCCGGAAACCCCCAAACCCGTAAACTACTTTTCAGAGCAGCCACTATTTGTATATTTATGAGCAATCATCTGATTTTCAAAATGATGAGCGAGAAATCAGCACCCAAAGATAACATGATGCTGAGAATACTCAAAAAACTCGATAGACTCGAATATTTTGTCAAGACAATTGCTTCGGGGGTCAGTACTATTGTTTTGCTCCGGGCGTTCCTTACGCGCCGAGTTCTCGAGCTAACCGTCACTGATTCGTCACTGTTTAGTACACGTAACCTACTCTATTGCAGTATATGACGAATATCGCGGTGACCCAATTACCTGTCGTAATTCAAAAGACAAATTCAATAATTTCAGGTATTTGTCTCATTTATCATTCGATTAGAGGATTTTATATATTTTATTTTATGAATTTGTGATGATTTGTATTTAAACATAAAAACATAAAGAAATTGATTTTCAATATAAAAAAATCCCTTGAGATATTGGATTTATGAAAATGTTCAATATAGTCTGAATATTAAATAATTCCCCATGTATCTTCCTACTGCACGCTTGACTGCACGCTTGACTGCACGCTTGACTTCACGCTTGACTGCACACTTGGCTGCACGCTTGACTGCACGCTTGACTGCACACCTGACTTCATAACCTATCTCAACTTCAGCAATTCCACAAACTGTCGAAGCTGTTATGATTGATAAGGGAATCATAAACCCAAACCTCTTGAAAAGCTTGAATGAGATTCCCTCAGGTTTATATATGAAACTTAAGTTGTAAGTGTATTATGAACTTGTATAGGTATATTATAAATTAAGGTGTCCTTATAGTTGTTGATATAGAGTTATGTATAGATTTATAAGAAGCTATTTATTGAGAAATTTATTATATTATATTTTTTTATTTTTACTATGAAAATATTCTCTAACATTTTATTTTTATAAATTTGTTATGTAATTAATTGTTAGGATTGTATTTTAAAAGAAAAAACATGCCGACGTCATTTTTAATGAGTTCAAACTGTACTTATCTTATAACTTTATAAGTTAACGTTCATAAGCCCTTAGTTCATATTCCATATAATATCAATACATTATTTATAATTTTAAGATGAAAAACTTAATAAAAATCATATTATTTTTAAACTTTACATACACTTTAAATATTATTAATATAAAATATAGAATTAAATTTATTTATTTAAAATCTTGGTAAACATTTTCATAAACTAGTATCGACCTCTGCCTCGATGTTGCCTGGTTTAATTCATCGATTTAACTCCGTCCGTAGGCCTGTCGTCTTTACAAACCGCCTTCGCGGCTTACGACCATGGCCTTACGAACTTGACCATCTCCGAGGCGACCCTGAAGAACTCCTCGAGCGCGCTGAGGTCCGAATTCTCTTTACTGCTAAACAATCAACAATGCCCGAAGTGCCCGGCGCTCCGGCAGAAAGTCGAAACCGGCCTCGTTTATAAACCGAACTACGCCTCGGTAATCCATTGTTACGAAAGCGGGCGTATTGTTCTATTGTTGCGGACAATTTCACGATAATGCGAAATTGCTCGTTTTCAACCGTTCACCGAAACTGTATCGCATGCGTTGCGGACGGTTGCGGTCAAGCGAGACCGGCGAGCGCACCCGCACTGACCGCCGCGATCTGCGTACGCTAACCATTGGTCGATATAACCTCTCCTCCTCGCAGATCTTACAAATCGACGTCGACGCAAAGAACGCCGTCGATTATCTGATGTCTTCGAGTCTTGCCAGCGATATTTCCGAGGTCAGTGCCATGTCCTTGCACCGTGCCCTCGAACCAGACTCTCGTTTACTCGCCCACTCCGCTATAGTTCTCCTAAGCGCGCGGGTCCTCGTAGATACGGGTTTACATTAGCCTAAAACCTTCTCTTAGTCCCCGCCCCCCCCCCCCCCCGCCGCCGACGTAATGAGAACTCCGTTTCCCCCTACTTCACGCCTATGCTGCCATGTTAACAGTCTAATGCGTTCTATAGGGCAATGCCTCGTACTATTCCAGACTTTCTACACTCGACGCAGACACACAAATACAAATATCTAGTAAGTAGAAGATGAGATTAAATTCGATTAAATTAAATTTAATTTAATTAGATTATATTAGATTATATCATATTGCATTTGATTGAATATGATTAGATTATATTAGATTAAATTAGATTGAATATGATTAGATTATATTAGATTAAATTAGATTGAATATGATTAGATTATATTAGATTAAATTAGATTGAATATGATTAGATTATATTAGATTAAATTAGATTGAATATGATTAGATTAAATTAGATTGAATATGATTAGATTAAATTAGATTAAATTAGATTGAATTAGATGAATTAAGTTAAAATTCGATTAGATTCGTTTTGAGTTTATAAATATTAGCCATATTACATGCAACAATTTCTTAATAAATAAATTAATAACAATTTCAAAATCAATACATTTTTTTAAATCTTAAATTAATGATATTCTTATTATATACTTAATAGATTTAAAAATATTACTATAATTAATAATTTCAAAACAATTGCTTATTCTCTTCTCTTGTCTGCAGAAGTAATGAAAGAGATGAGCCTAATGAACTATACTCTATTATCTAACATCGGTGAAGCCCGTTCCCTCGTCGATAACGTCAGTAGTACGTAGAACTAAATTACTTTATGTCTCAACCTTTCGTGTTAACGAATCGAGTAAATTCTTGATTTAAGGAGAGGTGTCAGTTTTCGATAAAAAATGTAGACAAGCATTTACTATGAAAAATTTAACTAGTGATTCAATTTTTAAAATATTGTCGACATTTTTTGAATAGCTAACATTTTTTAACGTAGTTTTTTTTCGATAGTGTTAATATAAAGCTGTGTAACATGTCCTGAACTTTACTAAATATACTTGACTATATATGCAGTTATTTATATATATTTGATAAACAAGCTATTTTGTTTTATCAATACATAAATTACTATTACATACAAGTAAATTATTGGATTACCTTTTAAATTGAACACACTTTTACAAAAAATTGTAGGTGAATGAAAATAATTATTCCGAGAAAATATACTTGAAAAATATGCACTTTTATTATTTATATTTATTATGCACCCAGTAAAAAGGTGTATGATAGGTTTATTTTAATATATGCAGAAGGTATATATGCAGGAAGAGGTTTATAGACTGCTAATGGTTCAGTGACAAGAAAAGTTTATGGTTTAGTGATTCATTTTGGTTTAGTGAGAAGTAAAGATTCATGATGCACCTAAAATAAAAAATATGATCAACATTTATAATAATTTTATTATAAAATCCCATTTTATATTTGATATATATATATCTACCATATTGACATATAATAGTTTGTATTTGCTAACAATAGATTGGTCATTCCTTAATAATAAATTCAAAAATTGTAAATTATTAGAAACATTCAATAATACAAAGGAATATGACTGGGGTATTTGAAATATTGGTTGTATATATCACATAATAACAATATTATCTTATTTGAACGATAGACTGTTCAATTATGGATAATTTTATTTTCGAATTTGAAAACCATAATTTAAATGATATATTATTGTAATATAATTATAATACAATATTTTTAATTTAATATTATAATTTAAAATACGTAATTTATATAATTTATATTGTTTTTATATTCTTGATCTGAAATTTCATATTAAATTCATATTATATAAAAAAATCATTAAAATATTTAAAATATTATATTTGACGACTGCAACCTTCCCAATTAAAAGTTATATTTAAATGTGGAGTTTATTTTTTTTTAATGCCGAACGATTAACCCAATTTTTTCAAATACGCATTTCACCTCTTCCTTACAGACCTTGAGCTTTACAAACATACGTAACGATTTGCTAAGCATGAGAAAAGATATTAACAAAGGAGCCAACCCCATGTTAATTCAATTTGTCAATTTCTCTCCAAATCATTAATATTTTATATTTATTTCAACTGCAGTTAATTCGATCACGGATCTCCACAGCGATGATCCTCGACTATTAATTCTACATTTACGCAACCACTCGTATAAATTGTAAAACCTACGACTATAAGCGCAGACTAATAAACGACAATACACTCAACGACCTCCGACCCTTATGCAGGCGTATAGCCGGCTATTCCATAGGAGGTGTGTTTATCTTCATTGTATTCTTATTTACATGCGGATTGGTGTCGATTTACAATAAGTTCAGATTGAGGATAAACTCTCCTGTTTTCATGATGCTGTTGGTTTGATGTTATTAATCGTGTCCTTGTAATATTAAACTTAACCGGTCTCGCCTTCCTACTTTCGTTCTTACTCTATTTATCCTCATCTTAACCCGTATTTCATATTAACCTCACCAAACAGTAATCTTACATCCGACCTCTATATAAATAATCAAGTTAATTTCATTGTTTTACAAATTCTCTCTTTATATTAAAAGACGTGAAATGAATTCCAAACATATAATAATTATAAAACTCTGTTTGCTCGATACCTTCTTACCTCGTCTTCGCAGCCCCGTCTACTTGACCTTATTCCTCGGCGGACTCGTCAGCCTAATCACTGCAATCATGTTTATCGGCGGAATTCTAGTGTCCAGCGAAGCGTGTCGTCACTTCAGCGATCTTTCCGACCGCTCCGTTACGGTGGTAAGTCGACGGTAACCCCCTCTGTCCCCGCTTCGCGTCCCTCCGCCACCCTCACTCGATGCTACGAGCGCCTCCCTTTTTGTTGAATCACAACCCACTCGACAACAGGAAGTGGACAACATCATCGAATCCCTGCAATTGAATATAACTACGGTTTCGGTTTCCAATCTGTTCTCGTTAGTTATGCCGCCGCCTGTCCCTGTTTATCTATTGCTCGTGTCCTTTTAACCTGTGACGTGCAACTCTTCCGCAGGAACTGTATGAGAGGACAAGGCTTTTTCGTTGCCGGCGATTTCAAAAATGAATTGGATCTCGACGAAAAATTTAACATTTCGGTTATTATCTACAGTTGAGGCCGTTACAGAATGTATAAAGAAATTCTTTGTGCAATTAACATCACTAATCATAGAAATAATAATCCATCAAACAATTCAATTTCCCGTTTGATAACAAATGATAATAAATTTGTATTGAAAATTAATTTTATTTCTGATAATTTATATAACAATTTGTTCATTCGGTTTTATTGAAAATCATTGTACCCTGCATTCGTGACTCATGTTACCCAAAACTTCTGTTATCTCTCCTACATCCTCTCTCATCGTATACTATATTTCCCCGCTACCTCGCCGTCCCTACAGCACTACCCAGCTCTTATGGTTCAGATTAATGAAGCAAAATCAATTGGTTCGACTTTCACTGATATCACGCTCTTGAATAGTCAAGCATCCGCACTGCTTACTAATCTGTCTACTTCAACTTTGGGTCAATTACGGTTTTCAAACTTTGAAGTTGAGGTGAATTCATTATATTTTCATATCCTAATTTCAATTTTACTTCTCGATTACAAAAAACATTTAAATGTCAATTTACTAAAAATTATTCATTTTTAATATTATAAAATACCCTGCAATTTAATAAATAGAAGTTAGGTCAATTATTATTTATAAGACTGTAGTTTTAAATACAATAATAAATTCATGATATCATTGAGCAGAAGGAACAATATATATTTATTTTATTTTAATCTGTAATGCAATTATTTATATAAATTACAAAAGATTAGAAAAAGTAAATAAATATGCGGATCATAATCAAAACATATATTCTAGGAGATAATCGTAATTTGCACCAATCCTAGAATGCGAAACCTGCCTTTGTTACGGAATTATCAACTCTAATTGGAAACATTGAAACATTTATCGCCGATCAGGTTAGGATTGAAATTATTGATGATTACAAGCTTATTAATAATTTGTTATTAATGTCTTCAAGTGTATTTATTATAATCCGCTACATTTGCCGCGCAAATCATTTATATATTTCCGACAACAGTCGGCCGGTCAATTTAAAACCGATTTGATCGTCAAATTGAATAGCTTGAAGAGCTTGCAGACAAACGAATACGCCGTTTACGTCACCGATGCGGTAAGCTGAAGTTACCTGGAGTTAAAACTGTATTTACTCCCTCGGTGCTTTCAAATTCATTTCAATTAACATGAAAATGAATCTTAATTCTAATTAACGACATGATTTATAATATTATTTTCTTTAATGTAATTATATCATTATTTATATCATTATTTATATCATTATTTATATCATTATTTATTCATCAATTCTCTCCGATCGGCAAACTAACGCAACTAAACAACTCTCACCACGCGGTCACATTGCCTACCCTCCCTCATCACTCCGCCTACCTTCCCTCGTAATTCCGCCTACACTCCCTCATCACTCCGCCTACCTTCCCTCGTAATTCCGCCTACACTCCCTCATCACTCCGACTACCCTTCCTCATAACTCCGCCTACCCTCCCTCGTAACTCCGCCTACAATCCCTCGTAACTCCGCCTACCCTCCCTCGTAACTCCTCCTACCCTCCCTCTTAACTCCGCCTACCCTCCCTAGTAACTCCGCCTACACTCCCTCATCACTCCGCCTACCCTTCCTCTTAACTCCGCCTACCCTTCCTCATAACTCCGCCTACCCTCCCTCATCACTCCGCCTACCCTCCCTCGTAACTCCGCCTACACTCCCTCATAACTCCCCCTACCCTCTCTCATCACTCCTCCTACCCTCCCTCCTAACTCCTCCTACCCTCCCTCGTATCTCCGCCTACCCTCCCTCGTAACTCCTCCTACCCTCCCTCTTAACTCCGCCTACCCTCCCTCGTAACTCCTCCTACCCTCCCTCGTAACTCCGCCTACCCTCCCTCGTAACTCCTACACTCCCTAGTAACTCCGCCTACCCTCCCTCGTAACTCAGCCTACACTCCCTAGTAACTCCGCCTACCCTCCCTCGTAACTCAGCCTACCCTCCCTAGTAACTCCGCCTACCCTCCCTAGTAACTCCGCCTACCCTCCCTCGTAACTCCGCCTACACTCCCTCTTAACTCCGCCTACCCTCCCTCTTAACTCCGCCTACCCTCCCTCTTAACTCCGCCTACACTCCCTAGTAACTCCGCCTACACTCCCTAGTAACTCCGCCTACCCTCCCTCTTAACTCCGCCTACCCTCCCTCTTAACTCCGCCTACACTCCCTAGTAACTCCGCCTACCCTCCCTCTTAACTCCGCCTACCCTCCCTCTTAACTCCGCCTACACTCCCTAGTAACTCCGCCTACACTCCCTAGTAACTCCGCCTACCCTCCCTCGTAACTCCGTTTTAACTCCGCCTACCCTCCCTCTTAACTCCGCCTACCCTCCCTCTTAACTCCGCCTACACTCCCTAGTAACTCCGCCTACCCTCCCTCTTAACTCCGCCTACCCTCCCTCTTAACTCCGCCTACCCTCCCTCTTAACTCCGCCTACACTCCCTAGTAACTCCGCCTACACTCCCTAGTAACTCCGCCTACCCTCCCTCTTAACTCCGCCTACACTCCCTAGTAACTCCGCCTACCCTCCCTCTTAACTCCGCCTACCCTCCCTCTTAACTCCGCCTACCCTCCCTCTTAACTCCGCCTACACTCCCTAGTAACTCCGCCTACACTCCCTAGTAACTCCGCCTACCCTCCCTCTTAACTCCGCCTACACTCCCTAGTAACTCCGCCTACCCTCCCTCTTAACTCCGCCTACCCTCCCTCTTAACTCCGCCTACCCTCCCTCTTAACTCCGCCTACCCTCCCTCCTAACTCCGCCTACACTCCCTAGTAACTCCGCCTACCCTCCCTAGTAACTCCGCCTACCCTCCCTCGTAACTCCGCCTACCCTCCCTCTTAACTCCGCCTACCCTCCCTCGTAACTCCGCCTACACTCCCTAGTAACTCCGCCTACCCTCCCTCTTAACTCCGCCTACACTCCCTAGTAACTCCGCCTACCCTCCCTCTTAACTCCGCCTACACTCCCTCGTAACTCCGCCTACCCTCCCTCTTAACTCCGCCTACACTCCCTAGTAACTCCGCCTACCCTCCCTCTTAACTCCGCCTACACTCCCTCTTAACTCCGCCTACCCTCCCTCTTAACTCCGCCTACACTCCCTAGTAACTCCGCCTACACTCCCTCGTAACTCCGCCTACCCTCCCTCGTAACTCCGCCTACCCTCCCTCGTAACTCCGCCTACACTCCCTCGTAACTCCGCCTACACTCCCTAGTAACTCCGCCTACCCTCCCTCTTAACTCCGCCTACACTCCCTCTTAACTCCGCCTACCCTCCCTCTTAACTCCGCCTACCCTCCCTCTTAACTCCGCCTACACTCCCTAGTAACTCCGCCTACCCTCCCTCTTAACTCCGCCTACACTCCCTCTTAACTCCGCCTACCCTCCCTCTTAACTCCGCCTACACTCCCTAGTAACTCCGCCTACACTCCCTCGTAACTCCGCCTACCCTCCCTCGTAACTCCGCCTACCCTCCCTCGTAACTCCGCCTACACTCCCTCGTAACTCCGCCTACACTCCCTAGTAACTCCGCCTACCCTCCCTCTTAACTCCGCCTACACTCCCTCTTAACTCCGCCTACCCTCCCTCTTAACTCCGCCTACCCTCCCTCTTAACTCCGCCTACACTCCCTAGTAACTCCGCCTACCCTCCCTCCTAACTCCGCCTACCCTCCCTCTTAACTCCGCCTACCCTCCCTCTTAACTCCGCCTACACTCCCTAGTAACTCCGCCTACCCTCCCTCTTAACTCCGCCTACCCTCCCTAGTAACTCCGCCTACCCTCCCCCTTAACTCCGCCTACACTCCCTAGTAACTCCGCCTACCCTCCCTCCTAACTCCGCCTACCCTCCCTCTTAACTCCGCCTACCCTCCCTCTTAACTCCGCCTACACTCCCTAGTAACTCCGCCTACACTCCCTAGTAACTCCGCCTACCCTCCCTCTTAACTCCGCCTACCCTCCCTCTTAACTCCGCCTACACTCCCTCCTACGCTGTCCGTCCAGAACGCAGTACAGAATACGGCGACCACAATCTCATCTGTGTTGGGAAACAATCAGTCTCCTACCTACACTGAACGTATTGCAGCCGTCGTTGCCGATGTGTCCAGTTTATCTCCCAACCTGAACTCGGCTCAAACGAAGAAATCACTGACTGCCGTTTGTGTAGAATGCGCATTGATTTAACAACTCTCACCGTCAATTAATCACTCTACATTACTCACATTACTCACATTACTCACATTACTCACATTACTCACATTTCTCACATTTCTCACATTTCTCACATTTCTCACATTTCTCACATTACTCACATTACTCACATTTCTACCCTCTATAAACCCAACCATCTATAAACCCTACCATCTATAAACCTTACCCTCTATATACCCTACCATCTATAAACCCTTCCCTCTATAAACCCTACCCTATATAAACCCTACCCTTTATAAACCCTACCCTCTATAAACCCTACCCTCTATATACCCTAACATCTATAAACCAAGACCTCTATAAACCTTACCCTCTATACACCCTACCCTCTATAAACCACACCCTCTATAAGCAATCCCTTTTATTATAAACCACACCCTCTATATATCACATGTACTATAAACTACTCATTCTATAATCCACACCCTTATAAAAGTAACACCCATATCACAGGCTGTAAATGATAATATCGATAAAGCTGTTTTAACGATTACAACTGATATGATAGCACTTGGAAATAGAGTTTGATGATTAATAAATAGAAATTAATAATAATCAGTAATTTTCTAATAAAGCAACTATCTATTTGTATTCATATATTAATATATCATATTGTTTAGATATTTTACAAGAATCATAAATAATTGAACAATTATAATATTACAATCATATATTTGATAGGATATTAAAGTATTCGCTATATGCTTATTCTATATTACAATTACTGATCTGACTTTCACCGTTATTATTGATAGGTTGTTTCTATTCCGTGCAAAAATATGGTAGTGGACATACAGGGTACCCTGGATATCTTCTGCATCGATTACATGAATCCAATTGTTAGTGATTATGGTCCGTATAGCATTCATTTATATATTCCTATCTATTTTGTTATATAAAAGTATAATATATAATGTATATTTTCAATCACTTTCAGGATATTAATGTCGCAAATTTAAGATTTTATTAAAATTTCCAATAAACCCAAACTTAACTGACAAATTTCCTTCGCACAGAATACATTCTGGTTTTGTAGTGGTTGGTTTGTAATTTTGTCTATTGTAACTGCGATCTTTGGCTTGAAAATAGCGTATTATTATTCGAAAAACGCCTTCGAAGAAAGGTTAGTTTTTAATAATCACATCGTTTGTGATCTACATGACTTCTTATTGACCTACTTGACCTATCCGATATGTTATCATTATATTATTAACCATTTTTAAAATATTCTATAACGTACAATTGTTTTTAATTTCCAACAATGATTTTAGTTAGATAATATTCCACTCTTGAATAAATTAAGTGTTAACATTTATTAAAACTATCAATTTAATCAGTTTATATAATGTTTCACAGTAACTTTGACAATTATTCTGGACATAGTAATGGAACTAATAATTCGTAAGTATAATAAGTTTTAAAATAAGTAATCATTATTTTGCATAGAATATCATCAATAGATACAGCATTAGGTAGCAACAAAGTAATTCATTATTTTTTATAATTTGTTTTGTTGGTCATATATATTTTTATTAAATTGCTATTTTAGTTAATTTTATAATAATTATCAGATCTTATCTGATGTTAATATTTAAGTTCTACAAATATTGAAATAATATATTTTAAGCTATTTGATGATTATTTACTATAAATGATATGTTTAATATAAAATTAACTCAATTATGATTTAAAAATATTTGCAATTTATGTATCCAATTAAATTTATTTGAATAACTGGATTTACTATTTGAGAATTTCCAATAGTTGCAATTTAGTCTGCTTATTTTGTATACAGACTAATTTGAACCAACATTCATACAATATTCTATGTATATTATACAAAAACTCAGCTCACGCAACAGAATGTATGGAGGTCCGAACAAAGGTTTTCAGAAACCCCCACCTCACTACCAAGATCCACCTCATTACAACAGGTGAGATGTGATTTTACTACATTTACTACATAATCGCAATATACATATGATCTCATCTAACGTTTATAATCTATTTATAAATGAATTAACTTTAATTTAATTAATTATAATTTCTATAGCAATCGCATGGAATATAAATAAAAAAAGAAATAAAGGTAACAATAGTTTTAAATCCCATTATATAATTTATTTGTTTTGATTTACAAATCCTTTGTTCTTTTGACTCCTATAGATATATACCATTTTAAAACATGTAAATTCTATAAATATTATAATTTACACATGGAATACAGATATCATGATTTGTTTATCTGAATTGTTCATTGTTATGACTCACCACTAAATAAAAGTCGGCAGAGTATTCAATAAATCATAAAATCTGATATATAAAATTAGTTTCATTTTAAAATGAAATTATTTCTATTTTCAATTATTTTTTTCCACCAGACTTTATTTAGTAATTAGTCGTTTTTTTAGTAGATTTTTTTACTGAAAGTTTTTTCTATTCGTATAACTAATGGAATTGCAAAACTACTAACACCTACAACCTCATCCAAAACAATGCATAATCTTTATTTAATATTCTTTTACAGTAATCACGAATACAGATGAACAGATTCTGAATGAACAAATCTTAAACCAGTGACATTCCCCAGGTTGACTCACATTTCCACACAGTGGCTTGTGCAACCATTTACAAGTTTCTTTTTTATTATTATTTAGACTTTTTATCCATTTTGTAACCTTTTTTGTTACCTGTTCATTATCGGTAGAGATCACATGATGTACACATCATTATATATTGTTAAAAGTTATATATAAAATATATATTTTTGAGTGTTTTTAACTTTTTATATATAATAAAATATATATATATATGAACTTTTTGACATTTTATTATTGTTGTTGGAATTATAACAAAGAGAATGTAGCTTGTATTGTTAATTAGTGTAATTAGGGGACGAGGGTTTGGTACCTAGTCTATAAAGGAACGTGACTAAATAAATAAGAAACCGATTCCCCATTATGCGTTCTCCTGATTGCCTCCGATAGCATCATAGATACGTCGATACACTGTTTATATAGGAAATAATATTACACGTATTATAGAAATCATTATCTAGGGTAAATATATAGTAAATATATAGTAGAGATATAGTGTAAATAGTATAGAACAGATTGAATACGGATAAGTTACACAAACCTTGATTTTATTGCACTCCTTCATATTGTTCTCCTGCGGAATGGTGTTCGTGACGACCATCGCTTCCAGCATCGAGTTGTTAATACGAGTGATTGCGGGTCCACTGAGAATGCCGTGGGTACAAATCGCGTAAACTTTCGTTGCTCCGGCCTTGAATAGCCTTTACGGTGGTGGATAGCATGAAAATAGCGGTAATGGGTTCACATTGTAGTGCAACTAAAATAAACAATGGTAGAGAAATTTTTGCATGCGAAAATTAATCCCAGATTGGAATAATAGAAAAATAGATCAAAATAAAATATATAAGTACTGGTCAAAGTTTTAAACAATTATTTGTTTGTTACAAATTTATTTGTTCAATTATTTAATTGTATAATTATGTTTAGTGAATGTATAGCAAATATAGAATGCAGATATCTTATTCGTACAATTTTGTTAATTTACTTTCCTATGCAAGAAATCATTCGTGATTTAATGATTTTTAATGTAATATGTTCATTATGAGGTAGGGTTTAATATTTAATGAGTTATTCTTTGTAGGGCTTTGCATTGTATCGGATAAAATTGTAATCAAAAGTAATTGAATAATTCAATATTCAAATGACCAACTTTTCAGCCGCATGACAAACTGTTCCGCAAGTATCTGCCATGTCATCTACCATTATAGCCACCTGCAGTTACATATATAGTAAATATAGATTTGAAATAAATCAAGTTAGCATATAAATTTGAAGATGTAAGCAATTTTGTAAAATATCATCATTTACACCAATATATATTATAATAAATATAATTATATATATTATAATATATATTATTATATATTATAGTATATATTATTATATATATTATAATATATATTATTATATATATTATAATATATATTATTATAATATATAATAATATAATATATAGAATAGATCATTTTAGTTTTCAAAAGTTTTGTAAAACTCATAATTTGTTCCATGCAATGGCCAGAACTTAAACATAGTGGATGCAGTAGAAATGTAAAGTCATCGGGAAGAGAACCTTATTTTTGACATCTCCAACCAGCACCATGCAGGAAACTTCATTGGCTTTCTTGCGTTCCTTGTGGATTAAAGCGAAATCGACATTTAGCTTATCGGCAATCGATGTCACTCTGTTGAATATGGTTCAGTTATTACTTTACTCACCAGGGGAGTATGCGGCTTAACGAGCTCAACGGAGGGCTTACGTGTGACATTGGCGAGATCTTTATTTAAAACACACTGTAAGACACTCTCTAAGACATACTGTAAGACACACTGTAAGACACTCTCTAAGGTGAACTGTAAAGCTCACTATAAGATATGCTGTATACTGAAAGACGCACTATAAGTCATACTCTAAGACACATTCTAAGATAAACTGTAAGATACAATCTAAGATCTAATGTAAGATATACTGTAATAAACAGATATTCAAGAAAATTAATCAAATTATATTTCAACGCAAAAAACTTCTGATATGAATATTTTGTGGACCCCATTATATAAATAATATTTATAATTCAAAGCCACTATATAAATTATCATTACAAATACATAAATAACGTAAGACGAATGATAGATTGGATGGTGTGATTAATTTTCACAATTCAAGCGCTGACCTATAAATCCTATGCAATAGAACTCATAGAGGTCTTAGCCCTGCCGGGGCTGACCTTTTAGCTCCACCTGCATCCGGTGACACAACGATACTATTCCTCCACTCCGGAATATTCTCACGAATCCACTTAAGCACCGCGGGCTCCGCATACAGGTTATCAACGGGGATGTCGAAGAAACCCTAGTTTAAGAAGCAGGGTTCGGTTTTAGGGTTACGGTGTTTTCAATGGTGTTACACCGGGCAGTAGTTGGTTATTGGTTTAGAAAAGAGTGGGTGCTGGAGTAGAAAATTAATAGTGGAGTGATGGTTGAGTGATGTTAAAAGATACTTATATTTAGTACATGTTTAGCAAATATAAATCTCAATTGATATATTTAGTATATTAAATACATATTGGGAATTTGTAAATTAAAATGATATGCCTGTATTTAATAGTTATTATATCATTATTGTAAAATTATATTTCATACTGAACTTAAGTCTGGAAGTCTACTTGTGTTTACATAACAACTAAACCGAATGTTTATATAGGACAATTATTTGTATAATCCAAACAAAAAGGAGGCAATCATAGGTTTGAATAATTTCCACACATTTTGATGACATTTTTATAGTTTGTACATTAAATGTAGAGAATAATAATCGAACATTTTTGCTAATAGGATAAATATTTTAAATTATGGAATTACAAATATAATATATATATATAAATAATTTCTTGCAAATTCAAATTTGTTAAATAAGTTAACATAATTATTAGGGCACAACAAATTTATTTGTATATTGTATATTTGTATAACTTTTTTTTGACAAATTAAAATTATTACTATAATTAAGATATTAAAATAGATCCTAATTTTTTTTAAAGAATATGATAAAGTAATCAAAAAAACAATAAAAAATGTAGAATTAAATATTATTAATGAAACAATTGGTTTTCAAAATTAGAAATATTTAAAATAACAGAATTTTGGCATTTTTCAAAACCAATTTATACCAAATACTTAAAATACAATTAATCTACTGAATGGAAATGTACTCTATTATGTATAAATATGTTAGCTTTAAAGAATATAAGGAGAGTTCTTATAAAGTACAGCAAGATACATTACAGGATTCAGGTTTTAAACTAAAAATATTACAAATATTTTCTTCTTAAAAAGATCCCCAAGAAAACATTTTTTAAAATAAAATAAAATAATGATTTATTTTTTATCAAATGTTAAAAATTCAAATTAGAAAAATTAGTATAAACGTCTAAAAAATGTTTTATAAGAACTTATTATTTATGAATATCAAGAAATTTATCAGATTTTCCATTTTAAAATGGAAAAATAATATATATGAAATTAAATAATAAGAATGAACTTTCGTTTTAATTTAAACTACAAATGTAATAGGTTATAATTATCACTTGTATATATTATAGTATATTTTAAGGATATAAAATAAATTATAATTTCAAATTTATTTCATAATTTTAAACTATTATTTATATATAAACATTCAATATTACAATCAATAATTATTACCTTTGCTAATTTAATTTACGCCTAGAACTCAGACTCAACTAGAGAATGATCTATGGTTATTAACTCTATGAAATATATAATATGTAATTACATATATAATTATTTGTATTTGAATTGAATACATTAATCATTCATAAACTAGTAGTATACTGAATTATAGGTATTTAAAAAAACACTATTCTTTAAAACGGGAGATTTATGTGCAGTGTACCCCCTTAACTAATCTCTTCATTATATTAATCAAATTAATTTCTTTTTATACAAAAATATATTGATCTTACAAAATGATGATGACTTTATATTAGATGTCATTATGACCCTGTTATCATTTCGAGTACCTGTATCCAGGTTGTAATATTCTTCATGTAGAATGGTGACATTTGTATCAAAAAAAGAAGCTATTTTCTATATTTTTCCGAGTACGGGATACATCTTGGAATTATTTTCGATATAATAATAATCCTGTAAAAAATCATAATCAGAGAGGAAAATTGGCATCAATTTACTCAAGTTGCTTGACCCAAACTTGAGTTCATTTGGTCAATTGAAATGGAAATTACTGAACTAATAAATAAATAACTCCGGATTAGATCAAATCAATAAAGGCAAACCTGGATCTGGGAGGCATGTAGGTCCATAGTAATGATATGGTCAGCACCCGCGACTGAGAGCATATTGGCAACCAGTTTGGCTGAGATGGGGGCGCGGCTCTAGGGGAAGATGAAACAATTAGGTTCAGCTGAAGAGGAATTAGCTTACTGACTCGTGATTTACATGGATATATATATATTTATATTCGCATATAATCATTTATCTATGTCAAATTATATATAATAATCGGAGGAAAACTAATAACGAAAAATGGTCGTCACGGTAACCTTGTCCTTCTTGTCCTGTCGGGCATAGGGGTAACACGGGATGACGGCGGTGACGCGAGATGCAGACGCAATCTTACAAGCGTTGATCATTATCAACATCTCCATGAGCATGTCATTAACCTCGGAACAGCCGCTCTGAATAATGTAAACATCTTCGCCGCGAACGGACTCGCCAATCTCGACGCTGCGGGGTGGGGTCGGAGGTCAGGAAGGTACATTGAAAGTTCTGTTGGAAGCGGGGTCTGGGATGCGGGGATAGAGGCGCGCGCTCATCCGAGGTACATGATTGCGTACGAAGTAGGGACTAATGTATGCTGGGGGTTGTTAAATATTGATGGGTATGCGAGGGGCTGCAGGTTTAAATGGATACGGCAGATTAGAAGTAGGGGTGTGTATCTAGTGAGATTGTAATTAGAGTGTGGACAGCAATGAGGAATGGTCAAGAAATACAATAGGTAAAGATAAAAGTGATTGTCAATAGGGATTCATTGAAAAATAAGCTATTTACTTAAATTTGATTTGAAGGTTGTTTACAATATATAATATACAAGGTAGTAATAATATGTATTTTTAAACTGTTAAATAGTATATTAATATAAATAATATGTTTAAACTGTTAAATAGTATATTAATATAAATAATATGTTTAAACTGTTAAATAGTATATTAATATAAATAATATGTTTAAACTGTTAATAGTATATTAAATATTAATTACGTTTGTATACAAAATTTTAAAACAAAGATAACGAAAAAACATTTGTGATTATGATTAATTATAATTAATATTAATTATAACAATATAAAATGGAAAATACCATGATTTCAAATATTAAATTAAATTATAGATTAATAATTTATTTAATAACAAAGTAACTAATTATAAACTTATATTATTATTTATTTATATTCCAGTTATGGATTTATTTTTTATTATAATTTGTATATCTATTTTACAATAGAATCAATGCATTGATAGCAGAATAAATCAAATATTCAGAGATAATATCAAATAGTTTTATATATATATATATATGTATATATATATACAGTTTAAATTCATCATATTCTAAGTAACTGTACACTCTATATTATATTGAATCTAGGCATACAGTGTACAGGGTAATAATAACAATTACAAACATTACAAATCAGCCAATGGCAAATAGCCTGAATAGTTTGAGGTGGATAACTGATGGCAGACAATACATGCATGAATGATCACTTGAACTTTGACCAATCCAGGTCTTATATACACATAGTACACATTTTAAATAAATATGATCCTATGCATATATCTATATATATAAATAAAACTTGTATTAAGAATAGTAAAGATTATTTCGAGATTATTTCGAGAATGGCAACTAGTTTAGAAATGTGAATTTATTTTATATATTTATATGTATTAGATTTAATCCTTTATACACACTAGATAATGTAAAAGATATATATATATATATATATATATATATATATATATATATATACATAGATTACACATATATTCTACTAGATTAACCTGCCAGATCTAGATTGGATTGTATTCTCAAAAGATACAAAATATTTTAATTTATTACAAAAATTCTTATTTTATTATTATTATTGAAATATATACCAAAATTGTATATTATAAAAAACAATTAAATGAATAATATTCTTTTTTGTTGCATATATTATATTTGTCATATAATATTAAACTAATTAATGATCAAATAAGAATCATGAAGTAAAATAACTAATTAATTATTAATTAATAATAGTATTTAATTCTATAATTATGACCTATTTCAGTTCTATTAATATATATATATATATAGTAATGATACATAAAAGGTTTTATTTTCACTGAATACAACATTGATTATATTTTTACAGCTTAATTGTCATGTTTTAATCTGCACAATAATCAACTCCATAAATATATTAATCACCAATTGTAATTTCTATATTGAAAGTTGAAATATTAAAACTATCAAAATTTGTATAGTTATTAAACTATTTTAATATTTAAATTTTGTATTTAATATTATCTAGTTATACGGCTAAACGAATCCCAAAAGATCATGTACCGTATGGATATTCTGGAATTAGTTAATAGATATATTAAACACGTTAAAATATCTATAAAAATAACCAAGTTTCTTGATTACTGAATTTCTTGGTGGTCACTCGACCCATTTCTAGCCCGAGACGATTGCAAATCTTACGTGCCAACTCCTGTATGTAAATACATTCATTAGACGTTAGACATCGCGAATAATTGATAACTAATAGGTAATAATTAGTATTATATAAATATTATATAAATATATACTTTACATATATATAGTTACATTGTGATATAAACAATTAACATTCTCCGTGCCATTGACAGTATAATATATTAATATAATAAATAACAAGTTTTTATTTTTAATAAACTCAAATAAACCAACATAATAATACATTTACACTACTATTAAACTAATGCTGGTATTTAAAATATACTCCACGCTATATTGTACACACTTTTTAAGTCAAATTTAATGTTACGGATTTTAATTTAATTATACGCTACAATATATTAATTATACAAGTAAAAATATTATATATTTTGCATATAAAATGTTTACACAATTAGTTATTAATTATTAACTATTAATATTAAAATTATAATAATTAATATTGAATATTGTTTAAATTATATTTAAATATCTTATACATATTTATTATAACTACAGATTCGCTAACTTTATGAGAGTTTCCACTGAATACTTTGATATTAGGCATTCTACTTTTTAATATTTTACTAGAATCTTTATGTTCAGAATCAGGTTCTGTAGGCAACAATTTCATGCAGCTTGAAAAAATTAAATTATATTAAAATATATTAAATAAACTATAATATGATAGTTGTTCATAATAAATGTTTTATCTTTATTATATAATAATAGTTATGCTTGAATAATATAATAAGTTAGTTAAATATAAGTAAGTAGTTGACAAAACATTAATATCTTATTTATCTACAAATTAACCTGTTCAATTTGAACTATTGAACCAGAGGGTCTACAAAAATTTATTTTAAAAGAGACATCTATACTTTTAGAAGAATAAACATTCAACAATTATACAAACAAAGACAAAAATTAAATATACATAGATAATACCTCATTATATTATATTTCTATTCACTTCAAAAACAACATATAAAAGTGAATCAACTAGATGGTTTCAAATAATTATAATTCGATATAAATATTTATGATTATAATTGTCTTATTATATTATAATGTATTAATTATAATGTATAATATTTAGATAACACTCTACGAATAACTACAATTTAATCTCATAGTATTGTGATTTGTCTAGATTGTAGTTTATATAATAATACGTTATTTCATTGCTGAATATTACTAAATAATTGATTTTTTTTAATGTTATGATTTGATAATCTAAAAATAAACTTAATTATTAAGTGTTAATATATAAACTAACATATCAACTCGATTAATTTTGTGAAATATTTCTCAAGATTGCTCACTATTATATATACAGATTATTATATATACAGATAAGTAAATGTTAAATAAATTCATCCTAGAACAGATGCAAAAACTGTTCTGGAATAAGGACATATTGATAAAATTGTGATAAACAACTTATAATGTAATTTTTTCACTCGATGATGTTTGATGTTTAATTTTCAAAATATATATACTATATTATTAATAAAATATATATTAATGTATTAATGCACGCTGTATAGGGGTATTGTATAGTCTATTACTCAAAATATATTGAACAATAGTTTCTACACAATATGAAAGAATATCCTAAATCCAATTCAATCATGAATATTTTGTTAATAAATATACAAGTACGATATAGAAATTTAAAAATCAAAATGTAATTTATTATCCGTGATGCTTAGTAGGCATTTCCTGAAGAACATTAGCGTATTTAGTTAAAAAGAAGGAATTATTTGTGAAATCAGATTTTAGAAATATCTAAGTAATAGTACTTGAGTTATTTTGGGATATTAAATTATCAATGCTGATATTTTAATCTGTATACTGTATAAATTAGAAGAATGTCCGGTTAAAATAATCATGTTATAATATAAAAAATTGAAATATATTAATTTTTATATTATAAATTATATTCTACATATATATATATATATATATATATATATATATATATATATATATATATATGTATATATATATAGATTATGTATAGTTAACATACAATTAAATATATCATTCATATTTAATATAATATTACACATACTAAGTTAAAATTGTAACATACTTTTTTGAGACACTAATTAGCTTATAAGCTATTTATATAATATCAGTTTATAAAATATATGAAATTTATATATCAAAGGAAATATAGTCACTAAACTAATTATCGTATTTAAGTTATGTGAGATTCCTACTTATAAATTATATTAATATACTATTATTTTTTAATACAATAATATTTTAATAATTTATAATCAAACACATTAATAAATATTTTGAAATCCTTGTAGAATATTTTTATTAATATTAATACGCTTATAAATATAAGCATATATTTGTAAATAAACGAACATTAAAAAAACAATATCTCAAAGTGGTTATATGTCTTACTTTTACATATAAATAAACCAATGACCCTGAGAAAAATTAGAGCTCATATTGTCTGGTAAAATGAAAATGTATTGTTTATTTTCTCATACCTTTTCTCATATTTTCTCATTTTCTTAATACGATCACGTGATCGTAACAGACCAACCGTGTTATAGCGCATTTAAAAAGCTTATATTTGTATACCAACATTTATTATAAAATACCATACTAATATCCAAGATTACCTAATCTTATACCATGTTATAGAGTATATTAATTCATATTATTTTACAATTAATATTGTTGAGTAATATCAATGTACACAGCAGCCATAGACTGAACAATTATAATGTATAACTATATCATATTAAATACTATTGTAATATATCATTTAATTTAACGCATTAATTTAATACGATAATCAGATAATTTAATGCTTACGTTTAAATCCGTAATACAATTAATCGTGTTCGTTCTTTTATTACCAATTATACTAAATACATTTTTTCAACCAAAAATATGAACGCCATGAATAGTTGGTAGAAATTTATTATATTAGAGTATTAATTAGTATTAATTACATTACTTTTTTTAATAATTTTATTTTATATATATTATAAATCTATTTATATTAAAAATAACAATATTATATTTTTTCTGAATGCTAACTAGTACTTAATAATTACAAATAGTTTACATAAATAGGTACTTATAATAAATACATAAATAAGTACTTTAAAAACGAAAACTCGTAATATGAATTGTTATAAATTGGCAATTACCAAATAATATTACATACAAATTAAATAATATATTTACTTAAACTTATTTTAAAGGGTTACAGTTGTTTATCCAAATCTGCTGAAATTGTTTTTGAAGTTTTAGTATTTATTTAAATAGCACTGTAATTCTGTATCAAATCTTTAAAAATATTTGCTAATCTAATTAAAATCATTTATATAAACGTTCTATATCTACATTATATATCGTACATATCTTACTTATATATAATATTTATAACGAAGATTATATATTACAATCTGATTTTTGTTAAACTAACCATTTACTTCCTACGAATTTTTCAAAAGTATACAGTATTTTCATAGCGATGGTGAATTTAAATATCAATTTATAATTTGGAATATCCCAATTATGTGGAAATTAAGGATATATTAAATTCCATGAAATACAGTAAACTTATAAAAAAACTATAAATCATATATACCTTATGGTAATGTTGGTCAAGTGTTAAGATACTTATATAATGTATTTCAGAACTATAATAAAATCATACATCTAGTTTGATAAATCTTTATAAAATTACGAATTGCTAATACTTAAAAATATGTAATCTACTTATTTATATAGCTAATTTGAATTATATATAAAATTAAGTATGCACCTGTATCGTTGTATTAACTATGTGATAAATCATATATATTTGGATTATACCTTAATTTAAATCTAGGATAATTTTGATTTAAATTCTACATATTATATTAATTTCCAACGAAAATAAACTTAAGGTATATATTATTATCATTCTAATATATTTATTAATTATAATTTAAATGTTGATTCTATTTATTAATTTAATAAGAACAATTAGCCTCAATGAACTAAATACATATTATATAAAATGTGTAACCTCCATATAAATGATATACATCATATAATTTATATACAACTATCTTTACTGTATTAGTAATTGTATTACAAATTATCATTCAAGTATTTATTTGTTAGAAAATATTCATATCTCATTTGAACTCATACGACGTTATGTAATCATGTGAAATTAGTTAATCATGTGAAAATAGTATAAAATCATTTCATCACTGACATTTAATATATATATATATATTAGGCTGCTGTTCAACCTATGTCATCAATACACTGATTAACCATCTTGTTCCGAGTGAAATATTTGTATTTATAAAGTATTTGGAAATAGGTCTAACTATCGAATATGAATTTTACAATAGTTACTAAACCTCGTCATATCACTAAAATTTCTAAAATGTCTCAAACCTATTATCAATGAAATACTCTTCATTGTGAAATAAAATTAAAAATTACCGTGGTGTTAATTTTCCTGACCCTTTTCTATATATTTTTTTATTAAAAAATGTTTTTAATGTTTATATTAATATATATATATATATAGTTATACATACTTTTGAGTATAATTAATGAATATCTATCAATCTATAGATCATTATACATATATGTATCAATTAGTAAGGATTTTTTATAATATCAATACGATTAACTCTCCAGAGATTTAAATTTACAAAATTATAAATCTATGTTTAATACTAATATCGTATAGTATAAATCATCGTTGCCTTCTATGCATATTAATGTATATACCAGGATTAATCATGGGTATATATAATAGTCATTAAAATATATGTAATGTTATATAGTAGAATTACAATTATATAAAGTTATTTCTATATATAATCAACAAGTGTAACTAAATTATAGTTCAAATTGCTTCTGTAAATTAGAATATCTTTAGTCTTTTACTTGGTAGCATAATACTTTTTTAAAAGATTGAAAATAATTACTAATCTGGCTGTTAGCATCAAATATATTATATTGAGTAATTTAATTATTTATTTTTATATTATAATATTATATACGATATTTAGTATATATATTAGTGTTTTTTTGAGTATATCATCAATTTTATGGACCTTAATTATCGTATTTTATTGCTATTATTTAATAATTATCGGATTATTATAGGAATTATATTTACTATGAGCTTTAATTTAACAGTATAAATTACCATTACATATTAGATATATCCTCATTAATGTAATATTTTCCATAATAAAAATGTTTGTTTATGTAACCTTGGTCATGAATAATAATTTCATAATTATTTGTAATATGGAATTATACAAAATAGTATCTAAATTATAGTAATTAGAATTATTGTATTCATATTCATTTATATAATATAAATATTATTTAATTATCTGATTATCTGATGTGAATACGATTTTGTAAGTTATATCATGTATTAATCCGGGTATTAATATAGAATTATTATTCAAACCTCGAACTCAATTTCTTAGAGAATAATTTTCAACTAATCATATATAAATAAGAAAATATTATAATATTATATATCCATTGTCTTTAGCTTCTGAAATTAAAGAATTTCTTTCTATTATAATTTTGAATACAATTTATATTATATTGTATAAAATTTACCGCATACTATATAGATAAACCAATAGTGCATTTTATAAACAAATTTATTAATCATAATACAATAAACATTTATAAAACAAACAATATTCTGTAGAATTTTTAATATAATAGTATACAATCTATATATATATATATATAGTAAGTATGTAGTCTGCTTACTATTTTTTGTTTTACAAATGTTTAATATATGCCACTTTAATTCAAATTTAATTTGCAGATTATGTTATCGTTGAAAGGTAATTAATTATTAATGCACTTGAATCTTTCTAATATTGATTGTTAATTTTCTATATACTATTAATTATGGTTCACTTCCCGTTACGTAGTTCTAGAAACTTATTCCTCTACAGTAAAATATTTGCATGGTGGATTAAGTGCTAACTAAAGTACAATATAGATATCACGATATTCTGCTCTACCAGCCACTAGGGACAACGTTTTATTGGTTTACGCTAACGAATAATGTTTGTGTGCGCTAAACACTATTGAGTAGGGTTTATGAATACCGAGCACCATTGAGTAGGGTTTATGAATAACGAGCACCATTGAGTAGGGTTTTACAATCGATGTGTGATAGTAATATTCTCAATATATATTCATTTTAACTATCGATATAGAATTACGTTTTCCATATAAATGGTTTAAATTAAATTAATTAATGTAATTTAAAAAGATTGTTTATTTAAATAGCTTGTGATCATACTTATTGGCACTGATGATTCTTATATTTTCACATTAATTAATTGTAAATGAAAGCTATAAAAAAGTCAAAATGTCCGACTAAAAATGATATTAATCAAGTGGGTGAGTGGATTATTGTGAGCAAAAACCAGCAATGGCAGCGATAACAATGATATAGTAGTAATTAACGATAACAATGATATAGTAGTAATTAGCGATAATAATGATATAGTAGTAATTACTAATTACTAATTAGCGATAACAATGATATAGTAGTAATTAGCGATAACAATGATATAGTAGTAATTAGATTATCAACTAAAGTAGATAATGAACTATTACTTCGCAATTAATATTTTATCAATTGTAATTCATTTTTATATTTATATCTAGCATAGAATTAATTATTTTTCTCTTTATATTTTATAGCGATTATTTTCCCATATAGTTAATTAATAATTTATCATATATTTTAATTGATATGGATGTGAGAATAGTAAGGATGCACATTTATTTATTTATTGTTATCTATTTACATTCATTAATATGCTCTATTTTCATTATTAATAATAATACTAATATTAACCTTTGATCTTTGTTGAAATAGAGTATTCGTTATATGTATGTTTGTTTTAGAAATTGGCGAAATTTCCGTAAAAGATTTCATTCGGCAGACTCTCACCCAAAATTTCACCCAAAATTTCACCCAAAATTCACCCTTTACAACTCACATGTACCCCACCTTGCCATGGCATCAGCTCTTGGCAACGCTCGTCTGTTCGGCATGGCGGCGTTTCGAAACGCCACGACCTCTGCCTACTTAGGTTACGAGACTCTGAAGGTCACGACCCCTGAACCTTTCGTCGTCGGCGTCGAGATCAGCCGACCAAAATTACGCAATGCCATGAACGTACAGATGAGGAAGTAAGATAACGTATACCTGACCCCAGTGAACTCCGATATTAACTACTACTATAATTGCTCCATTTGTATCGTGTATAACATGCCAGTAGGGATACTAATTATAATCGTTCAGATTTTAATCACTCCATAAGGAAATTCTATTGTTGTTGAACATAATTTACTATTACCGTACGAATTTTACATATTGGCAGATTGCGGCCTAACCGACCTTGACCTCATTCTTTTCCATCGCAGTGAGTTGACGGACTGTTTCGAGAAGTTGTCTGCGGACGAGGACTGCAGATCCGTGGTTTTGACCGGTGACGGAACGTGTTTCACTTCAGGTTTCGCGAACGCCAGCAAGAAACCCTTAAATACCTTAATTTTACCCAACAATCGAAGTGGTGAGATTATTTACATCCGGCTTGTAAACGCATTGCTCCGTCGGTCAATCTTAAATATATATAATAAGAGACGACGCCTATTAGGTGGATTAATACCTTCAATTTATACTTCAACGGTTTCATAGCTTTCAACATTGCGTTGCGTTCATTTCAGGATTAGATCTCAACGAAGCAGTCGCCATGTTCACGGCGGATAGTGCAACCGACGTGGCCAGACGAGCCTTCATGTTCCACAAGCACTTGCTTCCGTTTCAGCATACCTTCACGGTGATGGAGAAGGTCAATTAAACTGATTGCCTCCTGCTGTTTAATTTGTTTGCGAATTTGCGGCGATAATGAATTCAACACATTATTGACTTTTATTTGAAGTTTTTATTCCCATATTTTACCTTATAATAATTAATAATAGCTATTTAACATTCTTCTCTTTGTTATCTTTCAATACTATTTAGGGAACCTTGCTACACATCTAACTCTATATAGCTAACTCTTCTCAATCTTTCATAGCCAAATCCACTTTAACTCTAACCCTCCTCATTACTAAACCAAACCACACCTCTTACCCTCCTCATTACTAAACCAAACCACACCTCTTACCCTCCTCACTACTAAACCAAAACACCTCTTACCCTCCTCACTACTAAACCAAACCACACCTCTTACCCTCCTCATTACTAAACCAAACCACCTCTTACCCTCCTCACTACTAAACCAAACACCTCTTACCCTCCTCACTACTAAACCAAAACACCTCTTACCCTCCTCACTACTAAACCAAACCACACCTCTTACCCTCCTCATTACTAAACAAAAGTACCTCTTACCCTCCTCACTACTAAACCAAAACACCTCTTACCCTCCTCACTACTAAACCAAAACACCTCTTACCCTCCTCACTACTAAACCAAACCACACCTCTTACCCTCCTCACTACTAAACCAAAACACCTCTTACCCTCCTCACTACTAAACCAAAGTACCTCTTACCCTCCTCATTACTAAACCAAACCACACCTCTTACCCTCCTCACTACTAAACAAAAGTACCTCTTACCCTCCTCACTACTAAACCAAACCACCTCTTACCCTCCTCACTACTAAACAAAAGTACCTCTTACCCTCCTCATTACTAAACCAAACCACCTCTTACCCTCCTCACTACTAAACCAAACCACCTCTTACCCTCCTCACTACTCAACCAAAACACACCTTACCCTCCTCACTACTAAACCAAAACACCTCTTACCCTCCTCACTACTAAACCAAACCACCTCTTACCCTCCTCACTACTAAACAAAACCACCTCTTACCCTCCTCACTACTAAACCAAAACACCTCTTACCCTCCTCACTACTAAACCAAAACACTTCTAGCCCAAATCATCTCTACCTCCACCACCATAACCTATTCTAAACCCGTCCACCTATGCTCATCTAACATTAACTCACCTCACACCTCTCTACCTTAACTCAGATCAACTCCGCACACTTTTTCTCGCATATAAAAACATTTACAGTATGACCTTCATTACAAATTCACTACACCTCATATTATCTGCTAATTACATTAACAAAAATTGAACTTATCTCATCTGAATTCACCTCTTCCCATACGACCTGAATCTACTCTACCTTACTCTACCCTATCTGTCTTTACCTTACCTCCCCTTTACTCTACCTTACTCTACTCTATCTGTCTTTACCCTACCTCACCTTTACTCTACCGTACTCTACCCTATATGTATCTACCCTACCTCACTTTTACTCTACCTTACTCTACCCTATCTGTATCTACCCTACCTCACCTTTACCCTAACTCACTTTCACACTCCCACATAATCCACCATAAACATATCACTATTTCTTCATCTCAACTCACTTTCACTTCTAGCTTTTCCTCGACTCACTTTATCTCTTACCCGGACTCACTTCATCTCTTACCCAGACTCACTTTATCTCTTACCCGGACTCACTTTATCTCTTACCCGGACTCACTTTATCTCTTACCCGGACTCACTTCATCTCTTACCCAGACTCACTTTATCTCTTACCCGGACTCACTTCATCTCTTACCCAGACTCACTTTATCTCACCTATACATTTACCGATTTCATCTCCCTCGGACTGCCCTTGCCTCGCTTCGTACCTAGTCCCACCCCACCACACCCCAGTGCCTAAAACCTGTGATTGCGGCTGTTCACGGGGCCTGTATAGGTGCTGGTGTTGACATGGTGACCTCTTGCGATGTGCGCTACTGCACAGATGACGCCGTCTTCCAAATCAAGGTGTTTATGAGTTCAAGGTCGTAGTGAGTTTTGTTTATGAGTTCAAGGTCGTAGTGAGTTCTATTTATGAGTTCAAGGTCGTAGTGAGTTCTATTTATGAGTTCAAGGTCGTAGTGAGTTTTGTTTATGAGTTCAAGGTCGTAGTGAGTTCTATTTATGAGTTCAAGGTCGTAGTGAGTTCTATTTATGAGTTCAAGGTCGTACTGAGTTCTGTTTATGCGTGTATGTGTTCAGTAGAAATGTGTGCGTGTCTTGTGTTTATGTGTGTATGTATTATGTTTATGTGTTTGTGTTATTAATTTCTTTGCATAATCAACGATTAGTGTTACTAATTATTTACTAACCATTTATAAGATCAGTGATTACAGGTATTTATTTCATAACAAATAAAATAAAATTATAATGTAATTAATTAAAATATATTTAAATCTGTAGATTTAAAATGATGATATCTTAATTTTGTTAAAATAATTGTTGTTAACAATAGAGCTAATATAGCTAATAAAACTGGATTAGCTAAGAGAGTAAAATAGCCAAAAGAGCTATGGGAGTTATAAGAACTAAAATAACTAAGATAGATACAATAGCTCAAATTGATAATAGATAGATAAGGAAACTAATGATACCTACGACGACAACAGGAAGTTGATATTGGACTGGCTGCGGATGTCGGGACGCTACAAAGACTTCCGAAATGCATCGGTTCGCAGTCGTTGGTACGGGAGCTCGCCTACACCTGTCGGCCGCTAGGTGGCGTCGAGGCGTTTCGCTGTGGACTCGTATCTCGCATATTTGCAGACAGATGCGATATGATTCAGGCGGCCTTCAGACTGGCGGCCACAATTGCGGAGAAATCACCTGTAGCCGTGCAAGGTAACCACTTCTTTTAATTATAGGATGTTGGTAGAACTAGAGTTAGGTAGAGGATGTTGGTAGAGCTAGAGTTAGGTAGAGGATGTTGGTAGAACTAGAGTTAGGTAGAGGATGTTGGTAGAGCTAGAGTTAAGTAGAGGATGTTGATAGAACTAGAGTTACGTAGAAGAGATTGGTAGAACTAGAGTTAGGTAGAGGATATTGGTAGAGCTAGAATTACGTAGAAGAGATTGGTAGAGCTAGAGTTAGGTAGAGGATGTTGGTAGAGCTAGAGTTAAGTAGAGGATGTTGGTAGAGCTAGAATTACGTAGAGGATGTTGGTAGAGCTAGAATTACGTAGAGGATGTTGGTAGAGCTAGAGTTACGTAGAGGATGTTGGTAGAGCTAGAATTACGTAGAGGATGTTGGTAGAGCTAGAATTACGTAGAGGATGTTGGTAGAGCTAGAGTTACGTAGAGGATGTTGGTAAACACTTGGGTTATGTAGAGGATGTTGGTAGAGCTAGAGTTAGGTAGAGGATGTTGGTAAACACTTGGGTTATGTAGAGGATGTTGGTAGAGCTAGAGTTAGGTAGAGGAGATTGGTAGAGCTAGAGTTAGGTAGAGGATGTTGGTAGAGCTAGAGTTACGTAGAGGATGTTGGTAAACACTTGGGTTATGTAGAGGATGTTGGTAGAGCTAGAGTTAGGTAGAGGATGTTGGTAGAGCTAGAGTTAGGTAGAGGATGTTGGTAGAACTAGAGTTAGGTAGAGGATGTTGGTAGAGCTAGAGTTAAGTAGAGGATGTTGATAGAACTAGAGTTACGTAGAAGAGATTGGTAGAACTAGAGTTAGGTAGAGGATATTGGTAGAGCTAGAATTACGTAGAAGAGATTGGTAGAGCTAGAGTTAGGTAGAGGATGTTGGTAGAGCTAGAGTTAAGTAGAGGATGTTGGTAGAGCTAGAATTACGTAGAGGATGTTGGTAGAGCTAGAATTACGTAGAGGATGTTGGTAGAGCTAGAGTTACGTAGAGGATGTTGGTAGAGCTAGAATTACGTAGAGGATGTTGGTAGAGCTAGAATTACGTAGAGGATGTTGGTAGAGCTAGAGTTACGTAGAGGATGTTGGTAAACACTTGGGTTATGTAGAGGATGTTGGTAGAGCTAGAGTTAGGTAGAGGATGTTGGTAAACACTTGGGTTATGTAGAGGATGTTGGTAGAGCTAGAGTTAGGTAGAGGAGATTGGTAGAGCTAGAGTTAGGTAGAGGATGTTGGTAGAGCTAGAGTTACGTAGAGGATGTTGGTAAACACTTGGGTTATGTAGAGGATGTTGGTAGAGCTAGAGTTAGGTAGAGGAGATTGGTAGAGCTAGAGTTAGGTAGAGGATGTTGGTAGAGCTAGAGCTACGTAGAGGATGTTGGTAGAACTTGAGTTATGTAGAGGATATTGGCAGAGCTAGAGTTACGTAGAGGATGTTGGTAGAGTTAGAGTTACGTAGAGGATGTTGGTAAACACTAGAGTTACATAGAGGATGTTGGTAAACACTAGAGTTACGTAGAGGATGTTGGTAAACACTTGGGTTATGTAGAGGATGTTGGTAGAGCTAGAGTTAGGTAGAGGATGTTGGTAAACACTTGGGTTATGTAGAGGATGTTGGTAGAGCTAGAGTTAGGTAGAGGAGATTGGTAGAGCTAGAGTTAGGTAGAGGATGTTGGTAGAGCTAGAGTTACGTTGAGGATGTTGGTAGAGTTAGAGTTACGTAGAGGATGTTGGTAAACACTAGAGTTACGTAGAGGATGTTGGTAAACACTAGAGTTATGTAGAGGATGTTGGTAGAGCTAGAGTTATGTAGAGGATGTTGGTAGAGCTAGAGTTACATAGAGGATGTTGGTAGAATTAGAGTTATGTAGAGGATGTTGGTAGAGCTAGAGTTACGTAGAGGAGATTGGTAGAGCTAGAGTTATAAAGAGGATGTTTGTAAAGCTAGAGTTAGGTAGAGGATATTGGTAAATACTAGAGTTACGTAGAGGATGTTGTAGAGCTAGAGTTACGTAGAGGATGTTGGTAGAGCTAGAGTTACGTAGAGGATGTTGGTAGAGCTAGAGTTACATAGAGGATGTTGGTAGAGCTAGATTTATGTAGAGGATGTTGGTAGAGTTAGAGTTATGTAGAGGATGTTGGTAGAATTTGAGTTATAAAGAGGATGTTTGTAGAGTTAGAGTTATAAAGAGGATGTTTGTAGAGTTAGAGTTATAAAGAGGATGTTGGTAGAGCTAGAGATATAAAGAGGATGTTTGTTAAAGTTATAAAGAGGATGTTGGTAGAGTTAGAGTTATAAAGAGGATGTTGGTAGAGTTAGAGTTATAAAGAGGATGTTGGTAGAGCTAGAGTTATGTAGAGGATGTTGGTAGAGTTAGAGTTATAAAGAGGATGTTGGTAGAGCTAGCCAATTTCAGACAAATTAATATCAATCTGATTAGATTTATATACGAATTTGATGTACAATTTGTTGTCTACAGAATTGTTAATCAACTACTAATTCATTAATAAACATATAGGAACAAAGAGAAACTTGAATTTCTCCAGGGATCATTCTGTTTCAGATGGACTAGAGTTCGTCGTTAGTATTCAATGAAATAAATTAGGTCATGTTAGTAACATGATATCTGTTACTATAATTGTTACTCATCATTATCTTTACGTTCATTAAGATAACATGTATAATACTATACTTTATGATAACTTATTCTTACATGATTCCTACACTAACTACATTCTATTTACTTTGTTTTAATTTCATAACATGTCTTCGCATATACATTAATTCACATAAATTAGTGTTCATTAATCAATTATTAGTGATATATATATATGTAAGGATGGGTTATCAAATATAAAATAAATATTATAAAATGTATCCCTATGGTTTAATCGTAAACTCTTCAAGTCCTTTCACGTCTTCATATACATTTAAATTTATATGAAAATATCTTTTATCTTTGATAGGGTGTATGGAATCAGGCGATGTTACAATCTGAAGATATCTTTAAAGCCATGCAAGGTACTCTTGAAAAGAAGAAGCCAATATTTTCAAAATTATGATCACCCTCAACAATAATAGTATTAAATTTAAATGAAAAAAAAATTTAACCATTCCAATTAGTTTATTTATAAAATAAATGAGCGAACATAATTTTTAATTATTTTATTGATAAATTTTATTTAGATAAATAGTGACATTAATTAAATATATTATATAGTATGAATAGAGATTAGGAATTCATGATAAAATATCATAGAAACTAGATAGTAAATAATCTCGCATTTAATAAATATTCTTATTCGGGTTTACCAATGCTCATTTTCATAAAATAAATGTTATATAAATAAATGTTCAAATAAAGCATACAATGCAATATTTTTTATATTACAAATCCTCGCCGCATTACGAATAACCAAGATATTGAATTCGACACGACGGGCATGTCTCGCGTGTGGCGGGTGCGCGCACTCGCGGGTGGCGTGTGCGCGCACTCGCGGGTGGCGTGTGCGCGCACTCGCGGGTGGCGTGTGCGCGCTATTCACGTACGGCGTTATCCAGCGAATTGTCGACGCCGTCGGTGGCGGGCGTCGCCGCCGGTATCGAAGACAACTCGCTGAGTACAATCAAATTAGCGGCGGACGCGGGAATCGAACCGGCGTCCTCGGATTTCGCCGAAATCGCGATGCCCTCGGCGGCCGCCGAGGACCCGCAAGAACTCGACTTGCAATCGGCCGAAGCGGCTTCGCTGTGCCTGCGCTTGGCGACCGACAGCTGGGCGTCGATTACGATTCGCGTGACGCTGTTCAACGTCTCGAGAGCCTGGGTTTCGGGCATTCCGTTGAGAGCCAACGCGATGTAGTCGGCTATGCTCTGATAGCGTCGGTGCTGCTGTTGCTGTTGGTGGTGGGCTGTGTACTTGGCGCGCGTGTTTCCGTAGCCCTGGGCGTAGCGGCGATTCGAGGTCGCCGGCAGGAGTTTCAGCGTTTCGAACGTCTCCTGGCGAACCAGACTCGATTTGTCGTCGTAGTTCGCGTAGGCCCTGGGTAACGGTTTTGCATGGGTGATTCGCGTCGAAGAGTCTTTACAATTAGAACAACTCATAGGGGTCAACGACGATCTAGTAAAAAGTGTTACGAATCTACGCAATTGTCGCCAATTGATTATAAGAATGTAAAACTCGTAGTGAGCTCGTGCTGTTTAAAAACTCTACAACGGCGATGCCGCGTTGCTAACTTATCTAGAATTGAAGGGGAGAGCATGTCGCGATTGTTGTTGCAGCTTTGAAACTTCTTCTTAAAAGGTTGATCTTGAGACAATATACTCAGATCGTCTGTAAATATATGTGTACGATAGGTAGAAAGTATCAGCGGTTGAGGAGTGTAAGATGAGGAGGGAGGATGAGGAGGGAGGATGAGGAGGGAGGATGAGGAGGGAGGATGGGGAGGGAGCATGGGGAGGGAGGAGAGGAGGGAGGATGAGGAGGGAGGATGGGGAGGGAGGTTGTGGAGGGAGGATAGGAGGGATGATATGAGGGAGGTTGAGGAGGGAGGATGGGAGGGAGGTTGAGGAGGGAGGTTGAGGAGGGAGGATGAGGAGGGAGGATGGGAGGGAGGTTGAGGAGGGAGGATGAGGAGGGAGGATGAGGATCAGAGTAGGTTAAATATTCCTTTGATTAATTTTGTATTAGTATTAATTTATAAACCTAAATAAGAATCTGGCTCCTTCTTTATACCACAATTCATATGTCCATTTTCTGAAACACGTTTACAAAATATAAATAATAAATGTTATAGTATTCGGAACTTTAATGGAACTGCTATCTAATATCTCTCATACAAATACTTTTAACTTAAACATTTGAGCTATATTTACTGTATTCATAATTTTTATTATGAATACAGTAATTGAAATATTCACATTTTGAAATATTAACTGTAAATTTGACTTCAACATATTGAAGATATAAATTTAGTTGAAATATTTTTTTAAAAATAAACTAAAAAATATTTTAAAATTATAATTAAATATGATCAATTATCATACAAATTATCATACAAAAAGAGAGGCAAGGGCATATTCCATTTCTCTATTATGAAATATTCGTGATACCAAAATCTATTTGATCCTTTAATTTTACAAAAAATGAATATATTAATATATTATATCAGTTAGAATAATGATAATAATTCATATTAATATATTAATTAATAAAATTAATAAATAGTTTTTTTTAAATAATAAAATGTATACTAATATATAATATATGATATTAAATTATATCATCTTAATAATAAAAATCATCTAATATCATAGTAATATATAAGTAATTAAAACCCACGATAATTAAATTTGTTTAAAATATTATTATGTATAGAATTTTATGCAAAATTTGTATAAATAATGATTATAAAATTGTAACGATAATATAAACTAAAATGAAGTATTAGTATAACCCAATACAATAACCAATTAACACCATAAGATGAATGTGAAAATAAACTGAATAAATAATTTATAATTCAAAACAAATATATATATTAATAATTAGTTAATAAAATATAATTAGATTTAATGGGTGATTAAGAGATTAATTATTATTTTATTGATGCCATAGATAGTAATTGCTTAACTAGCAATTATGATAACATATTATTTTGAGATTATTTTGTTATATGTGAGGATCCTATAACTTTTTAAAATTTATTTATTTTAATTACCAGAATATTAATTCAATATAGTGTATATTGTATACAATGAACAATACAAGAAAACCAAGGTGATCTTGGATGCAATGTATACTATGTTTAAATAATATTAAACTATTTATTTGGTATTAAGTATTTAGGTATTTTTACTAGCAATTTTCACTTTATTGTTTTGTTGTATAATACTATATAATATATAGAAAATAAGTATACTCACATATAAATATGTATAATTAAATATTAATTGATTATTTGTTACCTAATATATTTCTATAATGCTCTCATAGGTGTTAGATATATTGAATAATATCTAATTTATTACTCTGGCAGTCTAATGCCTCACACACGGAATTAAATAACAATAGTACAGTAAAGTAATAAAGTAGTGAATAGTGTGGAGTAGTAACCATTCAAAGCAACCATTCAAATAAATAACATTGCAAATGCGAAACATTGCAAATGAAGAGAACCTAACTTACATTCTAGTTTAATAAAAAATCATTGTAATTTTATAAATTTAAAATAATTTATTTTTGCTATAAAAATTAAATGATCACATATATTATATTATATTTATTCTAGTATAATTACTAACGTAATAACGTATTGTCAATAGATTCACCACTGCAATCAAAATGAAGAAAATCAGCTGGATTTTCTGAAGCAATTAAACAAAACATTAATACAAATCGTTTAATATCATTTATAATAATATAATAAGATATTATTTATTCTACATAAATTTTATAAACATATAAAATATATTTTAATTTAAATAATGTTAATATTATTTCTAGTTTAATAAAATTGTGATTATTTTAATAATTGTTCTTATTAGAGTAAAAATTCAGATGTAATTTAATGTAGTAGATACTATTATATAATAATATATAAATAATAGTAAGGAATTTATTTATAATATGAAAGTTAATAGTAAATTATAGAAGTAAAAGTTAAGTTAGAGAAGTAAAAGATAAGTTAGATAAGTAAAAAAGTAAGTTACATAAGTAAAAAGTAAGTTACATAAGTAAAAAGTAAGTTACATAAGTAAAAAGTAAGTAAGTTAGTTGAGATCATTTCATACCATGAATCAGAGTTGTGGAGTGTCGTTTCAAATTCACGTTTATAAATTCCATGCTTTTGTAAAATGGCCATGAGGGTGGTTCAATATACTGTTAAAGTAGATATGAAAAGGTGGTTAAAATCCCAATAACTTTGATAGCTAGGGATATTAATTAACCATTCATTAAGATATATAGATTTTAAGATAACATATTATTTTTTCAGAAATTATTATAGAAGAAAGATATACTTATAATGTATGGTAGGTTTTAGTTTCTGTTGATTAATTATAGTTTTTTTAGTTGAAATAATGTTTTAAAAATAATTTTATGTATAGATATTATATTTATATTATATAGAGGAATTTTACTAAATTAGGAAACACAGAAAAATGTCGGTATTTTTTCCCACTTGTTGAGAATCGCCAACAAATAATTTGTGTAATTAATAAAAATAAACTTATTGTCATTTTATAAAAAATATATATTTTTAATGAAAAGAGTT
>OZ038313.1:12380017-12480017 GCA_964035775.1 Osedax frankpressi | reverse complement strand
AAAATGTCTACATTATTAATTTGCCTTCGCTCGCATTATCTAATTGTTATACGGTCTACACATCCGCATCGCGATGCCGCTAATCGCGACTTTACTAAACACACCTCGATAACAACATCCGCAATGATCGTAGGCTTCCTGTCTCCGACATCCGGAAACGCCTTCGTCTGCGGCATGAACATGAAGAGGAATATGAATGAGATACGACGCGTCATGGGCTTGTGTCCTCAGCATAACATCCTATACGCATTGCTTACAGTCGACGAACACCTCATCTTCATGAAAAAGGTTGAGTTTCCGCGAGAAGTGATCACGTTGTCGTGTGGTCAATTTATTTCAACTTTCTCGCAGGGAATGATATAACTGTCCCAAGTTAGTGAACTGGATTAATAATACATTTCTTATAATGGTGATGTAATCAATATCGATTTATAACAATACTTCTAGTCTTCTATAATATATAATATATGGTATATAGCTATTAATAAAGTCCCAATAACTCATCTATAATTATTTTCACACACCCATAACATCATCACACACCACCATGAAAACCCTACTCACACATCATCGCTACCATTATAATCATACTCCAGCACCATCACTACCATTCTATCATTACAACAAACACATATATAATTGTTTGGTAAACTCACCAAATGTCAATCGCCACGTAGTTGAACCCTTCTTGCATAACTGACGACGAGATTACAGAGATATTATCCGACATTGGTATGGTAGAAAAAAGGTCTTTTGCTAGCAAAGATCTCTCCGGAGGTATGAAGCGCAAACTCTCCATCATCCAGGCTATCATCGGAGGTTCAAAGGTTGTATATATAGACAGGTTAATCTCTCTTTTGTTTATTACTAAAATGATCTATTTCCAGTATTATTATTATATCTAGATGCCGAAATTGTACATCAATTGCAACGTAATCAATTGTAACGTATCCAGTAAATTATAACCGCCAACTTGTTAGGTTGTGATTCTAGATGAGCCCACGGCAGGACTGGACCCGGAGGCCAGACGTCAGACCTGGGCACTACTCAAGAAACATTGTCGAGGTTAGGTAGCTAATATCTGAATCTATTCGTTTAGGTTTAACTTATTTAACTCGGTGATCTTATCTTGGATATAATACTATACATATCTATATATTTTGGATAAAATTAAGTACATTGCATCCCATTTGATCGCTGACAATTATTGTAACCTAACTTAAACCAACATATCTTTTACAGGAAAAACCCTTCTAATATCAACTCATTACATGGACGAAGCCGAGTATCTAGGTGATAAGATTGCTATCATGGGGCATGGAAAGCTACAGAGCTATGGAACACCATTATTCCTTAAAAACGCATATGGTTCATTTCTATTTGATATTTATCTAATTGTCTGTTTAATTCATGTATTAACCTAGTCAAACTCATTTATTCAAAAACTCACATTCTCACACTCATTTATTCAAAAACTCACATTCTCACACTCATTTATTCACAAAATCACATTATCACTCTCATTTATTCACAAACTCACATTTTCACATTCATTTATTCACAAACTCATATTATCACATTCATTTATTCACAAACTCACATTATCACACTCATTTATTCACAAACTCACATTCTCGCACTCATTTATTCACAAACTCACATTCTCACACTCATTTATTCACAAACTCACATTATCATATTAATTTATTCACAGACTCACATTCTCACACTCATTTATTCACAAACTCACATTATCACATTCATTTATTCACAAACTCACATTCTCACATTCATTTATTCACAGAATCACATTCTCACACTCATTTATTCACAAACAGATATTATCACATTCATTTATTCACAAACTCACATTCTCACACTCATTTATTCACAAACTCACATTCTCACATTCATTTATTCACAAACTCACATTATCACATTCATTTATTCACAGACTCACATTCTCACATTCATTTATTACTTTATCAAATGCACTCACTCACATTCACTCATACATTCATATACTCACATTATCATACTCACATGAATTCATTCGTTTATTGACACACACAAACACTAACTCACTAATTTATTCACATACTCATAATCAAACTCATTTATTCCATCTCTCGCATTAACTCACTTTTATATTCACACATTCATATTCACACTTATTTATTTATAAACTCACATTTACAAACTCACATTCTTCATAAAAACCTGATTTCCTATACATATTATTTATTTGTATTACCATATGTCAAAATATCAAATAAAACTGTTACTTATTTAATATACAACATTTATATTTATCTATATTTACATACTCAATACTTAATTTACACTATTTAAACACAATATTCAATGCTTTACACACAATACATTACAAACAACTTTCACTTATTTCCAAATACCTAGTATCTTTACTTATAGAAACTTCCACTTTAGCCCACTTATAAAATTATTCAGGATCCGGTTATAAGTTATCAATCACTAAGAGTTCACATGTGAAATTAGTAGAAATTACTGAATTTCTGCGTTCTTTCATACCCGATGCGAAAATCATATCAAATGTTGGACAGGAATTGGTTTACGAATTACCTGGTCACAATACTAGTATGTTAGTTAACTACTACCATATGGTACTCATTGTAGTACTTGTTAATACGTTTAGTATTAAATACCCAGCGTAATATTGAATTATCGGTATAATTTTAAATACTCCAAACCCAAACCCAAACCCTAACCCAAACCAAAACCCAAACCCATATTCAATGTATTACTATATACTCAATGTATTAACTCCTAGTTAATCTATATTATTATGGTCATAATTGCAGTGTCTATAAATTGATGACATATATAACATTTAGATTTCTATATTGATTGTTCTATAGATTCCAATATATGTTTGCCGATTTTGAAAATATGAAACAATCGCTGGGAGTTCTTTCATATGGAGTATCAATAACTACTATGGAGGACGTGTTTATCAAGTTGGTAATACGTCGAGGTAGTTATAATATCTATTAGTAGATATAGTGATCATCGTAGATACAAAATATACATATAAAATAGAGATATATACGATATGAATAGCTGTGTTGTTTTAGGAGTTATTACCATTACTATCCTAGTGATATAAACTTCTGCGCTAATTTCCACATTTACTTTTATATTAACCTTATACTATCATTTAGGATAATCTTTATAAAATCTTAAACTAACTTCTATATTATTTTCTATACTCATCTCTTCACTAACAAAACTAATCTCTATACTAATTTCCATACCTATCTCTACACTAATGCCTACTCTAATTCTCACACTATTCACTATATTAAGATCTACTTTAACCTACTTCTCTTACTAACCTTTTACCTGTATCAGAGTTGGTGAGATGGAACATAAAAATAAAATGATAGAAGTTGAAGCTGATTCTTCATCAGAAGAAATAGGTAATGCCATCAACTGACACACTGACACACCGAAATACTATCAACTGACACACCGAAATACCATCAACTGACACACCGAAATACCATCAACTGACACACCGAAATACCACAAACTGACTCACCGAAATACTATCTACTGACACACTGACACACCATAAACTGACACACTGATACACCGAAATATCATCTACTAACACACCAAAATACCATCAACTAACACACTGACACACCATAAACTGACACACTGACACAGCGAAATATTATCTACTGATACACCGAAATATTATCTACTGACACACTACCACACCGAAATACTATTAACTACCACACCGAAATACCATCAACTGACATACCGAAATACCATTAACTGATACAGCAAAATACCATTAACTGATATACTGAAATACCATCAACTGACACACCAAAATACCATCAACTGACACACTGCCACACCGAAATACTATTAACTACCACACCGAAATACCATCAACTGACACACCGAAATACCATTAACTGACACACCGAAATACAATTAACTGACATACCGAAATACCATTAACTGATACAGCAAAATACCATTAACTGATATACTGAAATACCATCAACTGACACACCAAAATATCATCTACTGACACACTACCACACCGAAATATAATTAACTACCACACCGAAATATCATCAACTGACACACCGAAATACCATCAACTGACACACCAAAATATCATCTACTGACACACTACCACACCGAAATACTATTAACTACCACACCGAAATACCATCAACTGACACACCGAAATACCATCAACTGACACACCGAAATACCATTAACTGACACACCGAAATACCATTCACTGATACAGCAAAATACCATTAACTGATATACTGAAATACCATCAACTGACACACCGATATACCATCAACTGACACACCAAAATATCATCTACTGACACACTACCACACCGAAATATAATTAACTACCACACCGAAATATCATCAACTGACACACCGAAATACCATCAACTGACACACCAAAATATCATCTACTGACACACTACCACACCGAAATACTATTAACTACCACACCGAAATACCATCAACTGACACACCGAAATACCATCAACTGACACACCGAAATACCATTAACTGATACAGCAAAATACCATTAACTGATATACTGAAATACCATCAACTGACACACCAAAATACCATCAACTGACACACCTAAATACCATCTACTGTTACACTGACACACCATAAACTGACACACTGATATACCGAAATATCATCTACTGACACACTACCACACCAAAATACCATTAACTGACACACCTAAATACAATCAACTGACTGACAGTCACCATCTGCTGACAAACATACATACCATATATAGACAGAAATACAGACACACACATACTATCCTCACGTACACGCGCACACACATATACCCATACACACACAAACCCTCACATACAGCTAAATGCAGACACACACACTAGCTACACGCATATATATACCAGCTACACACATACACACACTTTGATTTACACTGTACTTTTACCTAATACTATATATGTTAATCAAATACTAATACTCCACTACTTTATTTCTACAGCCTTTATTACTTTCCCACTTTTACTACTTACTTCTTACCAACCTAATAACTCATTACCTCCCTTAAACGTATATTTATCTGACATATTTTCTCTACACTCTATCCCCTATACATTTCTCCAATATGCACAATATGCATTGCACATTTCCCTGACATACAATTCTCTCTCACGTAACTTCATTACACATATTACCTCAATTATTACCTCAATTATTTTGATTATTTATGTATTTATTTATTTTAAAACGACTTATTTACTATATTCATTTTGTTATAATTCGTTAACTCACCTTCGAACAATGTAAAAATTGGATTTTCGTGAATAAACATACATACACACACACACATACAAATATAGATTCATGCAGACATACACACATACATACACATACACCAGCCACAGGCAGACATACATACCGGTATCTGATATATATACATACACATCCTAATATGAACACACACCGCCTTAATATAGAAACATATAAAGATACACGTACTACATACAGTTATACAGTTATATAATCGATTGGCAAATACACATACTACGTATCCAAAGATACATACTCCAGCTAGACAGACATACACACACCTAACTGACAGATACATATACCATAGATCCATGGACATATGTCCTTTATTGACAGACAGATACATCACCTACTGACAGTAAGCGATAGGTCTCTTGGATTGTCAATAGGTCGTATGTCTGAAAGTCAGTAGATGATGTTTCTGAGATATACAGTCAGACAAACACAATGCCTGAAACTGACAGATATACGCAACATAACATTAAGTATCACTATTTATTTATTTAGTTACATAATTCGATTATATTCAGTAGATATGCAAATTAAGGTCTTATTAATATTCTGTATAGTTCGCCAATAGGTAAACCCTATTACGTTATTTTTGCTCTATTTTAAAGTTAACGCATCTTAATAAATATGCCATTTTTATTTTCTAGATCAGATTTTATTACCAGTCGACATGACCATCTCTACTATGGCCTTATTAGGCTATCAGTTTTTTGCATTGATTCGCAAACGCATTATTTACACGTTGAAACAACCGGCATCTCTGATCATCATGGTGATAATGCCATCCCTGGTGATCTCTTGCAGTATCTTCTTGCAAAAGTACACCGGCGAGGCTAACGAGTCTGAAGTTCACCTCGATTTAGAACGTTTCAGACACCTCAACATGACGGTAGTGCTGGGAGGGTTGAATAAAAGAGTTCAGGTCAGTACTAAAAATCCTTCCTCTCTCTCCATCTCGCTCTTTAATTTCATTACTCGACCATTGTCTTCATTCTCTTATTTATCGCTAACTTCTTTCTTTAATATTAATTATCTTTCCTCTTCTCCCATATTCACAGGTAGCGGAACGTCTGTTAATCCACAATAACATTAACGTAAAAAAGATGAACTATCCCAATAAATTTAATGCAAAGGACATCAAAAAGACAATAGAGGATTTCGACGATAAATTGATTGAAATGTATATGCTTAACAAGAAAGATTACATGCACAGGTAAGGCAGCTATTATCCAGGGTGTCTACGAGGGTATTTATAGTTCCCATTACTCTATAAATATACCGATATACCTTGTTTTTTTACCATATGCAACTTTTATCATATATTGAACTATTTTCCTTACTAATCCATTCGCCATCTTAAAGGTTTAAACATAAGGCAATTCCTAATCTGATTCCCCATCAATTAATATATACTAATTGTATGCCTTATAGCTAACATTATATCCCATATACTTGCCTAACTCCTTAACTCCATAGCAATACCTATATACTATAATTAAACATCTTCCCTACCCTATTATTCCCACATATCCCTGTTTCAGTTCCATCTCCTCCATAACTCAATATCGCCATTTTCTTAGACTACTCGGTGTTTTGCTGTTTGATGATCGTATTGTAAGGGTGCTATCAAATGATCACGTCATCTATTCCGACATCATTCTGAATTCAGTTGTGGACAATGTCATTGACATGTATTATGATGCCAGTGACATGATTCCCTACAGGTGTGTAAAAAGCATACTTGTTAATTATATGTTAAAATTATATGTTTCTCATGTAGTTAGTTTTACTTAAATCAATCTTATTATTTATTGTAATTCTATTTATAATTTACGTTTTGTATAAGGTAAATTGAATATTTATTAAGGTTTAATTTACTAATTAATTCATTAATTATAATAATTAAGATTTGAAATAAAGTAAATTAAATATTTATCAAGGTTTATATAATTCATTAATAATAATTTACATTTAGAATAATATTATTTTAATATTTATTTTAATATTTTAAAGTATTTCATTAATAATAATTTACATTTAAATAATGTTATCTTAATATTTATTAAGTATTTCATATAGTAATATTATAAATTAAAAATAAGTTTATTTGAATTAGTAGTTTATCAAAATATTTCATTAATAATAATTTACATTTAGCATAATGTTATTCATATATTTATTAATAAGGATTAATGATTACGTATACAATTAATATTTAGAATAATGTTCCTTTAATATGTATTAAGTATTTCATTAATTGTTAATCATTATTAAAAACATATATATATTAAAAATATTTTAATATATATTTAATATATTTTTTGATACATATATTAATATAGGTAAAACTAAAATTAAAATATTTTTAATTTCAATATACTATTAATGTATGTAAAACTAATATTAAAATATAGTTTTAAATATAGTTTCATAAAATAATAATTGATTAAGAGTATAATTATAAATAGAGAGTAAAATATTTGAGATTCAATTAATTTAATACATTTTTATAGATATTTATAAAAATGTTTATATGAAGCTATTCATATTTTCAATATATATGAATATTTATATGTTTCAATCTAAAATTTTAAATTGCTATACACCGTAAACTAACTAACTATTATTTGTAAAAGCTATACAAGCTATATATATTAAGCAATAGTGTTCTCATAAGTTATGTACATCGTAACATATCAATCATTGTTACGGTGTCAACATTAGTGCTTTTATTTTATTTTTATTTGCTCTTAAAAAATAATAATAGGCTGAAATCTTCAATGTTGAAGTTTAACAATGGTAGCGATTTCATGAAAATGATGACATCTAATATACAGGAGGTTATTTTCTTCAAATTTCCCTTTATATTTACATGCGGAGCGTTCACCATCCATTGTGAAATAGAATAACAAATATATACCACGCACCCTATCTCGCATCTAATAACACCCCCGACACATCACCCGTTGTCCGTAGATGAAGATGAACATTGTGAATATATTAACAATATGTATCATAATTCCCATGGCGATGGCGAGTATTTCAATGTTTGTCAGCGATGAACGCATATCTGGAACTAAAGCCGCCCAGGTTATATCATCGACCAGGCCCGTCGTCTACCGACAATTAGCCTACCGACAATAGTAGTTGTAATATTCCATACGATATTATATCTTATATTAAAATGCGAATATTGATATAATTTTCTTAATTTTCTAAATCTTTTAGATAAAATGTACGCAGGAAATATAAATCTATTGTTACCTTATTAAATGAAATTGTATTTATCATATAATCTGTAGTCTTATATTAAAACAGTATGTTAGTGGGATGAATGCCGTAGTTTATTGGACTACAAATTTTGTATTTGATTTCATCTTATGTACATATATGGTATTATTGCTTTGCTTCTCGTTTTACTAGTTAGTATCACTAATTAGTTTATTTATAAACTATGACCACTGCATTATATTTCAGTTATATTTAATAACTTCTCTTTATTTGTAATTTTCATAATTATCCCTATACCCGTTCTCCAATCTTTTACAACTTACTGAACTGCCCATCGATCTAATTAATTATCTAAGAATATCATTATGTCGCATTTTGTCTTCACACGAAGTGTACCCCCCGTTTAAACTTCTAATGGTACGTAGCTTAGAGTTGGATGCTTATGGGAACACGGAGACCTTAATAATGTTGGAGGCCTACTTATTTTCCGTGATACCCAACATGTATATATTCTCGTTCCTATTCAAGTCACAAGGTAGTACATTCGTCTGGACCAGCATCATCAATATAACAACAGGTTACTAAAGGTACTATAAAGCAAATATTTAATCCTCATATTTAGGTTGATGTGTTAACATACCTCGAAATATTTTTATATTTTTAATGTTTCATTTCTTATTTTAGATATAGTTATAAATTTCATTTTTGATATACTTGATATAGTACATTAAAAATCAACAATTACATTTTTTAAAATAATTAGAAATTATTTCATAGTCATAAATACAAATTAAAAATAGAATTTCTTAATTTATTTTAAAGATTATTGTTAAGGCTAACTTTTAATCGATGCTTTTAATCGATGTTTATTATTTTATTTGTTTTATAATATTTCATGATTTTTAATAATTAATAAGGAAGGCGTAAAAACTCTCAGTGTTCACAGAAAATTATATATAATAATAGTATAAATTGTATATAATTGTACATGATATATATATATATATATATATATATTTATAGTCATATTAACGCAAGTGTAACCTACAATATGAAATATAAATATTAAATGCAAATATCAAAGTTTAGAAAAATTAAAATTAAGTGTAGAAAAAATATATAATAATAAAGACAACGTAATATAAACCTTTATAACAAAATTGAATATAATATAATTTACATTGTACACCCTCGCATTATAATATATGTACCAGGAACCAAGAGATTAGGGGTTGATAATCTACTGATAATTTGTTATATATATGCAACTAAATAGTGTTGATAGAAATATTTAAATACCCGCTATATGGATATGTATTACATATAATTTACTTATTATAACATATTACTATTACATATTATGTAAGAGTAATATTTTATAATTAGTTAATTAAAAACATAATAGGAATACAAATAATAAAATGTATATGAATTTGGAATACTTTTTTGGAATCAATGTTTTTGGGTAATTAATAATTACTAATTATTAATATATTTTTTAACCTTAAGTTTAAGACATTGTATAATTGGATTATTTGATCTCATTTATGTTAGGTTAGTAGTTAATTTAAATAAAATATTAGATGTATTCATACTAAATAACAAAATTCGAACAAAGCTTATTGTTTATTTCGTTAGTATACTCTATGCATTAATATTATAATGTTATATACATATTTGCCTGGGAATTTGAATACATTATTTGATTCAAATAAAGAGTTGGCATATTGCATCTATATGCTACTATTTTATTTTTTATGATGCTCACTTTTTTGTAGTGTGCATCATAAAAAACCTATATAGATTAAATCACATTAAAGATATTTGTATAGGTTAATAAGATGATACAAGTTTATATTTACTGTTTATTATTTGACTTGTATGCAAATGAACTTCTGCACACGCATAACACTAATTAACTATGTGTTAACTTAGATTATTTATAATAATTATAAAAATTTAAGTATTCCTACCACATTTCACTTAATAAATAAAGATACATTATAAATAAAGATGATACATTTTCTATCGTCTATTTTAATTTTATGTACAGGCATCCTTAGTTATATTAATATTTACTATTGTACATATTACTGTTAAAGTTAATTTTCTAATGGAATTTCCTCTACTATTATTTTTGCCTATTACATTCTTGTATTGTGATTAATGTGTACATTATTTATTAAAATTTAAAATAGTTATGTTTTCCTTTTTAAATTATTAAAATTTTATTATAAGTTTTGTCTATGGTTACATATATGTAACTAGTAATAATACTACTCATCTATTTAAAAAGTGTGCTGATACTTGTGTTAAATACAAATGTATTTAAAGACTTACTTGTGACCACATTATCCTACGCCGCGAATTTATCAAACTACCTCATCGCTCCCGTTTAAATGAATTTACCTCAACTAAATGTATCGACCAATTCCATAGGCAGCATTCTGCCCATAGTCGTGAAGATGACGTCGACCAAGTCTACCAAGTTTCTATTTTCCGCGTTTCTACCAAACATGAACCTTTACTTCACCATCGATCGTCTCAATGATTTGTCAAAGTCGAGATCTCGCTGTCCCGTCATCTTACCTGGCAAGAGGTCTTACTGCGAAAAGAATGACAGATACTGTTGCATGGGTAAGTATCAAATGCGGTTAAAGCTGATTGATGGGCAGGGTGTTTTTAGTCAAGTTGGTTAGGGTTTCCGAATCACTGTCTCGACTAAAAAAATTGATTTCAAATAATAATATATTATAATAGAAAATATTAAATGTTGGATTAATCCAAATTTTCTTTTAATCAAATTTAGAACATCTAAATCAAAAGTATCTTTGAAATTGATCACTATTGATATGTATAAATGAACTATATTACTTGTATGAATTAAAGTACTGCGTTGTATGTATAAAATACAAATCAATATAATGTGATTTATTTCATTTTCATAATGTGAAAGTTTAAATTCTGGCTTTTGGAATAATTAATATTATTACTATTATTTTAGAATACTTTCATGTATAATATAACATATCACAGTAATATGAAATATTATTATTCTCTTTCACTAATAGATATTTGTAGGGAACGAAGTTGCCCCTACCTCAGCAAATGGGACACGAATCGAGGATTAACGCCCTATTTAATCTTCAACATAATCATGGGCTTACTATTCTTCACTATCGTGATTCTATTGGACAAGAAGATATTTCAAATGACGTACCGCTACTTCATCGGTAAACACGAAGGTAACTATCTATTTCACCTCCCTAGTGAATACATACAACTTTAAGAAATTACACTTTTTGTCATTATTACATATATAAAGTTCGTGTATTATGTACACATATTTCTATAGAAATATGATCGCATGTATTTCGTTGTGACACATATTAAAATTGTTAATAACCTCTCTTCACTAGTAACTCGTCATACCTTCTCCCCCTAGTTACGAGTGAAGCTGTCCCATTAGATAAGGATATTCTCGATGAGAAAAAGAAAATTGATGAAATGTCTTATGAACAAAGTAAAGAGTATGCAGTTATTTTGAAAGGACTTATAAAAGTAATTATCTTAGTTATTTCTTATTCACTCGGTTTCTCTTCCTTTATCTTATAATTTATAAATACAAATATCATGTAATGGCCTCAGATTTAACGAATATACGACTCTTATGTTTATTTTAAATACTGTATCCTTATTCAACAATAATGTAGTTGTGTATATATATTTAAATTAATAGTGTTTCCATTTTTCTCATTTTTTATCTACTTCTCGAAATCACCTTATCATAATGTATCAATATATGTATTAGATAAAAAAAACTCTAAATGATTATACAATTCCTTGTAATCTAAAGGTCTACAAAAGTACCGAAACGAAAACATATTTCAGGGCTGTGGATAATCTAAATGTGGCGATCCAGAAAGGAGAATGTTTCGGTTTATTGGGAGTGAATGGAGCAGGTTTATTTTCTTATTATTTGTATTTCAATATAATCAATCGAATTAATGAATCCACTGGGCTACCGTCATATTATAAATATATTTTTGTTTTCATTTAAAATTAGCATATTACTAATATTTTAAATGAATAATAAATTAATTAGACAAACCTAACACCAACGTACGTTGAAATAATCTTCAGGTAAATCCAGTACTTTTGCAATGTTAACTGGTATGGAGAGTATTTCTGGAGGATTTGCAAATATTTGCGGGAATGACGTATCAAAAGAATTATATAAAGTTTACATATATTATTGATCTGTATTGAGAATAGATTAGATGAAATTCAAATAATTCTCCACATCATATGCATATTATATCTATTTATTTGCTATACTTCATATTACATCACATTACATCACATTACATCACATTAAATCACATCACATTACACCACATTACATTACATCACATCACGTTACATTATATTACAGATTTACCAAAATATCGGTTACTGCCAGCAATTTGACAAACTTTTTGAATACATGACTTGCAGACAGAACTTAGAATTCTACTGCTTGGTCATTACACCACCAACTAATACAGTTGATAGTTATGCAATATTTCTATTAATTACTATTATTCTATACATACATATATATATATATTGAATAATTTTGTTTTGTAAAATCAAAATGTAGTTTTTCCCTTCCATATATATTTTATTTATGTATATTTAATACTTATTGAGTTGCTATTAATGGAATATAATAGTTAAATGAATTATTTATTAATAATTATAATTATTTGAATTACCCGTAATTATTAATAGTATAAATAGTGCAGTGACGTATTGCGATCTTAATTTAAAGTGTTTATCCGATTACTAATCTATAATCGATACAATTTATATTTCAGGTTAAGGGTATCAGTTCAGTTTACAGGAATCAAGAAGTGAAGCGTCTCCTCAAAGCCACCATGCTCTCCGACCACACCAACCTAATCTCAGGTGTATTGAGGTTATCTACATTCTGCATATGACATATTACTCATTTGCTATATATCCACAACTGCGTTTTTAAGTATATCTTTTGTATAGCAAACTTAAAATTTCATCTATTATTTAGTATATCTCGGATAACATTATACTTTAGCTAGCATAATACATTTTATATATATAATTACTAAATATCTCGCTTTATCTTTCAGTGGAGGTAACAAAAGAAAGTTGTCTACGGCTATTTCTATGATAGGTGACCCAAAGGTTCAATTCCCTGAAATAATAATTAGAAATTATTCCGTTTCCCTATCCACTTTTCACTCTATAAATATATGTTCTGCCTTTTAATATACCACTACATCTCCGTAGACATTTCCTTTATGTATTTACCAATCTATATAAGCCTCATATGTTTACATGCAGTTCCCTGAACCTCGATGAACCTTCTTATTTGTTCTTCCTTAAATAGGTCGTATTCCTCGACGAACCCACTTGCGGAATGGATCCGGTGGCGCGACGACATTCCTGGACTATTCTATCTGCGTTCACAAAGGGAAATCGTACAATTGTACTCACCTCGCACAGGTATCGACACCGGCAACTAGTGTACTAATACTTGTACTTTGATATATCACATTTAGGCTGCGCTACCCATAGCTATACTCTACTGCTACGTTCCATTTGCAAGCATGCATAGAGGTAGGGTATATAATTCTACGCTACTAGATTTTAGACTACCTTTAGGTTTTTTCAAGTATACTCCATTCAAATAAGTAACCCATATTTGTTGTTATAAGTAACATTTCATTTAACCAATGATAATAGAACTTGTAAATATCATTTGCAATAATATAACTAATTAATAAAATACTTTAATTCAATTATAATAATTATTTTATAAAAAAATGGACAATAATTAATATAATGATAAATTAAATAGATAATAAAAACTACCCAGTAATCTTATTTTATAGTAATATATTTGATTGATAAGAAGTGAGTAATGTACACTGTCGAGTGGAGTATCGCTGTCTATAGGTAATTGAGTAGAGTAGTGAGTAAAGTAACGATGGAAAGTTCAACCTTAACATCTCTTGTATCTGTATTATAAGAGTGTTACTGAATCTCACTTTAACATTAATACTTATAATATTGCTAGAATTAACGCCCAAACCAACTGATATAATGAAATTACATATATTATTACATTTCTAGTATGGAAGAATGTGAGGCACTTTGTGAAAGATTGGTGATCATGGTAAAGGGCGTATTTAGATGTATAGGTATGTACACATAGTACATATAAAACTATATATGCATATATATATATATATATATATATATATATATAGTTTTACGACAGATTTTATTATATTCTCTCCTTATTTAAACTATATAATTCATACAGCTTTTGTATATTTATTAAATGCATGTTGATCTTATATTTAGAAAATTGAATATTTTATTTATAGAATTAATAATGAATAGATGATTATGATATATATATATTGATGCTATAACTGAATAACTATCTATAAATTAGTATATAATATTTTAATCAGTCGTATCGTAAATAGTTATTAGATGGTATAGCAAGAGTGTCCAACAGATTATTCATCTCTGACATTCATAGGCACTCCGCAGCATCTGAAAAATATCTATGGTTATCAGTATACGCTGACTATCCAGGTGTTGCCAGACTCTGAGATCCACAATCTTAACCTCACTATCATGGCGAATTTCTACAAAGCTACCATGGTGAGCTCTATGCATGGTCAGGTTATTTAGTAAGAGAGGGAATAGTCTTCTTACATTGCGTTACTAGATTCGAAATTCCACTATTATATGTTTTATTATAGTAATATTATAGTTGCTATTATTAGAATTAAATCAAATCACCATTACTTTAATTTATAAAGTCGATAAATAAAATGTTAAAATATCGATACAAATGTTTTACCTTGCTTTATGATTTGTATGGCAATGTTATTCGATTAAACATACTTCACACTAATAGACAAGTACCATCACTAAATATAAACAAAGATACATCATTATGCTTATTTGAAATAATTCAAGGCTTTATTCGCATATTATGTATATTATTATAATTTCACTACAATTTTCCTATAAAAGAGGTATATTATAAATTCATTTTATGTTTTTATATTATAAATAACAAAACATATAAGATATATTTTAAAACATATTTCAATTTTTCTACAATAGTCTATATTTGATTGTTATACTTTAAATTGTATACAGAGTCAAACTATAGTTTTATATTTAATTATTAATCACATTAGCTATATATGGAATTATAATTTTTGCGTGCAATGAAAATAAACTCTATTGCATAATATTAACGTGTTATATTCATTTAAAAGATAACATCTAAAAGCTTCCTGAGCAGTTCTATATGAGTTATTCACACTAGTAGTACTAGTAGTAGTAGTAGTAGTAGTAGTAGTAGTAGTAGTAGTAGTAGTAGTAGTAGTAGTAGTAGTAGTAGTAGTAGTAGTAGTAGTAGTAGTAGTAGTAGTAGTAGTAGTAGTAGTAGTAGTAGTAGTAGTAGTAGTAGTAGTAGTAGTAGTAGTAGTAGTAGTAGTAGTAGTAGTAGTAGTAGTAGTAGTAGTAGTAGTAGTAGTAGTAGTAGTAGTAGTAGTAGTAGTAGTAGTAGTAGTAGTAGTAGTAGTAGTAGTAGTAGTAGTAGTAGTAGTAGTAGTAGTAGTAGTAGTAGTAGTAGTAGTAGTAGTAGTAGTAGTAGTAGTAGTAGTAGTAGTAGTAGTAGTAGTAGTAGTAGTAGTAGTAGTAGTAGTAGTAGTAGTAGTAGTAGTAGTAGTAGTAGTAGTAGTAGTAGTAGTAGTAGTAGTAGTAGTAGTAGTAGTAGTAGTAGTAGTAGTAGTAGTAGTAGTAGTAGTAGTAGTAGTAGTAGTAGTAGTAGTAGTAGTAGTAGTAGTAGTAGTAGTAGTAGTAGTAGTAGTAGTAGTAGTAGTAGTAGTAGTAGTAGTAGTAGTAGTAGTAGTAGTAGTAGTAGTAGTAGTAGTAGTAGTAGTAGTAGTAGTAGTAGTAGTAGTAGTAGTAGTAGTAGTAGTAGTAGTAGTAGTAGTAGTAGTAGTAGTAGTAGTAGTAGTAGTAGTAGTAGTAGTAGTAGTAGTAGTAGTAGTAGTAGTAGTAGTAGTAGTAGTAGTAGTAGTAGTAGTAGTAGTAGTAGTAGTAGTAGTAGTAGTAGTAGTAGTAGTAGTAGTAGTAGTAGTAGTAGTAGTAGTAGTAGTAGTAGTAGTAGTAGTAGTAGTAGTAGTAGTAGTAGTAGTAGTAGTAGTAGTAGTAGTAGTAGTAGTAGTAGTAGTAGTAGTAGTAGTAGTAGTAGTAGTAGTAGTAGTAGTAGTAGTAGTAGTAGTAGTAGTAGTAGTAGTAGTAGTAGTAGTAGTAGTAGTAGTAGTAGTAGTAGTAGTAGTAGTAGTAGTAGTAGTAGTAGTAGTAGTAGTAGTAGTAGTAGTAGTAGTAGTAGTAGTAGTAGTAGTAGTAGTAGTAGTAGTAGTAGTAGTAGTAGTAGTAGTAGTAGTAGTAGTAGTAGTAGTAGTAGTAGTAGTAGTAGTAGTAGTAGTAGTAGTAGTAGTAGTAGTAGTAGTAGTAGTAGTAGTAGTAGTAGTAGTAGTAGTAGTAGTAGTAGTAGTAGTAGTAGTAGTAGTAGTAGTAGTAGTAGTAGTAGTAGTAGTAGTAGTAGTAGTAGTAGTAGTAGTAGTAGTAGTAGTAGTAGTAGTAGTAGTAGTAGTAGTAGTAGTAGTAGTAGTAGTAGTAGTAGTAGTAGTAGTAGTAGTAGTAGTAGTAGTAGTAGTAGTAGTAGTAGTAGTAGTAGTAGTAGTAGTAGTAGTAGTAGTAGTAGTAGTAGTAGTAGTAGTAGTAGTAGTAGTAGTAGTAGTAGTAGTAGTAGTAGTAGTAGTAGTAGTAGTAGTAGTAGTAGTAGTAGTAGTAGTAGTAGTAGTAGTAGTAGTAGTAGTAGTAGTAGTAGTAGTAGTAGTAGTAGTAGTAGTAGTAGTAGTAGTAGTAGTAGTAGTAGTAGTAGTAGTAGTAGTAGTAGTAGTAGTAGTAGTAGTAGTAGTAGTAGTAGTAGTAGTAGTAGTAGTAGTAGTAGTAGTAGTAGTAGTAGTAGTAGTAGTAGTAGTAGTAGTAGTAGTAGTAGTAGTAGTAGTAGTAGTAGTAGTAGTAGTAGTAGTAGTAGTAGTAGTAGTAGTAGTAGTAGTAGTAGTAGTAGTAGTAGTAGTAGTAGTAGTAGTAGTAGTAGTAGTAGTAGTAGTAGTAGTAGTAGTAGTAGTAGTAGTAGTAGTAGTAGTAGTAGTAGTAGTAGTAGTAGTAGTAGTAGTAGTAGTAGTAGTAGTAGTAGTAGTAGTAGTAGTAGTAGTAGTAGTAGTAGTAGTAGTAGTAGTAGTAGTAGTAGTAGTAGTAGTAGTAGTAGTAGTAGTAGTAGTAGTAGTAGTAGTAGTAGTAGTAGTAGTAGTAGTAGTAGTAGTAGTAGTAGTAGTAGTAGTAGTAGTAGTAGTAGTAGTAGTAGTAGTAGTAGTAGTAGTAGTAGTAGTAGTAGTAGTAGTAGTAGTAGTAGTAGTAGTAGTAGTAGTAGTAGTAGTAGTAGTAGTAGTAGTAGTAGTAGTAGTAGTAGTAGTAGTAGTAGTAGTAGTAGTAGTAGTAGTAGTAGTAGTAGTAGTAGTAGTAGTAGTAGTAGTAGTAGTAGTAGTAGTAGTAGTAGTAGTAGTAGTAGTAGTAGTAGTAGTAGTAGTAGTAGTAGTAGTAGTAGTAGTAGTAGTAGTAGTAGTAGTAGTAGTAGTAGTAGTAGTAGTAGTAGTAGTAGTAGTAGTAGTAGTAGTAGTAGTAGTAGTAGTAGTAGTAGTAGTAGTAGTAGTAGTAGTAGTAGTAGTAGTAGTAGTAGTAGTAGTAGTAGTAGTAGTAGTAGTAGTAGTAGTAGTAGTAGTAGTAGTAGTAGTAGTAGTAGTAGTAGTAGTAGTAGTAGTAGTAGTAGTAGTAGTAGTAGTAGTAGTAGTAGTAGTAGTAGTAGTAGTAGTAGTAGTAGTAGTAGTAGTAGTAGTAGTAGTAGTAGTAGTAGTAGTAGTAGTAGTAGTAGTAGTAGTAGTAGTAGTAGTAGTAGTAGTAGTAGTAGTAGTAGTAGTAGTAGTAGTAGTAGTAGTAGTAGTAGTAGTAGTAGTAGTAGTAGTAGTAGTAGTAGTAGTAGTAGTAGTAGTAGTAGTAGTAGTAGTAGTAGTAGTAGTAGTAGTAGTAGTAGTAGTAGTAGTAGTAGTAGTAGTAGTAGTAGTAGTAGTAGTAGTAGTAGTAGTAGTAGTAGTAGTAGTAGTAGTAGTAGTAGTAGTAGTAGTAGTAGTAGTAGTAGTAGTAGTAGTAGTAGTAGTAGTAGTAGTAGTAGTAGTAGTAGTAGTAGTAGTAGTAGTAGTAGTAGTAGTAGTAGTAGTAGTAGTAGTAGTAGTAGTAGTAGTAGTAGTAGTAGTAGTAGTAGTAGTAGTAGTAGTAGTAGTAGTAGTAGTAGTAGTAGTAGTAGTAGTAGTAGTAGTAGTAGTAGTAGTAGTAGTAGTAGTAGTAGTAGTAGTAGTAGTAGTAGTAGTAGTAGTAGTAGTAGTAGTAGTAGTAGTAGTAGTAGTAGTAGTAGTAGTAGTAGTAGTAGTAGTAGTAGTAGTAGTAGTAGTAGTAGTAGTAGTAGTAGTAGTAGTAGTAGTAGTAGTAGTAGTAGTAGTAGTAGTAGTAGTAGTAGTAGTAGTAGTAGTAGTAGTAGTAGTAGTAGTAGTAGTAGTAACCTTGTAACCTTGTAACCGTAGGGTTTATACACTGCAATCAACATCATAAAGTGTTTTCGGCCGTGTTTTCATATGTTGGTTGGGGTAAGCAATATTGAATAAGTGGGTTTTTAGTCTACACTTAAATAATGAAGTAGATTGTAAGCATCTTAATTTATATGGGAGGTTGTTCCATAGTTTGGGAGAGATAATCGAGAATGCTGATTCTTGTTTGCGTATGAGTTTGGTGGTAGAAGGGATTTGTAGTTTAAATGTGTTAGAAGTTCGTTGTACTCGTGAAGAATTGTACTCAGTAAGTAGTTCAGTTAGATAATCAGGTTTGTTGTTATGGGTTGCATGATGCGTCAGTAGAAGTATTTTATAATTTATTCGCTGGGAGATTGGAAGCCAGTGGAGTGATTTCAGGTATGGAGTCATATGAATTCTAGAGTATTTTTTGATTCTAAATATTGTTCGGGCAGCGGAATATTGGAGCGAGTTGAGTCGTTTAATTGAATATTGGGGAATCGAGTTTAAGGTAGAGTTACAATAGTCTAGTTTGGGAAGTATTGTTGATACCACAAGTAGCTGGGCCAGTTCTTTAGTTATGGAAGGTCTGATCATTCGTATAGTGTGGAGTGTTTTATTTATGGATTTTGATATATTAGTTATATATTGAGTGAAAGATAGTTGAGGGTCAAGTGTGATACCGAGGTTTTTGATGTGGGATGAGTATTCTATGATGTGGTTATCTATGATTATTGGAGGTATGTGAGCATGTTTATTGTGATTGTATAGTAGCATTGCAGTAGTTTTTTGGCTATTTAGTAACAGAGAATTGGAGGATAGCCAAATTCGTATGTCATTAATGCAGTCATTTAATTTGTCGATGTTATTATTGGGTTCTGGTAGGTGGCAGTATAATTGTAAGTCATCGGCGTAAGTATGAAAGTAAATATCGGGGTAATTATCAAGTAAATGGAGTAAAGGAGAAATATATATGTTAAAGAGAATGGGCCCTAGTACTGAGCCTTGTGGTACTCCACATGTGATGGGACGAGGATCCGTTATAGAATCGTCTATGGATGTAGAGTAGGTTCTATATGATAGATAAGATGTGAACCAGTCAAGTGCAGTATTACTTATACCTATATTTTGCAGTCGACGGATGAGTATATTATGATTGATGGTGTCGAAGGCAGCCGAGAGATCGAGAAGGACAATGACTGCGGGGTGTTTATTTGGGTAGAGTTTAATTTTATTTATTATGTGAAGTAGTGCAGTTTCTGTACTTTTATTCGTGGTATAAGCGCTTTGCAGTTTATGAAGAATGGTATGGTTACTTATATAATTTTGAAGTTGTTTCGCAATAATTCTTTCTAATGTCTTTGAAATATAAGATAAGTTGGAGATTGGACGGTAGTTTGATAATATTGATCTGTCAATAGAATGATTTTTGGAGATGGGTGTGATGAGGGCATATTTCATATGTGATGAAACGGTACCGGAGTTAATAGAGTGATCGATTATTAATTTATAATAGGATGAGAGGACAGATGAGAGGGGGTGAAGTAGTTGAAGGGGTATGGGATCCAGCTTGCATGTAGATTTTACTGAATTTAGAAGGTTGTATATATCGATAATGGATGGTAAAGAGAAGGTTGAAAGTGAGTGATAGGGTATATTTAATGGGGGTAGTGTCGGATGCGGAAGGGAGTTTACTAGTGTTGTTATTTTTCCGTGAAAGAATTTGTCAAAGTCGATGGCGTTATTTTTGGATGTGTTATCAGGAAGTATTTTCGGTGTCATTCGTCCTAGTAGGGTGTATGCTATCTTAAATAATTTTTTGGAGTCATTGCCGGCTGATTTTATAACGTTAATGTAATATTCATTTTTTGCAGTATGTATTGACTTCCTGTAGGTTAAAGAAAGTTTCCTAAATGAAGCTAGGTCGAGTATGTTCTTAGATTTTCTCCATTTCTTCTCTGATATTCGGAGTTGACGTTTGATGGTGGAGAGTGTATGAGTGAACCATTTATTGCTATGCCGTGGGGTGACTGATTTTGTAGTTAGTGGTGCATGATTATTGAGAGTAGAGATAATTGAAAGGTCTAGATGAGATATGTCGGTGGCATCGTCATTTTTGGATAGGGCAAGGATTAGTTCTGTGGAAAAGTTGGAGATGTTAATTTTATGTATTTTCCTGAATTTTATCATTTTTGGATATATCTTGGGTTTGGGAAACTGTAAGTTAAATGTAACAATGTGATGATCTGTGACTAGGTTTTGGACGGAAGTGTTTACTATAGGGTTTGGTGAGGTGTGAGAAAGTATTAGATCGAGGATATTTCCTGAGGTATGGGTAGGTTCAAGAACATTTTGGGTGAAGTTATATGAGTTGATGGTATTTGTTAATCGATTTGAGTATGTCGAACTAGGTGAAATGGGTATGTTTAAGTCGCCTAGTATTATGGTTTGGTATGTTGAGGATGACATTATTGTATCCAATTCATCTATAAATTGAGGAATGGAGTTGTGTGGTGGTCTGTATATGGTTATGAGTGTGAATGGGAGTGAGTTAACTGGGTGGAAGGTGCATTTTAAGGCTTCGGAATGTTTAAGAGATAAGTCGATTTTACAAGCGAGTTTAAGACTATTTTTGTAAATGACACCGACACCTCCACCGTAGTGTGGGCCTAGTCTAGGCAGATGTATAAAACTGTTATAATGTGTGTTCAGACAAGATGTAATAGGTATGTCGTCATCTTTCAGCCACGTCTCAGTTATGCAAAGAATGTCTAGATTATGCTCATTGAAAATGTCGTTCACTATATCTACTTTGTTCCTTATTGAGCATACATTTAGTGTTGCCACTTTTAATCTGGTATTATCTGGAGATGAATTTAGATGTAGAAAGGCATTAAGCATCGGTGTCTTGAAAGGATGTAAAGGTGGTGGTATGGTCGAAGATGGATTATTTTTATTTGTGAGTGGGTTGGGGGAAGTTAGTCAGATTGAAGGATTGGGAGAGTAGTGAGACGTGGAAGTGGAGGTATTGATATAGGAAGTATATGATGAATGCCAATTATTATATTGTGTGTCAGTTATGTTATAAGGTTGTGATTGCCAATCAATTTTTCCTTTGAGATTCTTTCTAAGTTCGTAGCATTGGGTAGAGTTATTGTAGGTGGATTTTAGATTGGAAGGGGCGAGGCTGGATTTTGTAGCATGATATAATATTCTGCCTCTAGTTATTTGGTAAGGTGTACGCTGGTTTCTAATATATAAGTTAGAGAATCGGGAGTCATTTTTTATATCATTTGTATATGATTGTAATGTGTGAAGTGAGTTGATAGACTTAAATGAGATTATAGCTAGGGAATTTGTAATTTTATGGGACAGTATGGCATTAGGAGAGATGTGAGCATATTTTAGTAGTTCATCCAGAAAGGGTTTATTGGTTTGTTTGGAATGCAGGTTGTCAATTACAATGGAATTTGATGACGGAGAAATTGATTGCGATGAGGTGGTGAATGGTGGGTGACGGCTGATGAGAGGTTGGGTTGAGGTTTTATGAGACAAGGGGATATATAGTTTTGTTGATGATGTGCGAAATATTGGGTGTCTGGGATAACTTGGAATATATTGGGGAGGATTATGGTGAATGTAATTGCATTGTTTATGGTAGCTGGATGTGGAAATGTGAGTATTGGGTGGGGATGTAGTAACACTTTGTCGAGGGATGTTAATATTAGTCGATAGGTCTGTCGTGTTATTAAGTTGTGTGTAGTGCTTGTCGAATTGGGAACTTGTATATGAGGTAAGTTTAGTTAGTTCTGTTAATTTATTGACTATGTTGGAGTTAGTTGTGTTCAGCTGTTTAATGATATTGGAGAGTATTTTATCATGAGATTTGAGCTGTGAGTTAATGTCAGTCATTAGTATGGTTATGTCAGTAGACTCTTTTGGTGAAATGATGTTGGTATTTGTAATTGTTGGTAAGGGTTTTTCTATGGCGGTGCACTTTTTGCAAATATACTGGAATGATGGGGAGTTCATTATGGAGACTATGTGTTTATTAACAGGGTTGCTATTAATCCATGTGTAGGGTAGACTTTTGTATGGATGTAGACATTTATGATGAATACTAGATTTACACCTACATGTCACGTAATTATTTTCGGTGGATAATGCAATATTACAGTGGATGCATGATGTAATAGACATGGTAATATGTAACTTTAATGATTTATGAAGAAAAGAAAAAGAAATAAAATAAATATATTTCAGAGAAATCGGTGGGTATTTGTTTATATTGATTCGCTTCAGTGATTTTACGAATATTTAGAAAAATTGTGTGTATAAACTAAGATTAAAAGAGTTAGAATGAAGAGTATTGAGAGAACTTAACTGAATATCGTAGCTGAAACATTCATAGTTAATTTAGTATAAAAATTTAGTAATTTGGTTGATAATTCAATTAATTTGTTGATATATTGTGGAGATAGAAAGAAACACGGGGAGGTATCTGAGATTTTTTTTTAGTACTACCTTTGTAGTAGTAGTAGTAGTAGTAGTAGTAGTAGTAGTAGTAGTAGTAGTAGTAGTAGTAGTAGTAGTAGTAGTAGTAGTAGTAGTAGTAGTAGTAGTAGTAGTAGTAGTAGTAGTAGTAGTAGTAGTAGTAGTAGTAGTAGTAGTAGTAGTAGTAGTAGTAGTAGTAGTAGTAGTAGTAGTAGTAGTAGTAGTAGTAGTAGTAGTAGTAGTAGTAGTAGTAGTAGTAGTAGTAGTAGTAGTAGTAGTAGTAGTAGTAGTAGTAGTAGTAGTAGTAGTAGTAGTAGTAGTAGTAGTAGTAGTAGTAGTAGTAGTAGTAGTAGTAGTAGTAGTAGTAGTAGTAGTAGTAGTAGTAGTAGTAGTAGTAGTAGTAGTAGTAGTAGTAGTAGTAGTAGTAGTAGTAGTAGTAGTAGTAGTAGTAGTAGTAGTAGTAGTAGTAGTAGTAGTAGTAGTAGTAGTAGTAGTAGTAGTAGTAGTAGTAGTAGTAGTAGTAGTAGTAGTAGTAGTAGTAGTAGTAGTAGTAGTAGTAGTAGTAGTAGTAGTAGTAGTAGTAGTAGTAGTAGTAGTAGTAGTAGTAGTAGTAGTAGTAGTAGTAGTAGTAGTAGTAGTAGTAGTAGTAGTAGTAGTAGTAGTAGTAGTAGTAGTAGTAGTAGTAGTAGTAGTAGTAGTAGTAGTAGTAGTAGTAGTAGTAGTAGTAGTAGTAGTAGTAGTAGTAGTAGTAGTAGTAGTAGTAGTAGTAGTAGTAGTAGTAGTAGTAGTAGTAGTAGTAGTAGTAGTAGTAGTAGTAGTAGTAGTAGTAGTAGTAGTAGTAGTAGTAGTAGTAGTAGTAGTAGTAGTAGTAGTAGTAGTAGTAGTAGTAGTAGTAGTAGTAGTAGTAGTAGTAGTAGTAGTAGTAGTAGTAGTAGTAGTAGTAGTAGTAGTAGTAGTAGTAGTAGTAGTAGTAGTAGTAGTAGTAGTAGTAGTAGTAGTAGTAGTAGTAGTAGTAGTAGTAGTAGTAGTAGTAGTAGTAGTAGTAGTAGTAGTAGTAGTAGTAGTAGTAGTAGTAGTAGTAGTAGTAGTAGTAGTAGTAGTAGTAGTAGTAGTAGTAGTAGTAGTAGTAGTAGTAGTAGTAGTAGTAGTAGTAGTAGTAGTAGTAGTAGTAGTAGTAGTAGTAGTAGTAGTAGTAGTAGTAGTAGTAGTAGTAGTAGTAGTAGTAGTAGTAGTAGTAGTAGTAGTAGTAGTAGTAGTAGTAGTAGTAGTAGTAGTAGTAGTAGTAGTAGTAGTAGTAGTAGTAGTAGTAGTAGTAGTAGTAGTAGTAGTAGTAGTAGTAGTAGTAGTAGTAGTAGTAGTAGTAGTAGTAGTAGTAGTAGTAGTAGTAGTAGTAGTAGTAGTAGTAGTAGTAGTAGTAGTAGTAGTAGTAGTAGTAGTAGTAGTAGTAGTAGTAGTAGTAGTAGTAGTAGTAGTAGTAGTAGTAGTAGTAGTAGTAGTAGTAGTAGTAGTAGTAGTAGTAGTAGTAGTAGTAGTAGTAGTAGTAGTAGTAGTAGTAGTAGTAGTAGTAGTAGTAGTAGTAGTAGTAGTAGTAGTAGTAGTAGTAGTAGTAGTAGTAGTAGTAGTAGTAGTAGTAGTAGTAGTAGTAGTAGTAGTAGTAGTAGTAGTAGTAGTAGTAGTAGTAGTAGTAGTAGTAGTAGTAGTAGTAGTAGTAGTAGTAGTAGTAGTAGTAGTAGTAGTAGTAGTAGTAGTAGTAGTAGTAGTAGTAGTAGTAGTAGTAGTAGTAGTAGTAGTAGTAGTAGTAGTAGTAGTAGTAGTAGTAGTAGTAGTAGTAGTAGTAGTAGTAGTAGTAGTAGTAGTAGTAGTAGTAGTAGTAGTAGTAGTAGTAGTAGTAGTAGTAGTAGTAGTAGTAGTAGTAGTAGTAGTAGTAGTAGTAGTAGTAGTAGTAGTAGTAGTAGTAGTAGTAGTAGTAGTAGTAGTAGTAGTAGTAGTAGTAGTAGTAGTAGTAGTAGTAGTAGTAGTAGTAGTAGTAGTAGTAGTAGTAGTAGTAGTAGTAGTAGTAGTAGTAGTAGTAGTAGTAGTAGTAGTAGTAGTAGTAGTAGTAGTAGTAGTAGTAGTAGTAGTAGTAGTAGTAGTAGTAGTAGTAGTAGTAGTAGTAGTAGTAGTAGTAGTAGTAGTAGTAGTAGTAGTAGTAGTAGTAGTAGTAGTAGTAGTAGTAGTAGTAGTAGTAGTAGTAGTAGTAGTAGTAGTAGTAGTAGTAGTAGTAGTAGTAGTAGTAGTAGTAGTAGTAGTAGTAGTAGTAGTAGTAGTAGTAGTAGTAGTAGTAGTAGTAGTAGTAGTAGTAGTAGTAGTAGTAGTAGTAGTAGTAGTAGTAGTAGTAGTAGTAGTAGTAGTAGTAGTAGTAGTAGTAGTAGTAGTAGTAGTAGTAGTAGTAGTAGTAGTAGTAGTAGTAGTAGTAGTAGTAGTAGTAGTAGTAGTAGTAGTAGTAGTAGTAGTAGTAGTAGTAGTAGTAGTAGTAGTAGTAGTAGTAGTAGTAGTAGTAGTAGTAGTAGTAGTAGTAGTAGTAGTAGTAGTAGTAGTAGTAGTAGTAGTAGTAGTAGTAGTAGTAGTAGTAGTAGTAGTAGAAACGACCGCGATATCTACTGAAAAAGCTGAATTTAAAATTATATCGAAGAACTTTGAGATCAACAACGGACTGTAATGTGCTAACTAGTAAACGAACTAGACTCCAAAGTACAAGCAGCAGGGCATTCTCCGTCGTTGCACCGTTGTTGTGGAATGCTTTATCAAGAGATCTGAGAGCAGTTGAAAATCACAAGAAATTCAAGAAAGAATTATTAAACTGTGCGTAGTTTAAAGAAAATGGACATAATTTTATTGCATTTTTATTTTTATCGAAACTATACAGTTTCCGACTGCATAACATTTGTCAGGGCAAACCCACCATGCCGATAAACAATTGTCTAAATAAATAGTTTTGATTGATTGATTAATTGATAGTAGTAGTAGTAGTAGTAGTAGTAGTAGTAGTAGTAGTAGTAGTAGTAGTAGTAGTAGTAGTAGTAGTAGTAGTAGTAGTAGTAGTAGTAGTAGTAGTAGTAGTAGTAGTAGTAGTAGTAGTAGTAGTAGTAGTAGTAGTAGTAGTAGTAGTAGTAGTAGTAGTAGTAGTAGTAGTAGTAGTAGTAGTAGTAGTAGTAGTAGTAGTAGTAGTAGTAGTAGTAGTAGTAGTAGTAGTAGTAGTAGTAGTAGTAGTAGTAGTAGTAGTAGTAGTAGTAGTAGTAGTAGTAGTAGTAGTAGTAGTAGTAGTAGTAGTAGTAGTAGTAGTAGTAGTAGTAGTAGTAGTAGTAGTAGTAGTAGTAGTAGTAGTAGTAGTAGTAGTAGTAGTAGTAGTAGTAGTAGTAGTAGTAGTAGTAGTAGTAGTAGTAGTAGTAGTAGTAGTAGTAGTAGTAGTAGTAGTAGTAGTAGTAGTAGTAGTAGTAGTAGTAGTAGTAGTAGTAGTAGTAGTAGTAGTAGTAGTAGTAGTAGTAGTAGTAGTAGTAGTAGTAGTAGTAGTAGTAGTAGTAGTAGTAGTAGTAGTAGTAGTAGTAGTAGTAGTAGTAGTAGTAGTAGTAGTAGTAGTAGTAGTAGTAGTAGTAGTAGTAGTAGTAGTAGTAGTAGTAGTAGTAGTAGTAGTAGTAGTAGTAGTAGTAGTAGTAGTAGTAGTAGTAGTAGTAGTAGTAGTAGTAGTAGTAGTAGTAGTAGTAGTAGTAGTAGTAGTAGTAGTAGTAGTAGTAGTAGTAGTAGTAGTAGTAGTAGTAGTAGTAGTAGTAGTAGTAGTAGTAGTAGTAGTAGTAGTAGTAGTAGTAGTAGTAGTAGTAGTAGTAGTAGTAGTAGTAGTAGTAGTAGTAGTAGTAGTAGTAGTAGTAGTAGTAGTAGTAGTAGTAGTAGTAGTAGTAGTAGTAGTAGTAGTAGTAGTAGTAGTAGTAGTAGTAGTAGTAGTAGTAGTAGTAGTAGTAGTAGTAGTAGTAGTAGTAGTAGTAGTAGTAGTAGTAGTAGTAGTAGTAGTAGTAGTAGTAGTAGTAGTAGTAGTAGTAGTAGTAGTAGTAGTAGTAGTAGTAGTAGTAGTAGTAGTAGTAGTAGTAGTAGTAGTAGTAGTAGTAGTAGTAGTAGTAGTAGTAGTAGTAGTAGTAGTAGTAGTAGTAGTAGTAGTAGTAGTAGTAGTAGTAGTAGTAGTAGTAGTAGTAGTAGTAGTAGTAGTAGTAGTAGTAGTAGTAGTAGTAGTAGTAGTAGTAGTAGTAGTAGTAGTAGTAGTAGTAGTAGTAGTAGTAGTAGTAGTAGTAGTAGTAGTAGTAGTAGTAGTAGTAGTAGTAGTAGTAGTAGTAGTAGTAGTAGTAGTAGTAGTAGTAGTAGTAGTAGTAGTAGTAGTAGTAGTAGTAGTAGTAGTAGTAGTAGTAGTAGTAGTAGTAGTAGTAGTAGTAGTAGTAGTAGTAGTAGTAGTAGTAGTAGTAGTAGTAGTAGTAGTAGTAGTAGTAGTAGTAGTAGTAGTAGTAGTAGTAGTAGTAGTAGTAGTAGTAGTAGTAGTAGTAGTAGTAGTAGTAGTAGTAGTAGTAGTAGTAGTAGTAGTAGTAGTAGTAGTAGTAGTAGTAGTAGTAGTAGTAGTAGTAGTAGTAGTAGTAGTAGTAGTAGTAGTAGTAGTAGTAGTAGTAGTAGTAGTAGTAGTAGTAGTAGTAGTAGTAGTAGTAGTAGTAGTAGTAGTAGTAGTAGTAGTAGTAGTAGTAGTAGTAGTAGTAGTAGTAGTAGTAGTAGTAGTAGTAGTAGTAGTAGTAGTAGTAGTAGTAGTAGTAGTAGTAGTAGTAGTAGTAGTAGTAGTAGTAGTAGTAGTAGTAGTAGTAGTAGTAGTAGTAGTAGTAGTAGTAGTAGTAGTAGTAGTAGTAGTAGTAGTAGTAGTAGTAGTAGTAGTAGTAGTAGTAGTAGTAGTAGTAGTAGTAGTAGTAGTAGTAGTAGTAGTAGTAGTAGTAGTAGTAGTAGTAGTAGTAGTAGTAGTAGTAGTAGTAGTAGTAGTAGTAGTAGTAGTAGTAGTAGTAGTAGTAGTAGTAGTAGTAGTAGTAGTAGTAGTAGTAGTAGTAGTAGTAGTAGTAGTAGTAGTAGTAGTAGTAGTAGTAGTAGTAGTAGTAGTAGTAGTAGTAGTAGTAGTAGTAGTAGTAGTAGTAGTAGTAGTAGTAGTAGTAGTAGTAGTAGTAGTAGTAGTAGTAGTAGTAGTAGTAGTAGTAGTAGTAGTAGTAGTAGTAGTAGTAGTAGTAGTAGTAGTAGTAGTAGTAGTAGTAGTAGTAGTAGTAGTAGTAGTAGTAGTAGTAGTAGTAGTAGTAGTAGTAGTAGTAGTAGTAGTAGTAGTAGTAGTAGTAGTAGTAGTAGTAGTAGTAGTAGTAGTAGTAGTAGTAGTAGTAGTAGTAGTAGTAGTAGTAGTAGTAGTAGTAGTAGTAGTAGTAGTAGTAGTAGTAGTAGTAGTAGTAGTAGTAGTAGTAGTAGTAGTAGTAGTAGTAGTAGTAGTAGTAGTAGTAGTAGTAGTAGTAGTAGTAGTAGTAGTAGTAGTAGTAGTAGTAGTAGTAGTAGTAGTAGTAGTAGTAGTAGTAGTAGTAGTAGTAGTAGTAGTAGTAGTAGTAGTAGTAGTAGTAGTAGTAGTAGTAGTAGTAGTAGTAGTAGTAGTAGTAGTAGTAGTAGTAGTAGTAGTAGTAGTAGTAGTAGTAGTAGTAGTAGTAGTAGTAGTAGTAGTAGTAGTAGTAGTAGTAGTAGTAGTAGTAGTAGTAGTAGTAGTAGTAGTAGTAGTAGTAGTAGTAGTAGTAGTAGTAGTAGTAGTAGTAGTAGTAGTAGTAGTAGTAGTAGTAGTAGTAGTAGTAGTAGTAGTAGTAGTAGTAGTAGTAGTAGTAGTAGTAGTAGTAGTAGTAGTAGTAGTAGTAGTAGTAGTAGTAGTAGTAGTAGTAGTAGTAGTAGTAGTAGTAGTAGTAGTAGTAGTAGTAGTAGTAGTAGTAGTAGTAGTAGTAGTAGTAGTAGTAGTAGTAGTAGTAGTAGTAGTAGTAGTAGTAGTAGTAGTAGTAGTAGTAGTAGTAGTAGTAGTAGTAGTAGTAGTAGTAGTAGTAGTAGTAGTAGTAGTAGTAGTAGTAGTAGTAGTAGTAGTAGTAGTAGTAGTAGTAGTAGTAGTAGTAGTAGTAGTAGTAGTAGTAGTAGTAGTAGTAGTAGTAGTAGTAGTAGTAGTAGTAGTAGTAGTAGTAGTAGTAGTAGTAGTAGTAGTAGTAGTAGTAGTAGTAGTAGTAGTAGTAGTAGTAGTAGTAGTAGTAGTAGTAGTAGTAGTAGTAGTAGTAGTAGTAGTAGTAGTAGTAGTAGTAGTAGTAGTAGTAGTAGTAGTAGTAGTAGTAGTAGTAGTAGTAGTAGTAGTAGTAGTAGTAGTAGTAGTAGTAGTAGTAGTAGTAGTAGTAGTAGTAGTAGTAGTAGTAGTAGTAGTAGTAGTAGTAGTAGTAGTAGTAGTAGTAGTAGTAGTAGTAGTAGTAGTAGTAGTAGTAGTAGTAGTAGTAGTAGTAGTAGTAGTAGTAGTAGTAGTAGTAGTAGTAGTAGTAGTAGTAGTAGTAGTAGTAGTAGTAGTAGTAGTAGTAGTAGTAGTAGTAGTAGTAGTAGTAGTAGTGTAGTAGTAGTAGTAGTAGTAGTAGTAGTAGTAGTAGTAGTAGTAGTAGTAGTAGTAGTAGTAGTAGTAGTAGTAGTAGTAGTAGTAGTAGTAGTAGTAGTAGTAGTAGTAGTAGTAGTAGTAGTAGTAGTAGTAGTAGTAGTAGTAGTAGTAGTAGTAGTAGTAGTAGTAGTAGTAGTAGTAGTAGTAGTAGTAGTAGTAGTAGTAGTAGTAGTAGTAGTAGTAGTAGTAGTAGTAGTAGTAGTAGTAGTAGTAGTAGTAGTAGTAGTAGTAGTAGTAGTAGTAGTAGTAGTAGTAGTAGTAGTAGTAGTAGTAGTAGTAGTAGTAGTAGTAGTAGTAGTAGTAGTAGTAGTAGTAGTAGTAGTAGTAGTAGTAGTAGTAGTAGTAGTAGTAGTAGTAGTAGTAGTAGTAGTAGTAGTAGTAGTAGTAGTAGTAGTAGTAGTAGTAGTAGTAGTAGTAGTAGTAGTAGTAGTAGTAGTAGTAGTAGTAGTAGTAGTAGTAGTAGTAGTAGTAGTAGTAGTAGTAGTAGTAGTAGTAGTAGTAGTAGTAGTAGTAGTAGTAGTAGTAGTAGTAGTAGTAGTAGTAGTAGTAGTAGTAGTAGTAGTAGTAGTAGTAGTAGTAGTAGTAGTAGTAGTAGTAGTAGTAGTAGTAGTAGTAGTAGTAGTAGTAGTAGTAGTAGTAGTAGTAGTAGTAGTAGTAGTAGTAGTAGTAGTAGTAGTAGTAGTAGTAGTAGTAGAAACGACCGCGATATCTACTGAAAAAGCTGAATTTAAAATTATATCGAAGAACTTTGAGATCAACAACGGACTGTAATGTGCTAACTAGTAAACGAACTAGACTCCAAAGTACAAGCAGCAGGGCATTCTCCGTCGTTGCACCGTTGTTGTGGAATGCTTTATCAAGAGATCTGAGAGCAGTTGAAAATCACAAGAAATTCAAGAAAGAATTATTAAACTATGCGTAGTTTAAAGAAAATGGACATAATTTTATTGCATTTTTATTTTTATCGAAACTATACAGTTTCCGACTGCATAACATTTGTCAGGGCAAACCCACCATGCCGATAAACAATTGTCTAAATAAATAGTTTTGATTGATTGATTAATTGATAGTAGTAGTAGTAGTAGTAGTAGTAGTAGTAGTAGTAGTAGTAGTAGTAGTAGTAGTAGTAGTAGTAGTAGTAGTAGTAGTAGTAGTAGTAGTAGTAGTAGTAGTAGTAGTAGTAGTAGTAGTAGTAGTAGTAGTAGTAGTAGTAGTAGTAGTAGTAGTAGTAGTAGTAGTAGTAGTAGTAGTAGTAGTAGTAGTAGTAGTAGTAGTAGTAGTAGTAGTAGTAGTAGTAGTAGTAGTAGTAGTAGTAGTAGTAGTAGTAGTAGTAGTAGTAGTAGTAGTAGTAGTAGTAGTAGTAGTAGTAGTAGTAGTAGTAGTAGTAGTAGTAGTAGTAGTAGTAGTAGTAGTAGTAGTAGTAGTAGTAGTAGTAGTAGTAGTAGTAGTAGTAGTAGTAGTAGTAGTAGTAGTAGTAGTAGTAGTAGTAGTAGTAGTAGTAGTAGTAGTAGTAGTAGTAGTAGTAGTAGTAGTAGTAGTAGTAGTAGTAGTAGTAGTAGTAGTAGTAGTAGTAGTAGTAGTAGTAGTAGTAGTAGTAGTAGTAGTAGTAGTAGTAGTAGTAGTAGTAGTAGTAGTAGTAGTAGTAGTAGTAGTAGTAGTAGTAGTAGTAGTAGTAGTAGTAGTAGTAGTAGTAGTAGTAGTAGTAGTAGTAGTAGTAGTAGTAGTAGTAGTAGTAGTAGTAGTAGTAGTAGTAGTAGTAGTAGTAGTAGTAGTAGTAGTAGTAGTAGTAGTAGTAGTAGTAGTAGTAGTAGTAGTAGTAGTAGTAGTAGTAGTAGTAGTAGTAGTAGTAGTAGTAGTAGTAGTAGTAGTAGTAGTAGTAGTAGTAGTAGTAGTAGTAGTAGTAGTAGTAGTAGTAGTAGTAGTAGTAGTAGTAGTAGTAGTAGTAGTAGTAGTAGTAGTAGTAGTAGTAGTAGTAGTAGTAGTAGTAGTAGTAGTAGTAGTAGTAGTAGTAGTAGTAGTAGTAGTAGTAGTAGTAGTAGTAGTAGTAGTAGTAGTAGTAGTAGTAGTAGTAGTAGTAGTAGTAGTAGTAGTAGTAGTAGTAGTAGTAGTAGTAGTAGTAGTAGTAGTAGTAGTAGTAGTAGTAGTAGTAGTAGTAGTAGTAGTAGTAGTAGTAGTAGTAGTAGTAGTAGTAGTAGTAGTAGTAGTAGTAGTAGTAGTAGTAGTAGTAGTAGTAGTAGTAGTAGTAGTAGTAGTAGTAGTAGTAGTAGTAGTAGTAGTAGTAGTAGTAGTAGTAGTAGTAGTAGTAGTAGTAGTAGTAGTAGTAGTAGTAGTAGTAGTAGTAGTAGTAGTAGTAGTAGTAGTAGTAGTAGTAGTAGTAGTAGTAGTAGTAGTAGTAGTAGTAGTAGTAGTAGTAGTAGTAGTAGTAGTAGTAGTAGTAGTAGTAGTAGTAGTAGTAGTAGTAGTAGTAGTAGTAGTAGTAGTAGTAGTAGTAGTAGTAGTAGTAGTAGTAGTAGTAGTAGTAGTAGTAGTAGTAGTAGTAGTAGTAGTAGTAGTAGTAGTAGTAGTAGTAGTAGTAGTAGTAGTAGTAGTAGTAGTAGTAGTAGTAGTAGTAGTAGTAGTAGTAGTAGTAGTAGTAGTAGTAGTAGTAGTAGTAGTAGTAGTAGTAGTAGTAGTAGTAGTAGTAGTAGTAGTAGTAGTAGTAGTAGTAGTAGTAGTAGTAGTAGTAGTAGTAGTAGTAGTAGTAGTAGTAGTAGTAGTAGTAGTAGTAGTAGTAGTAGTAGTAGTAGTAGTAGTAGTAGTAGTAGTAGTAGTAGTAGTAGTAGTAGTAGTAGTAGTAGTAGTAGTAGTAGTAGTAGTAGTAGTAGTAGTAGTAGTAGTAGTAGTAGTAGTAGTAGTAGTAGTAGTAGTAGTAGTAGTAGTAGTAGTAGTAGTAGTAGTAGTAGTAGTAGTAGTAGTAGTACGAGATTTAGGTTTTAAATTCTTTACAATTATTTATTTCTAAGTTACAATTTTTCTATAGATTGTTTTATTATATATTTCTATATTTTATATCTAGTATGGAATGTTCATTATATTTTATGAAATATTTGTGTAATTTAGACGTAATATTATTATTTTACATTTAATTTACATACATTTTATTAAGTCGATTAGTTTTTAATTCTTTTATTTAAAAATAATAGATTTGTATATATAGATATATTGTCTATACAATAGTTTATTTATAAATAATATAATAGTTATTTTGGTAAATATATCATTTTATTTGTGTGTTCTATTTATGCATTGCTACATAATAACTAAATAATAATTTTTATAGACATAATATATTACTGTTATTATTTAATATTGATTTTATACATACTTACGTCATCAATAAGGCTGTTGTAAGTATCAATATGTGCATGTTGTTATTATTTTTATTATACCAAATGTATTCAGTTTTAACAATGTTTATTTTGAGTTAATTTTCATTTTTTCCACCCAATGGAAATGATATGACTATATATAAACAATAAATAAAATACATCAAATAATACAAAAGAAATGATATATTGCAAAACATAATATGAACGGGATTTATTCCGAAAGTGTATTGTTATGATTCCGAGTTATACATTTTATTAACAAGACTGTGACTTACTTTTATAATATTTGTAGCTAATTTTTACTATGACATGTATATACCATTGTAGATTACCGATTAGTAATTATTATGTAAAGAGGATTTATTCAATAAATAATAATAAAATATAATTTCTATACCAATGTATTACTAGTCAATATTTTATTTTATAATCATTTAATAGCAATACTATAATTTTAACTTGGCTATAGTCTAAGTACCTTACATATATATATATTTAAATGTTATGATATTCATAAACTAAAATATCGCAACATTTTTTAAAAATTATTTACAGATAATATACAAAATACCAAAACATCGATTATTGACATGGTCATTATTATTTAAAATTATGGAATCATTGAAACAAGAAGATGATTTAGAAATAAAAGGTTTACATTGATTTATAACAATATTATGAATACAATATAAATAAATGTAGTATATATAGTTTGATATTATTTAACTATTTAATGTATATGTAAATTATGAACAATATTGATTTATTTAGCATATACTTACTATGCTCAAGTTGTGATTACTTATTATGAACTTTTTAGACTATAGCATAGCGCAGCCGTCTCTCGAACAGATATTCATAGACTTTGCAGAGGAGTGCGATATAAAGGTTGAGCCTAACAAGTCGAAACTAGATATTTATCTAACGCGGACTGATAGTTTTGACTTCTACAACGTACTTGATAATGTGGAATGCAATGCTTCGGAGAAATATGCAGTCGATACAATGGACCAACATTTAAATAAGGATTACATACCTCATTCACTATTGAATCCTAATAATCGATATGTGCGTAACGAAGATACATTGTCCTCTAAAGATGTTAATGTTATATCAAAGATTAATGATTCGAGACAATTTATTAATAGTAATTTTAGAAATGATGTACCTAATCAAACATTAGATCGGAATATAAGAAATAAAAGTTCTATATACAATTCAATACAAAACGTTGATCGTAAGCAAAGTAATAGATTGCAAAGTCACAATTCACAACATATATTTGATCATAATATTGGAAAAAATATATCTAATTCAATTTTAAATATGAATATAAGAAAGGAAAATTATATATGCGATTCAAGAGAACCCTTTGATCATAAACAAAGTAATGCATTACGAAGTCAGAGTACGCGAATTAATTTTGATCATAATATTAGAAAAAATATATCTAATGAAATTTTAAATAGGAATATAAGAAATGAAAGTTCTATATACGATTCAAGACAAAACTTTAATCGTAGAGAAAGTAATAGATCGCGAAATCTCAATTCCCCAACTATTGTTGATCTTAATATTAGAAAAAATTTATCTAATGAAATTTTAAATAGGAATATAAGAAATGAAAGTTCTATATACGATTCAAGACAAAACTTTAATCGTATAGAAAGTAATAGATCGCGAAATCTCAATTCACCAAATATTGTTGATCTTAATATTAGAAATAATTTATCTAATACTATTTTAAATCCGGAAATAAGAAATACAAATTCTATAAATGATTCTAGACAAAACTTTAATCGTAGAGAAAGCATTAGATCGCGAAATCTCAATTCACCAACTATTGTTGATCTTAATATTAGAAATAATTTATCTAATACTATTTTAAATCCAGAAATAAGAAATAAAAGTTCTATAAATGATTCAAGACAAAACTTTAATCGTAGAGAAAGCATTAGATCGCGAAATTTCAATTCACCAACTATTGTTGATCTTAATATTAGAAATAATTTATCTAATACTATTTTAAATCCAGAAATAAGAAATAAAAGTTCTATAAATGATTCAAGACAAAACTTTAATCGTAGAGAAAGCAGTAGATTGCGAAATTTCAATTCACCAAATATTGTTGATCTTAATATTAGAAATAATTTATCTAATACTATTTTAAATCGGGAAATAAGAAATAAAAGTTCTATAAATGTTTCAAGACAAAACTTTAATCGTAGAGAAAGTAGTAGATCGCGAAATCTCAATTCACCAAATATTGTTGATCTTAATATTAGAAATAATTTATCTAATACTATTTTAAATCCGGAAATAAGAAATAAAAGTTCTATAAATGTTTCAAGACAAAACTTTAATCGTAGAGAAAGTAGTAGATCGCGAAATCTCAATTCACCAAATATTGTTGATCTTAATATTAGAAATAATTTATCTAATACTATTTTAAATCCGGAAATAAGAAATAAAAGTTCTATAAATGTTTCAAGACAAAACTTTAATCGAAGAGAAAGTAGTAGATCGCGAAATCTCAATTCACCAAATATTGTTGATCTTAATATTAGAAATAATTTATCTAATACTATTTTAAATCCGGAAATAAGAAATAAAAGTTCTATAAATGTTTCAAGACAAAACTTTAATCGAAGAGAAAGTAGTAGATCGCGAAATCTCAATTCACCAAATATTGTTGATCTTAATATTAGAAATAATTTATCTAATACTATTTTAAATCCGGAAATAAGAAATGAAATTCCTATAAACGATTCAAGACAAAACTTTAATCCTAGACAAAGTAGTAAATTGCAAAATTCACAAAATATTTATGATCATAATATTAAAAATTACTTATCTACTAATAATTTAAAACGGAATTTACGAAATTAAAGTTTTTTTTCTTATTCTTTTTTTCTTATTCAAGAAAACTCTTTAATCATAATGAATTGCGCTGTCGGAATTCGAAGCAATTGAATGAAAATGACTTCACAAATGAATTGCGAAATCAAAAATTAATTCAATTCAATGATCATAACATGAGCAATGATATATCTGCACTAATTGCAAGGAAATCACCCATTCGCGTGACAATAATAGGACGGATGCAAGGTGATGGAACGAGATATAAAAAGTATATTTTCTGGTAATTGTGTAACGAAATTTACTAAAATAATATAAAAAACCCATAATGAGTAGAACTGTTATGTATTCATATTAACATAAAGGGTAAACGATTATCAATATATAATAAAATGTCATATACTATATAATAATAATACATCATAATAAACATAATACACATATATAAATTATCTTTTAATAAAATCATGGTTTGAAAATATTGAGTTTAAATTATTATAAAAGTATTTATGATAAATATAATATACTAGATGCAATAGACATTGCATTGCCAGTTATACGATTGCATATTTTATGCAATTTTAACACATGTAGTTACGTATTTTTTGTAGTATTTTTTTAATATGCAAATATACAAAATCTAGCTCATTTGAACCCGGTGATAACTGAAATATTATATTCAATAATATTGTAGAAAACAACTAATTCTACATTCTAGAGTGCTTAGGGATGGTTATATTGATATATATATATATATATATATATATATAGATACCTGTTTAATTAATATTATAATTCCTCTTAAACTAAATTACTTCATATCTAAGAGGGAAGATCATAATTTGAATCTTTAAAATTATTGATGATGTTTAATAAAATGATAACTATCTTGAGACATGTCCATGTCCTTATTTATAAGGTTTCTTAGTCTACATGTCTATGTAATAATAATTGTTTAGCTATTATCATGAATATCTAGAAATAAATAATAATTTAATAACATATTTGAGTTTTTCTGTTTATTTACCTTATATATGAACTTTATAATTCTGTATAAATGATTAATAATATTTGTAGTTATATGTTATCTCTATATATAAAATCGAGTTATCTAGATTAATATTAATAATATATGGAAACAGTATAATATGTCCAATATAGGGTAATGTGTTTCTATATATATGTTTAATTATATATAATGCATTTTATCAGATAATATACAACTTTTTTTTTTATTAAAAATATATAATTCTTAAACGAAATCTATTTATACACCATATAAGATATTATTTATTCTTTTTGATCTCGGTGTCTAAAACTAAATATGAATTTTCGCATTTTTCGTTAACATAAGTTATTATTCAACTGATTTATGGAAAATATAAATATTGCAAAATAACGGATATATAGAAATATACATTTGCTGTGAAATTTACATTTACTGTATATATTCAGGAAATGACATGTGATGTATTTTTCAACAGTCCCAAGTAGTTAATAAATTAAAAAAAACGCTGTATTGTCCTATGTATATTTGTAATTATAATTTATAATACTTTGCAAGACATTTGCAAATAGGTACTAGGGTCATCTATAACATTAAAATAATCTAAAAATAAAAAGGAAATAGAAATGTAGAATGTGGCTTTTTATTCATACATAGCACACGATATGTTTTCATAAATAAACACATTTAATAAACATTAAAAATATCACACAATCACAGTAGATTACATATAATACAATATATCGATACCATTTATTAATGAGTCTTCAAGTTATTGTTTATATGGTCATCCATAAGTATAAGTATGTCATTATAATGAAGTACTTCACAAAAGTAAGGTATACATGCATATATATATATGTGTATTGCTTTTATTAAGTAGTTCATATCTTCAGACATTTGAATATAGGCCTATAATTAAATATGTTTGATGTGGTCAGCTTATAATTTATCGTTTAATAGACAATTATTTAATTATAATCCTTTACTCAAATTTACGAGGGTGTTAGGCACATAATATGATACAGGTAATCCACATACAAATACCTTAATTTTGCGAATTACTTAATTATAATAACATACTTATTTATATATTTTATACATACTTACGAATGACAATATAAACTTTAATAACTTTAAGATGTATACTATTCAATATTAATTATTAACATTCCATATAGGAATAGGTAATTACTACCAACTTATGAAAATTAAAATTGTTATTTGTTATAGACGACAATCTTATACATTCAGGATAAAATATATATATTTGTACTAGAAAGTGTATACACTATATTATACAGATTATAAGATTCAAACAAATATATAGCATGATTGAAATTATCGAATATATATATTAAATACAATTCGTTAACAATTGGATGACATTTGTATTCGTTTCCGCAGGAAAATATAGAAATTAATTTCTCAACAAATCACTCATATTCTAAATATACGAATATTAATATTGAAAATTCTCTACTTTCTATTGATGAGCATTTTGGTATGGCTATTATATACGTTGTCATCGCTTATATTCAATATAGGAAAGTATACTTTATTGTTTACAATCAAAGAATCACAGTCTTATATAATATGATGTATTAGTATTGTAACATACCTACGATTTAGCTAATTTAATTATAGACAAAATGGCCTCCCATGTTTTAACAACATATTGTGTTTATTCGCTCACAATAATACCATGTATAGCATTTAGTATAGATGTCCATGTTTATTTACATACTAATATATATACACATAACATATTCCAATTTTATTAAACCGAAACATGTATATATGTCAATTATTATAAAACCGTTAAGTAGTATTTCTTCCATTCATCTATCCGTATTGAATAAATCTAACGTAAAATGTATGAAAAATAAAAGATACTGAAGGAAATATGGGCTATAATATTTAGTCATATTAATCCAGGAAACTGATCATTGGGCTACTTCATCCATATGTATTTAGCTATTATCATCTACAAGTTATAACATTATCTGGGATATGAGTGAAATGCAGCTTAAGAAACTAAGAAACCATACTTTTGTATTGTCCCCAACATATTTGCTTTATGTGACTTAACAAATAATGGCATACTCCACACATACAGATATTACACATGTATAATTAATGTATTTAACACATTTTTTATATTATATTGAGAATGTTATTATATTAAATAATTAAATATTATAAAATAATAAAATGATATCAACTTAAATTATAATAATATATTTATTTATAATAGCTTATATAAATTATATTATAAATACACAGTGGTAATTTTATATATAATAATATGTTTATGTATAAATATATTTTAGCATGGTATTATGAGGTTAGTTTAAACTAACCTTAATTTAAATACATCAAGATACACAACTACGATATTTATATAGTCAGTTGTTTTACAAATATTAGTTTTTATAGTTACGATTATGATTTATGGAACATTTTAATATCCATAGCGCGCCGTTATACAAATCAAACATTAGAAAATTTAAAAATGTAATTACACGCGTGTATAGATACGATATAGAAAGAGTCACACAAAAAGCGGAAAGAAATAGTAATAACGAAGCTAGATATTCATTCTTTTAATAGCCGCGGCTAAGAGTTCAACTACTTGGAGTTCCTTTAAAGGAATGAATATCTTGCGTCGTTATTACTATTTCTTTTCGCTTTTCGTGTTACTCTTTCTATATCGTATATATTATTTATATGTTAGATAATAATAAATTATGTATAGATGTTAATGATACCATTTAAGTGATGGATAAGACGACTCGTATTTCTTTTGAATTTAGCTATTTATTGACTTATCCCGAATGGGATTTACAGGATCCTGTAACGTTTTAATAGCACATAAATGTAGTAAGGATGATTGCTCAGTTACGGTCAAATTTAAAAAAGGTAAATTTACAAAAAAGTTCGTTTACTTAGGATTTTGATATAATATATATTGTAGTCTTGTATTAAAATATTTCGGATCGAGACAGATCATTTCTAATGAACGTAATTTAAATACCCAATAAGTATAGATTATTGTATATTGTAATTCATATATCTTATAATATTATAAAACCCTCGTTTATTGTTATTTTGGTATTCGGTACTTTGTTGTGTTCGTACTTTGTTGTGTAACTATAGTTGCACCACAAAGTACCGAATTTCATAATACCAAGCTACAGTTATAGCAATAACTACAGCAATAATACTACAGTTATAGCAATAACTATAACTAGTTTTCTTCTGTGAGTCAAGTTAACACACGATAAGGTGTTTGTATAGTTTATTCTCGAAGTAAGTCACTTGTATATTATATGATATTGGAATATGTAGTAGAGGTTATTTTGGAGTTTTGGTTATTATGTAGTTCATTACATATATGAAAGGAGTTTTACACGATGTGAAAATAACTCAGCTCTGTATTTGTAGATTTAAAAATGTTATCGTATAGAATGCTTGTACTTGTGGGGGTATATTGGTAATGCATATAGTTAAGCTTACCTATATGCAGTTATAAGTGATTGGATGTGCGGAGTTTTGGAGTTAGCTCTAATTAGAAGAACATTCTAAATGAAAAAAACATTAGGTTCCAGCGTCAACTTTGTTATTTGTATGAATACTGATCTACCCGGAAAACAAATTCGAGTAATTTAATTTTTTGCGTACGTATTTTCTTTTATGTTAACCAATACGTTTTATAACATACGGAAATATTATATAAAACTATTGCAAAATTTTGTTTGCCAGGTAGGTTCGTATACCATACAATGTACGACGTAAACTCATAATAGTATACTGTTTCCGTAACTGCATAATAAAATGTAATGATATCACAATACTAATTAAACACGAAAACGGGATTCAATATGTACAATTTAATATTCAATAATATAGATTTACTAGTGTTCAAAATAGTATTATGTTTATATAATTTAATGGAACTGAAATTATACCTTTTATTATATGATCCTTAAATTATATTATTATTTTTTTAGGTAAATATATTTATTTTATAACGCCATATTTCAATATATATTTTATAGGTTTATCTAATTTAGTAATATATTCTCTCAGAAAACCTTCTAATAATATCACTTTGATATATCACAAATTAATTTACAACACAAATTATATATCTATATTTACTTGAATAATGGTTATAATAATAGTTAATATTATAGTTATATATGGCAGGCTATAATAACTAGACGTTATACCCAATATTAACTTGGGTAATCTTGGTTTATAAATTAAAATATTATTATAATAATTACCATATAAGTCAAGATTACTAATATCTTGGTAATCTTGGATACAACTATAATTTATAAAATGCATTCTCTGAAATATTATGTATTTTATCATATATATAGACTGTCTAACAATATCTATGATTATTATATATTAAATTTGATAATCTTTGAAAGTGACATTTTTAAAATCATGCCAAATGATATTTTTAAAAAATATTTCAAAATATTATTTAATATATATCAATTATAAACAAACTAGCATTAATTCTAAATTAAAAAATATATGCAATAACCCTTTTATTTGTAATTACTTTTCTCAGAAATTTACCGGTAAAGTTAGACGTCTCGCAGTCAGCAAATTTTACAGTTCAATAGAAATGGATGATCCAAAAGTTTTAGAAATTTTAGAACCTCTACAGCTCTATGTGAAAGAACAGGTTTTAACTAATTCATATATTAATTAATATATTATTTATAATAATGTTATTATATAAACTATTTTGATTTGATTGCTGTTACTATTATTTAATCTTTCATATTTGAATACATTTAAATAGTTATCTAGTTATTAATTTATTTATGATTATTCACTAATAATCAACCAAACTAAACTCTTATGACTTCTAAAACTATACATGTAACTGATAAGTTACCAATACTATTATAGTGAATACATTTGTATTGAAATAATCATGAACCAATTAATAAAAGAATATAAGAATTTTAAATGGATTCATAATAGATTGCATTGTAAATATTTTCTGTATATATTTTAATGCGTAGTCTAGTGAGGAGGGGTGTTGTTATGGTCAAGCGATCACTAATATAATGAAAGAATATATTTAACCATGGTGGACTATTAATTCCATTGATCTTGTGACATGTGTTTAATTAGTTTAATTAGACATGTGTTTAATTAGCAGATCAGTACTATATATGTGACATATTATAAAAGTATACTTATAATATATTAACTGTATTAATAGAAATAAATAAAAGTGATAATGTTTATAGAATTTATTTATCAATATAATGAATATATGTAGACCAGATGAAACTCTGATACAAAATGTATGTTATGATATAAATAATGATAATGGCCAAATTAAACATACATATATCTATATGTCAGATCAATAAAATGTGTATCGATATATATCAAATGAATTTAAAATATATTTATATAAATTCTATTTATAGACATTGCTATCCATTAATCTTTACTAAAATATTAATTTAATATATTAAGTATGAATAACCTTTCCTCTTCAATAATTTCATATTTCATCTAACCTCTGTTACTCATTAATTCTAATGGTATTTCTCCTTCCACTAATTATATAGCATGTTCCCTTAAATGCTATTCAATTACATTCCTCGAGTAACAACAGTTAATTATAATTTTGGAAACAATTCCACCACATACTTAACGGGTCTATAGGCCTCACTTATCTGATCTATCTAGTGTCACGAATATTTAATACATTTTATATAAGTGTGTAGATAGTGTGTAGATTATAATATAAAGTAATGGCTGGTGTTTATTTATTACAATCATAGCAACTGTGAAATAATATTTGTATTGAAAACCATTTAAAAATATTTGTATATATATTAAAATATAATTTATATATAACAAATAATTTATACATTATTTTATGTTTCCATATTCATATAAACTATAAACCTTTAAATCTCACAAATGATTAATTATCACCACCAAAAGATTATCTAACTGCTCACAAAGACTATATAGTCTGCATATATATACTCTCTATACACTTTCAGGGAGATATGGTTCGCCAACTCAAGTCTGACAATGCCGCAGCAAATGATGTTAAGGCTGCAGTCAGCGAGTTGAAACAGCGCAAGAAGAGGCTCGAAGATAAGGTATCCATTCTACACTAGACTTATTAAATCCGAGGTACAATTCAAATTATTTATGTATTTTATCATACGCCAAGTTTAAATTGTGTTACAATATGTTACAATACAATACAATATAACTTCTTATCTATTTTTAGTATTTTTGATTCAATGCTACCGTCGAAGAACACACGTGTATTAATATATTGATACCCCTACTCAGGGTTAACTTAGTGTCCGTACAGGATGTCTCGACGCACCCATAACATCACATTTACACCATTTAAAGGTGTTAGAGTTGTCAGCTGAAATAGAAAAGGATATGATCGATCGCGTGAAACTCGAAGATTTACTGAAGCAGAAATTCTTTTACGATATGAGCTTTTCAATTTACGGAGGTTTGATTTTATATAATATTATATAATCTCGACGTTCTCTATTTATCCATATTAATACATGTATTGCGCAGGTGTAGCAGGGCTATACGACTATGGGCCAATGGGCTGTGCGATGAAGTCAAACATTCTACAGGTTCTTTTTAAACTCCGGTTGAATATCATAACTATTATGAAGTTCTTATATCAACTATTTCTCATTAGCATTTATAGTTTGTAAGAAATGGATACACATAATGAAATGATATACAGATCTGGAGGAATCACTTCGTGCTGGAGGAGCAGATGCTTGAGATTGATTGTTCAATAATGACTCCTGAACATGTATTGAAGTTTGTATGGCTAGCTTCTGTTGATTTGATTTTTGTAGCCATACATCTATAGATTATACTTATGGGTTATTCCTGTAGGTATACCTAATATTGTACCCTATAGGTTATATCTAATAGTGTACACAATAGGTTATAACTAATATTGTATCCCATAAGTCATATCTAATATCGTAGCCTATAGGTTATATCTAATATTGTATACTATAGATTATATCTAATATTGTACACTATAGATTATATCTAATATTGTACACTATAGGTTATATCTAATAATGTATACAATAGGTTATAACTAATATTGTATCCTATAGGTCATATCTAATATCTTACCCTATAGGTTATATCTAATATTGTACACTATAGGTTATATCTAATAGTGTACACAATAGGTTATAACTAATATTGTACACTATAGGTTATATCTAATATTGTAAACTATAGGTTATATCTAATATTGTACACAATAGGTTATATCTAATATTGTACAATATAGGTTAAACCTAATATTGTACCCTATAGGTTAAACCTAATATTGTAACCTATATATTATATCTAATAGTGTACCTTATAGGTTATACCCCTAGGGTATAATATTATTTTCATATGTGACAAAATAATCCGTAATTCTTTTTAGTTTGTTAAATATAGATTGGTTCTACTTCAGTGAAAGTAAGTTCTCATTGTCGTTGCCTGTATTTACTGCGAGCAATGACCTATATTGTATATTCACTTATTTCAGAGCTAGTGGACATGTTGAGAAGTTTGCTGATGTCATGGTTAAAGATTTAAAAACTGGGGAATGTTTCAGAACAGATCATTTAATCGAAGGTTTATTCATAATGATTTGTCCATAAGTATAATTTTGATTTGTACTTAATTTGTATATATTTACATAATTCTCATTATATTGATCATGCATCGTTGGTATTTAGCCCATTTTGAAAAAGTACTCGCTGATAAGAAAACTACTCCTGAAATGCGAAAGGAAATTCTACCCATACTACCTATGGTATTTAATAAATCTTTCTCTGATTACTATTGTTCACATCAATTATAGAACTGTATTAATTAAGTCACATTTTTTTCATAATAATGCGTGGCTAGTATTTCGTTAGCCACGATTAATTATATAGGGTAATCACTATTATTTATTATTGATCTCCTGCGATGTAACTATATGTCCATTGCTATGTTCCCATCTCTCATGCTCTACCTTACTCCTCTCTCATGCTCTACCTTACTCCTCTCTCATGCTCTACCTTACTCCTCTCTCATGCTCTACCTTACTCCTCTCTCATGCTCTACCTTACTCCTCTCTCATGCTCTACCTTACTCCTCTCTCATGCTCTACCTTACTCCTCTCTCATGCTCTACCTTACTCCTCTCTCATGCTCTACCTTACTCCTCTCTCATGCTCTACCTTACTCCTCTCTCATGCTCTACCTTACTCCTCTCTCATGCTCTACCTTACTCCTCTCTCATGCTCTACCTTACTCCTCTCTCATGCTCTACCTTACTCCTCTCTCATGCTCTACCTTACTCCTCTCTCATGCTCTACCTTACTCCTCTCTCATGCTCTACCTTACTCCTCTCTCATGCTCTACCTTACTCCTCTCTCATGCTCTACCTTACTCCTCTCTCATGCTCTACCTTACTCCTCTCTCATGCTCTACCTTACTCCTCTCTCATGCTCTACCTTACTCTACTCTCATGCTCTACCTTACTCCTCTCTCATGCTCTTCATTACTCCTCTCTCATGCTCTACCTTACTCCTCTCTCATGCCCTACCTTACTCCTCTCTCATGCTCTACCTTACTCCTCTCACAGATCGAATCCATGAGCATCGAACGAATGCAATTGACGATTGAGAAATTCGACATCAAATCTCCGTCGAGTGGAAACAATCTCGGAGTGCCTCAGCAATTCAATCTGATGTTCGCCACTTCCATTGGTCCTGCCGGCTACATGAAAGGGTTATAATGCCGGCGATCTGTTCTCCATAGAGTTTCTTTGTATTTACCCTTTCTACGATTTCTTTTCTGTTTACGATTTAATGTATTTTATTACATTTATTTATCTCAATTATTTTGATATCGGCATGTAATCGAATGTTATCAATTTCGTAGTTCTCCACTCATTTTTGCAAAATATCCGCAGATTTTTGAGGCCAGAAACGTCGCAGGGAATCTTTGTGAATTTCAAACGTCTGCTTGACTTCAACTGTGGTAAACTGCCCTTTTCGGCCGCTCAGATTGGAACAGCCTTCCGAAACGAAATCTCGCCTAGAAGTGGTCTCATACGCGTCAGGTTAAATTGCATGCAACACCTAAATCTCTTCAAAACACGATAACAATAGCCATATCAAGATGTATTGTTATCTCTCATGATCTCGCCATTTAATATTTATCTTAATATGTTTTCTATAAAAAGTGAATATTCAATTTTATGTATTAGAATTTCTGTTTCTTTTTTGTATAAACCTAATTGATTTTCCATAAAATGAAAGTTATTTATTATATCGATGCTGTATACAAAATGTATAAATTTTATTCATGTATCAAAAAGTTATATGAAATTTTCCACGTTTTCACCGTACATATATATATGAAATGCGATAATACAACCTCTCCTGACCTCAGGGAGTTCCAAATGGCAGAGATTGAGCATTTCCACGACCCCAGCGAAACCTCGCATCCCAAATTCGGCGAGGTGGAGGATCTACAGCTTCCTTTGTACACTGCGGACGCCCAAATGCAGGGACAACTAGCCTACACATGTACTATCAAGTCGGCTGTCGCTAAGGTGTTCCAATGCAAAACCCGAAAACCTCGTAAACTCTGAAAGCGAATGAGACTAATTAAATGTCTGCGATTACATGCGATTACATGCGATCTCATAAAATATGAAATGTTTTAAAGCTTTGCAGAGATATGTTAATAGGTGTTTGTTTAAATAGATTATAGAAAATTAGTGTCTCCGTGAATTAATTAATTATCATTATTACATTGCAGGGAATAATTTCTAATGAGATTTTGGGCTACTTTATGGGAAGAGTTTTCCTTTTTCTAGTGAAGGTTTCAATGCAGTTCATGATTTTTAATATTCTTAATTCTCTAAATTAATAATTTCAATTCTGAGAATTATATTTTAATAATAATTCTTTTCTCATATTTTTTTTATAATTTATTGTGAATAAATATTATTTATTTATTGAATTGGCATTGTGCGCTGAAATATATTATAGTGAACATTTGTATTATAGAGAATCTTCGTTTATCGTTTAGATCGGTGTTGACAGTAAGAAGGTTAGGTTTAGACAACACATGGGCAATGAGATGGCTCACTATGCCAAAGACTGCTGGGATGCTGAGTTGAAGACCTCATATGTTAGCTGTGTGTTGAAGATTTGTAAAACTTGCACATATTACATCCCTTCTCCAGCTATGTAATCACTTCTGTATTCCATCCTAGAGACCCAAATCCCGCTAGGCTTTCCCTATTAATATAGCCCCTCTCATTCCTCTTTTTCATTCATTACAATCAATCAACCATTCAAAACTTTATAAAAAATAATTACTTACGAAAATATTGATATTTTATATACACATTTTTTTATAAATATAAAAGGGAGTTTTTTATAATTTATTTCAGTTATTTATTTCAGATAACGATTATTTTACAATATATAATACAATATGATTTACCTTATCAGGGATGGGTGGAATGTGTTGGTTGTGCAAACAGGTCGTGCTTTGACCTCCAATGCCACTCCAAGGCCTCTGGAGTGAATCTAGTTGCGGAAAAAATACTTCTTGAACCAATATCCTTATTAATATTTCAATTCACTTTAAATCTAAGATAATTCAATAATTGACAATAATTCATAAAATTAAATTTTTGGAAAACTATACATTTAATTTAGTTATTTTCATTAGCAATATTAATAATAGATTACTGTAATTTCAATCCGTTAAACCTTCTCTCGCATACATTCGATTAGTCTTAGTCTAAAGTAAACATATATCGACCTTAACGATGCATTCGGCGATCACATCTCTAAAGAAATCATCGAGGCAGTGATTAACAAGTCTGCGGTTGGTAAAGAGTATCGCAAGGATGGCAAGTCCATTGCAAATGCCTTATCGCAGCTATCACTCAGCGATCTTTCTGTAGTCGAATGCGCCATTAAAGATGGAGGGTTTGTTGTAGTCTGGGCTCACCTTATTCAAATTACTCTCGATTTTGTTGGTTTAGCTGCTGGCTATCGACGAAACTTATTACATAAATTGAAATATGTAAAATTCTGATGATTCAGCGAATTTGATGAATAAAATTGTAAACATTGGGAGTAGGGGTCACTACAGAGTTATTATATTCCATGAAAACAAACCTCGAGTTAAAGTGATTTTAATTGAAGGGGTTTCAAAGAATCACTAAAATAATGGTTGATTTTAATTTCTGATATACTAGGATAATAACACTTTATATAATGTCATTATAATAAATGATATTTTATTGTTATAATAAATATCATTTTATTAACTGATCTAGAAATAAGGTTGTAAAAAATGATAAAAATAACCTGTAATATAATTTATTTATATTATATTTATTTTGTTTAGATCATATACATTGACTGCTGATGATAAAGAGTTTGCATTGAATTCTAAAATGGTATCGGTAAAACGGTCAACGAAAAAGACATATGTAGAAGAGGTTTGAAGATATAAATCCCTCTCGTATTGAAATTATTTGTTTGTAAATGTAATAAAATAATATTTGGAAAATTTATTTAAAAAGATAAAAAATCTTCAGTGATAAAAAATATTTCACAATTAATTTTACAATAAAAAGTATAACTCATAAATTTATATTTTTCTGTATACCAATTAACTTCTGTTTTGTATATATTATTTTCCTTTTCTAATAATAATGAAAACATTCAGGTTATTCCATCTGTCGTAGAACCTTCATTTGGAATTGGTCGTATCATGTATGCATTATTGGAACATTCATTTCGCATCAGGAAAGGAGATGAACAAAGAACAGTTAGTTCTTTGTATTATCCGCAACCTATTTATGCAACACAAATTTTATTTAAAAATTAATATTTAAAGTATTAACATTAAATATTAAATATAGTAAACTTCTTTTCTCAAATGAATTTCAATCTAATATTGCTAAATGTTTCTCTTTCAGTATTTGAGCCTTTCTCCAACAATTGCTCCATATAAATGCTCAATTCTGCCAATCAGTAATAAGACTGAGTTCAATCCCTACATAAAACAATTAGGTTTGAATATTACAACTATATCAAACTCTATTTTTGTATTTGCTAGTAATATTTAATAAATTTATTTATTTAATCAGTTTATAGTAAAAATTTCAATCGATTGGTATAACATTTTATTGTATAATATCATATTTATTAAAAACTAAAGTTGATATTCTCTACTACTCCTTTCCCAATTCACAGCTAAGGCACTGTCTGCAAATGACATTTCTTACAGAGTGGATGCCTCGGGAGGTTCGATAGGTCGAAGGTTGTTTCACTAATTCTCTCGTAAATTTCATTAATGTAATTTATTCGTCTAGTTAAATATTTAAAACAATAGTCTTACAATATATTATACAAACCAATTACATTACTTTTTTATATTCTCTACATTTTCTATTTCCTATTAGCTAGGTGCATGTATACATACTGATTGCATGGCCTTTTTATATTCTCTAAATACACGTGTACATATTTCAGTCTGCATATTTCCTACTCACTAGGTACGCGCGTACTTATAAGTCTGCATATTTCCTACTCACTAGGTACGCGCGTACTGATCAGATCGCCATTCCATACGGCATCACAATTGACTTCGACACTTTGAATATTGAGCCGGCTACTGCGACTCTGAGGGAAAGAGATTCCATGACACAAATTAGAACTACGGTTTGCATATATAATTTGTCCTTTATTCCGTAAATACAGTAAACTCCTTATAGCTAAACGATGTATAAAAAGTGATTAAACATCTATAAATATGCATTTATTTATGAGTAAATAGATCTATGATTTTAAAATTGTTCATAATACATCAAATATAGAGTCGAAGTATGTTTTTGGAAAATATTCATAACTGATATTTTTATAGATATTTAATTATTCTATTTAAATAAATTTAATTACATTATTTGATTCTTAATTAGCTGGATGAACTACCGGAGTTGATTCAAAAACTGTCCTTGGGAAAACTGAGCTGGAGTGATGTTCTAACTCGGTATCCTATATTCGAACAACAAGATACAACGTAGAAACCGACAAAGATTACAATTATTTTGAATATTGTTTGATTCTGTTAATTAATATTATTGTTGAATTTATTTATAAATGGCAAATGAAGAATTTCAATTTCTTATTTCTTTTCGTATTTCTTCTTACCATTTTCGTTTATAATACAAATGTGCTGAAAAATGAATATCAATTTCAAAGAAAAATATAATTTTATTTAAATTTAATAATTTCTCCGAAAAAACGAAATTCATTTAATTCGATAATAATTTATGTAACTAAATATTTACTAACAGACATATCTCTGAAATACTCATTGTAATCAAGAGCATATCCCACTATAAACTTATTTGGTATTTCAAATCCAATGACTGCAATATTTATGTGATATTTGGTAGTGATATTATATAAAATTGCTAAATCTAATTTTTAAGTTTTTGTAAAAATATTAATATTAAATTAATTTATTTATAAAATACAATTGAGAAATATACATAAGATAACAATAAAATTAAGATAATTAATATTTATAAGAAATATATATAATTTAGAATATAAATTATAAAGTTGATCATTTTAAGAACATTTTCATATATAATTAATACAAAATATCATCAGAAAGAATGATCTAAATCTCAATCTAATGGTAATATAAAAATAAAGGTCATACTTGCATAATGACTGAATTAAGAAATATATAAAAATAAGCTACACACCAGACTTGTACTAATGTTTGTAAAATGATTTCTATTATTATAATTGAATACAATTTTAACAATAGTTGTGAATAGAAATATTATTAACATTACAATAAAATTATTTTAAATATTATAAAAACTATTTTTAAAATTTGTTCAAAATTATATTAATTTTGAATTAGTGATTTTTTATTATTGATATTTATAATGAATAATTCATGCAATTCATGCCTGAATTTCAATTTAATAATATGAATGTGATCTAAAGCTCAATTCAATATCGCAATTAGTTTGTACTAACAATCTGGTTTAAATCCGTTACTTTCAGGAGTTCGTTTCACCATTAAGCTTTAAAACGTATTGCAATGGTTACGAAGGCATGATAGTATAAATTATCATAGTATCTCAACGCCGGCATCGCTTACCTGGCGACTTTAAGGTCACGGGGTCGATAAGTCTTCAGCACCTCCAGCAGTTTCACCATTGTGTTACCGGTATCAATCAGATCTTCGACGATCAAAACATTCTGTGAAGGAAATGCCTACTTTTGAAACTCTTTATTTATACATATAAAAACTGTGTTTAAGTAAACTAATTATAGTGTAACTCTCGATGATAATAATCTATAAATATGCTTTAGGCCTTTCAATAATATTAACCAATAATGAAAATTTGCATTATTTATATTATTAATTATATAAATAAAAGATTAAAACTCAACAATTAAATATCAAATTATTAAATAAACTATATAATAAATTATGATATTTATAAGCAGTATTAAATAAGAATTGATCTGTTTTTAATTAATAACTTTATCCTCGATCTCATTCAAATAATCTCCTCCAACGATTTTTATAGATTTTGAAGATTCTGTATTCTATAAATAGAATAAATTATATAAAATATGATCATATCCATATAATATATAATTATAAATGAGAATATATAGTTTTATACATAAAAAAGGTGTATTATGTTTTTTGAGTTTAAAGAGGAAATCTAGTTAACAGTTATTCAAGAAACTCTATTAGAACATATATAAAATCTTATATAAAATTATTGTATTATAGCATAATAACATACAATATGGGCATACAGTTTTGGATATAGTTATATTCACTGGAATGGAATGAGTGTCAAAAATAAGTAACACATATACAAGATAGATTACTGTGAATGGATCTTTGATTAATGATAAACAATGTTTTAGATAAGCTATAGTAAAAAATATCCATACACTGTACATTTTGGTAGTATACCAATATAATATTATAACTTAAAAATAATATTTACTATGACATCTAGTAATTATATTTGAAACAACACATTTAAAATATTTCTATTTTATAAAATTAACATAATTAAATTTGATATTTATTAAACTGGAATTTTAAATAGTTATTCATAACATATATTAATTTATTATTTACTATTAATTTACTTGCGTAATTGTGAATCTTCTATATCGACTAATTCCACTTTACTTTTTAAAACAATTCTAAATTCTCAAAATAATTACCTATTTTAATATTCTTATATATTTTAATATCATATTTTAGTATTATTTACATTATATATTTTCTTTTATGGTAACCAATCATTTCTATAACACATGTAAGCATTTTATAGAATTAATAAGTAACTATTTGCTGGGAAGCATTATGTAGTCGTCTATGTTCAAGTTATTTCAAAAGAGAAGATAAATTTAAAATATATTAATATACGATTATGCAGTTTAATTAGATTATTAGATTACCGAATAACTTTTCACTCTTATGAAATCTATAATAAGTGGAACGCTTGTATTATCGTGTTTTGCAATACTTTGGATGCGGTCACAAAGATCCGTGAAGAATTTATAACCACCTGGCGGTGATTGTTTAAATCATGTTATTAATAAGAAATAAAGAATTTCATTTTTAGTAACGGGAACGAATCGAATATTCGAAGCTATAGAAATTATTAATAAGGATTAAAAGACGAGAGTTAATAACCAAGTGGATATATAAACTAAACCTTTAAGTACGCAAAGTGCGACCATAGGATTTTTATGTTTTTTTTGATCCTCCATGATATCAATCGCAATTCGATCAATCCTGGCAATAAAAACATAAGTCCATCGCTATTCAAATACATTAAAATATCTATATTCGATTTTCATTGAGAATATTCTATTTATATCATTTGATGTTAAGACTGACAGACTCTAAAAAACACGAATACAAAATCTAAAGGGTGAACGATGGACACCATTTACACCACATGACCACATAGATTATTATTTAATATTAATAGATAATTTAACGTTTGGTGATAACACATTATATAACTTCTCTATATCAAAGACAATGAGTACGAGTTTAAATCTATATGCTAAACCAACTTACCTATCCATTATAATTCCATTTGGGATCAGTATACTTTCTACGTCATCCTTGTAATGAGATGGAATGGAAAACAAATCCAAATTGTAACCTTGGAATTCATCTGTAATCTACAGAATATATAGGCTCGATGTTAAAAACGTTAATACATTGTATAAAGGGGATATATTACAAAAACATAAAATAAAATTGTAAATGATTATAATTAATTGTTTTACTTCGTTTAATAACAAAAATAATGAAATAGAGCAAAATATTCGGATAGACTACTAATTGTGTGTAAAAACTTCTATGGGACTATTTATTTAATACACGATGATATATGATATAGAATCTATAGTTAGGAGAAATCTTGAGTTGCATGATAAGAAAATCACCAAGTTTATTTCAAACATCGCTTGTGTTTTTTAAATTGATAATCGTCATAAATTTAAAAATAATTTCACAAATTTAATATATCACAATAAAAGTTCCATCTCAAACAATACATGTGTAACTTAAGTTAATATATAAATTAATTTTGTATATACAAACTTAATTTATATATTAACTTAAGTTACATATGTATTGTTTGAGATGGAATTTTTATTCTGATATATTAAATTTGTGAAAGTGTATGTAGGTATTTAGTTTAACACACAGGCCAACAGATTGTTTTGCTAAATGTGTGATAGGATGGTTAATAGTGATGAAGCTACAAGATTACAGGCTAATATTGAATTTAATTGTAGCGTTGGAGAATGGTAGCTTTGTTCTGTACACAGAGATGATGTCACATATAAGAGAATCTTCTATCTCTTCGGATATTTGCTTTTTATCAGTCATTAGAGCTTGCTTCGTAGTATCTTGTGTGGAAAAAAACTTTTTGTACTTTATATGGAACAGATTTCAGCAGAATTCTAATTTTAGTGGTCGTTCAGTTTAGTTTTTTAGTAAAGCAGTATTGAATGTTAAGTATTCGATATTCTGCAGTCTGTGAATTATAATTATTGCAATGTTAGTTATTCAGTCAAGTGTTAGTTATGTAGATTTTATAGTTGATATCAGTGGTAAGTCAAAAATTACATAAAAATGGTTATTAGTCATAAAATTAGTAATCTATTTAAATTTCTACGGATAGTTTTTTATATTGAATCCTAGGTGTAAAGTTTATTATAATTTAACATTTTATTTTATGATTTACTAGGATAATTATATGTAATTTCTATTAATAGAAAATGTTTATTAATACTTGCTCTTAGCTTGTATTTGATAAATGAAACAGAAATAAATGTGAGAGGACCTAACATATACGAATAAATTAAATTAGAATATTTCTATTATACTGTTCAGATATTTTATATTTGCAAACACTTAAATATAAATAGTAAATATTGATATTACATTTATTTATATCTATAATGGACTATAATTTTTATCTATTATTTTATATTAATAATTATGGAATATAACTACAATTTGATAAGGATATCTGAGATGTTCTAGACCAACGTAAATTGCTGAGAATTGCATATTTCGAATAATGTAAACAATGTAAATAATTTAGACATACAGATTTCACTAAATAATGAGATTATTAGAAATTTGACAAATTGAGAATTTAATGAATTAAATAAAACCAATTATAAGAAAAGTGAACCCTGCACCTGGCAACCTATATTCACTGAACACTGGATATCTTAGAGCTTAAGAGATAACTCCGCCATCACCACATTACCTCACCTACGGTAATTAACAAACAAAAACAATCTTAATCTAGTGGGTTTAGTAAGTCCAGTAAAATAGAGGATTCTATGTAGGAGTTAAAGTAAATAATATATTTATAGTGTTTCTCCATTGTATATGTATATGTTGATATATAGTTCTAAATTATTCTTGCCCTGGTTAAATGGTACGAGATGGTAGGAAAATTAAGTATGAATGGTATACATTGTATACAAACAATAACACATGAATACATTGTATATTAATAACTTCACATTGCTTATTCTATATAATGTCAAGCCGCCAATATAATAACATACATAAAGTCTATAGAGATCTTATCAAATGTTGATATTGTTATGTTAATTATAAATTTGATATTATGGGGTAAATAGTAATTATATTACATCTAACAAAAGATTATGTTTTAATAAGTATTGATTAGTAGTAGTTGTAGTAGTAGTAGTAGTAGTAATAGTAGTAGTAGTAGTAATAGCAGTAGTAGTTGTTGGAGATGGGTTTGAGTATGAGTAGGGTATGATTGTATAATTGCTAAAACGTAGACTATTTTTAAATAATATATATTATCAAAAATCATCACGATATAAATTCATATGCTACAATGTAGTAAATATACTGTATATCTGAGTAAGTATACCAGTGTACAGTGTACAGTATACCAGTAAGTATACCAGTGTACAGTGTAGTAATAATCTGTACACTGTACAATGTACATCTTATGATCTATGCATAACATAAGTCTCAAGAAATTCATTTATAAATGATTTATAAAGTGGATAAATCATCATATATAATTTGAGTGATTAATTCAACTTGGAATATTTATTTGAATCACCCTGAAGTTGATGTAATTTATCATCTCAATTAATTCAGTGTAGATACCAACCATTATAAAAAAGTGAGCTTAAAATGTTGTATCACCTATTTATAGATTGTCATATATTCAATGATAATATAAAATAATGACATAATTGGATGTTGGAATGTTGTATTCTATTAATTATACACATTGATTTTTGTATATCTATGCAAAAACAGATGTGTTTTTATTGGAATTAATTTTGGTAAAACAAATTATTTTTATATATTATATAAAGAATCTTCTTATGTGTCATAATCTATTACATGTGTAAAAGTATCTCTGCAAATAAATGAAGAGTGTTCATAGATATAATTGTATTGTGAATAAACATACAACAATAATATTATAATATATGACATATATATTATATAATATATATATATATTCATTATTCTAAATATTCAAATTATATCTTGATATATCTATGGATATATTATAAACAATTAAGAGCTCATACCTATGAGCTGTAATTCCTCATATCACATGATATTTCTATATAGAGGAATCTTTGATAACAGTGGACATATATAAAATGTTATTGGCAGGTGTATATATATATATATATATATAAATATCTTCAAGGATAAGGATTATGGGTGGAAAAAAGAATAAATTAAATCATTTATTCTGTTAAATATATAAATCATGACGCTAAAATTTAAGAATTTGTATAAATAGAAATCCTGAACAAATATTAAATCTATTTATACAAGCTAGTAAACTTTTTATTTAATACTTACCTTAGTATATCTTATATATCTAAATTTATATGAATCCCTATTAAACACCGAAGATAAAGTATTTATATGTAATGTTATATAAATAATTGTCTACATATTTTCACGTGAACTATATTACTAACGATCTAACTACGAGTTACATATTACAAGGAAGATAAGAAAGAATATATCATGATCATTAGTTTAACTACCTGGTCTTTCGCATATTACATCTAGACTACAGCTATTGCAACTCTCTATTTATCATAACCCAGTAAAAAAAATCTAATTCCTAGACTATATACAGAAATAAGTAGCACGAATAACATGATTTACCTAAATATGACAGTGTTCATAAATTTGTGAAAGTTTATACCGGCTTCTAAAAGCTGACAATTCTTCGAAATAATGTTACAAAATACAGTACACTGTTTACCATTCTCTAAACTCATTTAACATACTCGAATTCTACAAACCCATCAGAAAGTTATGATATACTAATAGACAATTTAATAGGATACTATATTCAATGTAAATAGTAAGTTATACTTTCACTAGGGGCACTTATTTACTAGAATAAATTAACTACTAAAATAAGATTTACTTAATTGAAATATTTGTTTTTAATGAACCCTTATTAATGACATCAATAACAATAGTACCCTTTAATATTATTACTAGTATCATAATTATTATTCATTATATTTACTCACTATTATCATTTTAATTCTTGTTATAATATCTTACTTGTTCAAACGATATAAAAGTGAAACTAATATGCAAATGAATCGTTAACATTATGTAGTATGAACTAGTGGGATTAGAATTTGATAATAGCAAAATATCTCGTATCTAAACTGATTCTCTTACTGCACTGATTCTGGCCAATTATCATTATTTTAGATTATTACTTAAATACCTATAGTGATCTAAGATCTACATATATTTAGACAACGCATAATTAGTATTTATGTGATTAAATTACACATTAAATAAAATTCATTTTAATATTTAATAAAATATAGCATATCGGAATTATCTAGGTAAAAAATAGCATTCAATTATGTAATTATTATTTCAATTATTATTAGTAAAGCATACAATAACCTTTATAAAAGGTGTAGAACTCATGATTGAGATTATTATTAATTAGTTTATTAATATAGTAGTATTCAAAGACATACATTAACTATTATAGAAGATATCAAAAAGTAAAAACAGATGCTTATATATATTCATATTTTCACAGAATTAAATAGAATTATCACAGAAATAAATAGAATTATCACAGAATAAAAATCCGATATACAATAATTGTTGTATCAACAACATTTGACTATAGATTATTCTATCTTATGGAATATTATAAGTAATCAAAATATTATATATATATTTATATATATATATTCATATTGACTCCTTTATTAAAATAATTGCATCGTTATTTACAATTATAAATTGTTAATATATCAATAATAATTTATTAATTTATGTGGTTGATAAAATATAAGAAAATAATAAAATCCAAAGGTTGCAACAGAAAAAAATAGAGTACAATAATAATATTATCTCTGAGATGATAGTGACATCAATACTTTATCCACGGTACTTTATATTGAATACATATAATTTAAATAAATCAGTAAATATATAACTAAATATATAGATATTATATCATATGAATAGATAATAAAGAATCTCAATACAATAAGTCATATGCAATATTTATTTATTATGGTTACCAATGATACATTTATTTATAATAAATTTCATGAATAAACATTTAAAAAATAAATAATAATAATTAAATCAATATATTAATATATTAAATATTAATATTTAAATATAAGAATATTAAAATTGATAATTTAAATGATTGGTAAATAATAACTCATGTTTCTTATTCGTGATAGATCAGTACTATATAATGATATATTTATATTCGTATTGATCAAAGGGAAACAAAGTACCGGCTTTAGCTATATTTTTTCTAACATACATCTCACAACGAGTGTATGGGGCAGTTAGAATACATAGCCAAGACATAGAAGGAGAATTAATTATTTTAATTAAACATCTTTGAATTATAATATATTTCCATGTTGATAGAAAATGGACTATCGAAGTGAGAATAATAATTATATGATTTACATATATTTAGATATCAAGAAGTGCAGGAATGTTATAGAATATTACACAGCAGGGCTCCTGGTAAATAAATCGCAATAAAAAACCTACAACTATGCCATCGTTATACAATAGTCTGCACAAACTCTTGGAGAGAATTGAAAGCGTCATCAATGTAAATTCCCGACTAAAGGAATTTTTAAGCAGGGAAAGAATTTCCAAACAAATAGCTTTGCTTAGAACATTAAGAATATGATATACCATATAAGAATACATAACAAATATTGCGTGCCCTACAGATATGTCTACCAGATGTTTCTAGGGCTCTCCACAGTGTCACCCAAGGTTGCCTTGGTAATCTCTGGTGTCACATTGTGTCATTGTTTAACTAGCTGATTACACTGGGCGTATATAAATTACATACAGAGTATATAACATACAAATATAGTATATAAGATAAATAAAGTATATAATATATAACGAACATAAAATATAAACATGGCCTATGGAGAATCATAAAAGTTACTCTTAAGGGTTACACCCTAACCTTAGTAGTTACAAGGATACCGGATGTCTCAGATTTACTATATAATGAATAGGTCGCAGAATCTCTGACAAGCCATATCGCAATACATAATAATAATATCTTTATATATAGCTTTTGCAGACGCTTAATTTTATTTGCTATATGTTATATTGGCTTACAAAATCAATTATACTTCTCTATAGATTCATAGATCAATGTCTCTATCATAACCAATGTGATATTAATGTTAACAAAGCAAAATGCGCAATACTAAATATTATTTTAAATTCAATGAACAAATAATTCGTTAAGCAAAATAGTTGTATTACTATCACCGATGAATCTATATATGAATTAAGTGTAAATGAAACTTACAAATATCTAGTAAAACATATAAGCACAATAGACAACAGAAATAATATAATAACAACTCGCATACTTTTAAAACTATAGTTTTGCGGAAAACCGATAATTACTAAGGATACTCTAAAACCTAAACAAAAACTAATACTCTGAACGTACTCCATACATATATACTAGCAAACTATATTTGTTTATGTTTGCTACATATCTTAGCATTCTTAAATACGTACATAAATTCTCTAAAGTACCGATTTATAAGATCTTTTATTAGAGATCTCCAAAATATATATTTTTATCGGTACCTGTTCTGCGACTCTCATTCGTGCTAACAATGATGTTACTACCCAAATTGTGACACAACATTACTATGCAATTATCTATACCAAAATCCTACAATTAAATCGTATTTATGGATCATCTCTATACAAAATAATTACCATATATCGTATATATTAAATCTAGCTGACTGGCGCGGTTTATCTCTTGCTAAACATGATGGATTTATTAATGACTCATTTATTAATATATTTTCGGGTATGGACTTCTAAGTTCTAATCAACATTTTAATAAACATAACATATCGTATACGCGTTAGAGACCAAACAATCTTCCTAAATACTTGATGTGATGTGTGTAAGAAGAGAGTGAAATTACAAGTTTGAGATTTTAAATGAAAAGTTTTCAATCAATAGATAAATGTTGTGTATGATTTATTAACTTAATATTTAAATAAATTATTTAATATATATATATATATATAATTATATATATATGTTTATCCGTTAAACCTAAGATTACCATTATTGGGATAAACCCAAGATTATCTTTGGTAAAAACTGTATCTATATATATATATATATATCCTTGGATATATCTCATAAAAATAATATAAACTTTGAATATTTGTTTATTGTTACTTAAAACAACCAATCAGCATAATTGATCAAATGATTGACATATAAAGATAAAGGCCAGTAAGACTATCATAACAAATTTAAATTGACCAATCAAACTGTATAGAGTGTTCTAGATCATATTTGTATCAGTTTATATTTTTTAATTACTTAGTTAATTACTTGTTTAAATTACTGAATTTTACTGAAAAATACTGAATTTTATCAATAATTTAAATCATTTAAGATGAATCCAAAAATGAGTAGCCACGACAGTAAAGAGAAAACAAAACAAAAACGAATATCGGATGGTAAAAACTACAATGCAAACGAATCTAGCGACAATAGAAAGAAAATGAAATGTGAAACCCGAAAAAAATCAGAAATTCCAAAACCTAAGTTAAGTACAAATAGAGTTATTGCGAATCTCGAAGAAGTTTACCCCAGCGTCAGAACCAACTGTTCCACGCCTCCAAACAAAGTTGAAGAAGGCATTCCCGATATATCAGGCATATCATCGGAACCACTATTCTCCGAATTTCACTCATACTTGCTAAATCAAGATAAAGAAAAGCTGGACCAGTGGTCATTACCGCGTCTGCTACGTGAATCCCTCCCGAGAGTGCCAATACCGTCCGTACTCGGTATCTCTCCTGAGTTAAGGTCTCTCCTGGTGGCGCCCTGCGTACCTCGTCTAGAGGCCAAAAGGCGAGCAAAACTAAGGCAAGAAAAACAGTGCGCTTCGGCGACTCCATCTACTCTGCCTACTCTGATATCGCCACGCCCTAGATCGCCGGAATCTAAGCGAATTCCACTTCGCGTACCACAGGAAAAATATACGATTGAAGCGAATGCCGATAACGAGACGAGTTCAAATAAGGTGAAATACTCGGGGAACTCACTTCCATTTAAGGCAGTAGTATCCGATCGGATGAAGGTTAAACATATCTCTCCGCGCCCTGTAGGTTCAGCAATTGCAGGCGAAGAGATTCATAATTACGATATCGGCTCTCGCCAGTTCTTCACTTCCGGGGGACGAAATCGAGTAACCGAAGACGATAGAACATGCCTTAGAAACAACCAAACCGACAGTCGTCGTATAGAGTACGGCAGACGTCGTGGTCAAGGACCGTTTCTTACTGAACACTCCTCCCATTCAACGAACCATAGACGCGGTGCTCTTATATCACCACCTCCCCCTACTCCATCTCCTCAGCTAAATAGAATAGGGTTGTCTCGACCTCTTGACCTGGACGAGCAACAACCCGAGTGGCTAATCGAGCTCAATAAATACAGCCCTTACGACGCGCAGCGTTCTCAACACCTGCATCGACAACATCTTCGTCAGCCTCGACAAGTTAGAGACCATAAATCATAGATCTAATTCAGCAGATGTAAGTATTAAATTACTACGCAGTTCTTTCTTTTACATGTAAGCACTGTGTCTTAAGGAATAGCACGTTATACGATTTTAAATAATAATTCTACTATTTCATTCTATATTTAAATTGTATTATGTATCTAATCTTGGCTATGATGTAAAGTACAAATTATATTGTATTCAAATAAATGTATATGGATATAGTCAGTTAATACAATCAATTATTTGATTATATTGTATTATGATATATATATTTAAAAAAACCAAAAGTTAAAGAAATTTACATCCTTTACTTTCATTATTTTATTCAAAACAATATTTCAATTATTGAAAATTATTACATCTAAATTTAAACAAATCTCTTAAATTACCAATTAAATTATACATGCCTTTAATATATATATATATATATATATATATATATATATATATATATATATATATGCCAGATGAGCCAATAACTGTATAGATGACATATTTTGTAATACAAGTGTATTACTCAATATATTCGCATTACATTTTAAGGATTTCATGCAGATTTATCATGAGCGTAATAGCTTCATTTAACAAATTTTCATATCATTAGCATACAATGCGGAATTAGTATAATTAGAAAACAGTAATGAAGTTTTTTCCAATTATAATATACAATTTTAATAAAATATTGCATTTAAATTTGGAATGTTTTTGAATATTAATTTCTAATCTATTATATAGAACTGATTATGCATGCATAATATGTTTGTATCGTGAGTGTGCGATACAAAACATATATATATATATATATATATATATATATATATATATATACTCTATTTAAATAATTAATATTAACATATTTATGATTTGTTTATTTAATTTAAATTAATTGGAAAATAATATTGCATATTTATCTACGATATCTATTTTATGATCTAAATATATAATTTAGTTTACAATATATTGTAAATGAACACATTTTAATTATATTAACATTATAATGGTACTGAGAATTTCAATAACATGACAATAGTTATAGATAATAATACAGATATTCAAGTTGATAATATGCTTCTAAAAAGCTAATATGACAACATATATATCTGGAAAGTGGGAGTTATGCATTTTATGATATCCCTCTAGTTTAAAAAGTATAGGAGCTGGGACATTGTCCCTATCCCATACAGTGATGTAAAAGTTATATTTAAAGATTAGTACTATATTTAAAAAAAACATTACTTGAAATATAATGAATACTAACTGGTTTCATGTTTTCATTTATATACAATAGTATATATATATATATATATATATATATATATATAGTAATTATAGTAATTCACAAGTACGGGATTCTAATTAGTGAATTTTTGAATAAAAACATTATTTATATGTATATGTAATGTCAATAAATACATACACATAAATACATACACACACACACATATATATATATATATATTATAATATATATATATATATATTATATATATATATATATATATATATATTTATATATATATATATATATATATTATATATATATATATATATATATATATATATATATATATGTCTATAGACAAGCATGGCACTATTCAATACATTACCATCACCTTAACAGGGTCCTGCGAATGAAGGTCAAGGAAGTGTGATGGAATAACAATAAGATATTAGAACCTCCCGAGGTAACTATTTACCTTTAATTATAGGTTTTAACTTTTAAAGCACAAGTTATCCATCTAAACAATTATACTTGTTAATAAACAATACATATAAATAACAATGGCGTTAATAGTTTTTATTAAAAACATATATAAATTCAGATAAAATCATAAATAAAAGCAATCTCTGAAAAAAAATATTTAATTTTTCGCAGTAAATTGGTACCAATAATACATTTTAATATATAATTTGATATACAAATATAGTATATATAATTATTTATTTAAAATTATTAATAAAATATAAAATGTGTTATGGTGAAGGAAATAATAATGTAGTATATTTAATTCAATTAGACCTAACAAGATTGTAATTAGAAATAATTAATAGACTTGTAAAATATTGTAATTTATAAAATGTATTATTAGTCTTGCTATTTATTATTTAATATACTTTATTTAATATATACAATTTTAATAATATATGAAATAATATATATTATGAATATATATTTTTAGCGTATAAAAACAATTATAAATAGATTAATATTCTAAATCTCAATTTAAAATTGATTAATAATATATTAATTAACTATATATTCAGCATGATATAACACACACATTGGAATAATTGTTTATTAATACAGTTTCATGTATTTGTAACTATTATATAGCGTAATCATATTTATATATAATATTATATTATATTTTATAGGCTATAGTTTACTCTATAGATTATATTACCTGGTAAAATATTTTATTACCTGGTAAAATGGCTTATATAAATATTACAATATCTATGATATTTTACATGGTATATTAGTATAGTATGTTATAAATATAATAATACATACAATTTACTATATTTAATATATACATTATTAATGCTATATTATATATATTTACTTACTGAGATTAGATATTAAGTTAACTTTCCTTATTATTTATCCAGAATTATATATACCAGTATTTAATAAGTGAATATATATATAGATCAATGCCACTTGTGCTATATGAATTGCCACCAATGTCTATAGATAATAGTTGTTATAATGCCAGACTATCAATAATTGAATCTTATTATTTACAGATTACCGAAGTAAAAGTGATCCCGTATCGGAATCTAATATATTCCTATTGATGACTCATCCTTACGTAGTTTATTATTTTAATAAATAAAATATTAAATCTGATTTTATTCTTCCATTTAAACTTGATAATACATGTTAATATGTCAACATATTATATACTAATTATTTTAATATATCAATGACATTAAGAATATATACATAATGGTAAATAATATCAATTTATGTCATTTTAAGTTGTATAATATAATAATTATAAAAGAACATTTGTGACATACTTTAATAATTTGTTTACCTTTTATAAATTTGTATACTAGAAATATTTAACATTTTGCATAACTAATATAATAATAATATATATACAAGTCACTTATAATTATTCACAGTTTGTAGATACGCATTTTATATTACAAATTATTAGAGTTAATGTCATTGTAAATGTTGTAAGATCTAATATTTGAGGGCATTGAACTTACTTATATCGTTATAACTTAAATAAGTAACTAATTAATTACCCCGAGAAGAATATATCATGCAATGCTTATTCATTTATTTGTACCAGATTACAATGAATGCGAAATTAATAAGGTGATTTAAGAAATTGTATATCCATAATGAGTTAAAACATGGATAATAAATTAATTAGTGTATTTATTTAATGTTCAGAGAAGGTTTCTCAGACATTATTCATCACTACATCTTTTTGTGAATATATTATATAATTAATAATTGTAAAATTTAATTAACAATAAATATAAATGTAGAAAAGAGCTTTGATGAATAAAATAAAATAGTGGACACCGCATTTGAAGACTGAAAACTAAGACATTGTCTTCATTACATTATGTAAGAGATTTTATATTGAAGTAATAAATAATGATAATTATTCATTTCTATGAGTGATTAATTTTCACTATTGTTCTGTTTTAAATTTAAGAGATTAATTTTATTTACTGAAATGAAATTATTTATTATTTAATGAAAGAAGTTGTATCAGTAATAGTATTAGGAGTAGTAGTAGTAGTCACAGTAGTAGTAGTCATAGTAGTAGTAGTCATAGTAGTAGTAGTAGTAGTAGTAGTAGTAGTAGTAGTAGTAGTAGTAGTAGTGTTAGTAGTAGTAGTAGTAGTGTTAGTAGTATTAGTAGTAGTAGTAGTAGTAGTAGTAGTAGTAGTAGTAGTAGTAGTAGTAGTAGTAGTAGTAGTAGTAGTAGTAGTAGTAGTAGTAGTAGTAGTAGTAGTAGTAGTAGTAGTAGTAGTAGTAGTAGTGTTAGTAGTAGTAGTAGTAGTGTTAGTAGTATTAGTAGTAGTAGTAGTAGTAGTAGTAGTAGACACATCATTTGGGATTTTTCAGGAGACCAATTCCTGCGGTATCTCCATTCGCGTTCTAGAACTTACCAGGTCGAAATCCTAAGTAGCTGGAACAGACAAGGAAGATCGGTCCAGTACTTAAAAAGACGGCATTTCTCTGTGGAGTACAGCTGAAGTGCGCATGTCTCTAATTGAGTAACTAATTCGGTGTCAAAGACGGGCGGGGGGAGAGGTTCTCGTACCGGGTAATAAATTAAATCGGTGGATAAGATGTAATCGTGTAATTAACGCACATGATTACATCAACGTAATTAAATTACGGCATACTATCATCCTGGGAGGTCCAGAAGCGCTTATCCACAGATAGATACCCGGTTTTCGTTTTGTGGGTACCCAAACACCACAATGAAACACATTCTGCAGAGGAGCCCGTAGACCCACGTTGCTAGGGTATGACGTCGTAACAAAATGACGGTATTGCTAGCGAGTTTGTTGGAAAAAAAGCGTTATACATGTTTCCTCTTAAATCAGACCTTGTTACATATCTGACGGCCAAACAGTAATCGTTGATACGCAAATCACCACCGCCGCATCCGTTATGGATAAGAGATATGATCAGAAAATTCACAAGTACGATATATCTCTCATTCGCGAATTCGTGTTTAAAATAACTGGTGCTTCAGAGGTAACATTCAAAGCGCTCATACTGCAGTATGTCATACTGCAGTATGTCATGACATGAGCAACTTGCCCCCTGGTTCAGGGCGCTCATAAATGACCTCGGAATATTAGCATCGGTCAAAGAACTGATCACGATTCGGTCCTATTAATGAAATATCCGATGAATATATTTATTATCTATTATTAAATTATAATAATAATTAATTTGTACATGCATTGTGAGGTAGTGTACGAGTATACATAATCTATATGCGAACGGCATAGTCTTGCAACGTATATGACCAGTAAGGTTTAAAGTCCCGAACCAACATATATTTATAATTAATCACCATATCTTATTGACGCAATTTCTCATCACACCTTTCCATATAATGTTTACATCATATATCCTTAACATACCCCCACCCAGAATATAGATAGATCACATTCAAACGATACCTCACATGAAATGTTTACACAATCATATACTGTTATTATCTGCCAATGCGTTATTGTTAAATATAATACGTTGTTATACGTTTATATTGTAGTCTTATTGTTAATGGGCAATCTAAAAATGGGGACTCCCAGCAAACCATTCTTAGAATCAATAAATATGATAATGACAATTATCCAGAAATAGTATTAGTAGCAGTAGTCGTATAATAAATGTTGTGTTAATCTAATATATATTATTAATTATTATTTAGAACATTTTATGAACATTGTATCCAAATGTATATATAGATATTTTGAAATTTATCAATAATTTATTAAATATAAAACAATTATGATAGAATAACTAATAATAACACTATAATAAAATAATATATATTAGATATATTATTATAAGCACAGTAATGTATATCGCTTATTTATACTATGAACTAATTGCATAAATAAAATATAATGATATTAATGGAAATAATCGATATGAATGTTTATAAATAAATGAAAGCAAGGCAAAGTGATGTCGTAATAATGCCGGAACCAACTGACACAGCTGAATCGGTGGTAGCTGTATAATGATTGAGTAGAGTGAGGTGTGGATGAGTTAAGGATATGAATATTTATTTAAATAATGAGTTTAAATGCCTAAAATGCTTATTAAACTTAAATTCAATTTAAGTGAACTTTAAGTTTTGTATATAAATAAAATAATGTTTATTTACCAAATGCTTTCTTCATGGCATTTTTTCTAATTTCCTCTCTAATGTAATCTTCCTTGTTTTTTAGTTCTTCCATAATTCGATTCTGTAAGTGTAGAAAATAATTAGTAAATTTCTTTTCAACTTTTTAACAGTAAACATATATATTGTATTCTAATAAATGAATATTATTTATTATGAAAATACTTAATGTGAAGCATACAAAAGAATATTAATATAAACCAAACACATTCACATCTCACAAAAATAATTTCAACAACAATTCACACCGACCTGATTCTTAATCTTTTCATTATACTCGTTAATTTCGGCATCCCGTCTTTCTTTTTCTCTTCTCTTTTCCTCTTCTTCTCTTTCTTTGATTTCTTCGCCGATTTCTTCTTCGCCAGTCCTCTGTTCGTCCTCTCCCTGCAACCATGCGGATATCTTAAAATCTCATGAATAACGATTTCCATTGTGAAATGGTTAGCGTTACGTGATATATGTTATTTTACATTATAATTGCTAACCAATTTTACAATCTTAATGTTGTACTCTCTTTGTTTCTTCACTTCGTCGTCTAGTCCATGATTAGCTTTCTACAAATACCAACATTAGTTTATATACAAATGTGAATGGTCAATGAATTAATAATCCATGAAACACATAAAGCATTGATGAAATACATGCAAATGTACTTTAGTTAAATTACTCTAAAAATGTCTTGAGAACTAATAATTTTTATAATTATATTTGATTTTCATTAATACTATAATAATAATAATAATAAATAATAATGCATATTATTAATAGATGATACTACAATATTATAATATATATAATACATAAGTATATCTATTTTAATCAAAGATTTAATTCATAAATATAGAGAGTGAACTCTGTGTATATTTTAGAATTATATTCTCTATATTAATTTAGAGTTTCAATGTAAAAGCATAACGATACACTATAGTAAATCTCATTTCACAGCATGAGATTATTATATTCATATTAAATATAAGAATGCATACTTACAAATATACAATTGGATGGATTAAAATAAGGTCACCTGAAAGAAACAATGCTTAAATGTACGATTAATCATATACCTCTAGTTCCACTATTATAGATCTGATATCCGTTGAGTATTTCAAATCACCGGTAGTCACAGTTACTCTGATGGTGAGTCATCGCATGAGTCATTAAATACAATATATAAATATTTGTTAAATTGCATGATCACTAAAACACGATAAACCCCTCGAAATATAAAATCTTAAAAAGTAAGTAGTTCGTATTTGATTATTAATATAAAGTGGTAATTAAGTATTTTATATTATTATTTACATATTACATATATTCAAATATATTCCTATTTTATAAAATATAACTATATTATATTCTAATTTTTTCAGAATCCCCATCACCTCGACTTTCTCATCTTACGTCACAAACTCCTATACTTTTTCATCCTTGTCTATAAATATCACTTCCCAAAATAATTCAATGGCCTACATTTAACAACACCTTTCTAACCTAAATATTTCCGCGGATATGATCCCAACAACACACTTCTAAACAAGCCCGTCCATCTATCTAACCAAAATATTCCATTCCCCTGGCTACATTCCTCCGTCACTCTAAGCAAACCGTTAGCAATACTAACGTGAATTCAATTTCATCGATTCTCTGCGCTTCATCTCCGAGTGGAACCCACCTGGCGGTTAATTGTTTCAGATTGAGTTCTCCGTTATTCACCAGGGTATCGTTTAAGGCGCCGCACGACACCTGCGAGAAATTACTGTAATACACTTATTGCATTTAATATACTATGTAATTATTACCATTATTACAGTTTATACTCGATACTATATCAACTATTACATAAAAGATAATACATATGACATATGATATACATATGATAATACCAATCTAAATTTAATAAATGATTATGAATGTAATGAATATAATTATAAAATGATTTGATAATATTTGCGAAACTAAATGATGGTTTACTGACCGCTTTCTGTTTATCATCAATAGCAATCCACTTTCCCACAGGAGTTGCGGTAGATGGAACTCGGCATTGCAGGATGAATCTGTTGAAAGATACTTCTCCGCTTAATTTCACTGAAAGAGTGTGGAGGATATGTGAAAGTTAATTTGAGTTTAGTTAGTTAATTATTTCACTGGGCTCATATTTTTATCTATAATATTATAATTTAAAATAAATGGTATTGATTTAATTTTTACCGCAATGATTGAAAACAAATTTAATTATATATTTAATTTGAATCATGGTATATATTGTTGATGTAGATTATAATATATTATGCATATATTAACCATTATAATGATTCATAACTTATATATTATATGTATTATATCTAACTGGTAGAATAATAACAAATTTAGTAAATATAGATTTAGAATATATATATTCTAAATGTTATATTATAAGTTCTAAATAGTTTATTTATCAGATTATTGTTCTCGCAATTTTAAGGCGTTCCACCAAAATTGCAAAAACAGTTGATAAATACTTTTTATCAATAAACATTTCTACATATAGAATAGCTATATTTAAAAGTTCTACTGAATTAATGAAATTATATTCGAGATAAATAAAATAGTTCAACGTTTACTCTGTGGTATATATCAGATATATATATCTTACAATATTGCTTACACATATTGTTGATCCCGTATTACACATACTTCCAAGTCAACTCTCAGTCGATCATAAACATAAACTGTCACGGTTGAATAGTTTTATTGTCAATATTCGGAGTAAGTAATTGTAAACAATGTGTAATATATATATTTTTAAATTCTCAACATTAATAGAAATATGTAATCAATTAGATGACATTTGTTAACTTGGTATGCGATCAATATAAAATATGTAATTGGTCAACACTAAATATGAAATTAGTTCTTAAATCCACTAGTATATGTAACCAAGTAAGTATAATACATAATATATACTGATAATACATTTTTATTATAAAATTAAAGTTTTATGGTTTACCAATTTTACTTATTGTTTAGAAATTAAATCTGTCTAAAGAGTAGATCATATTAATATATAATTAAAGGTTAATTCACAGGATAGAAATTGTTTGTAATATATTATTTTGTGGACGATAAATAGAATAAGTAAAAGGTAATAGTAATGGTATTTACTACTTTTATTATATAAGAGAAATTAGTTACCACTGCATTTGTAGTCAAATAAATCAATTGCATTAATATATTTCTATACTCATCAATGTAAAACAATGTATTATTTACAATTTAATCGACCTGTATATGAGGGGGTATCGGTTACATGTAATGTACAACGTGTATCTTAAAGTAAACTATAAATTAAGTCATTACTGTAATAATAGTGGCGGTAAGTTTCGATAACTTCAATATCCGTTAACTATTTTATATATAGATTAAATATTAAAATATTATATAAGATCAATCATTATACAAGCATACAAAATATATGTATTTATAAAATTAAATAATATATTATAAATAATTGATTTAATTAAATATGTATTATTATGTCTCTCTATCATCCTCTATCACCATTCATCTCGCTCTATCTTCCCCGCTCTCCCCCTCTCTCTCATATATATATATATATATATATATATATATATATATATATAAAGAGTATAAGATAATTAATATAGTATTATGTTCATAAAATTAAATAAGAATAAAGTAAAATATCGATTATCACATATCGTATAGTATTTATATAAATCGTAGTTCATAGTGTATGGTATATATTAAAATTTAGAGTATATAGTATATTTGACCAGTATATATATTATACACTTTGAGCTGTATGTATATTTAGTATTATTGAAATATATGATATATTTCATTAATACCATTATATTGTTTATAATGTATACGTTATATTAAAGTATACATATTTTTATATAGTGTATATAGATAATATAATATACTAGCTTACTAGTATATTATAGTATACATATGCATATATTACATTATAAATAATATACAGCTATAGTCGCAGTAAATTTATATCAATAATAATGTTTTAATAATCTTAAGTTTGTAAAGGATTTGAGATTTGACTGTATTGTAATGTATAAATTAGGAGCTTCAGACCAATTATGTAAATTATAGTTAAGATTATTTAGAGGGTATTTACAAACATTATAAGAATTGAATTTATAATTATCTTAAAATTCTAATAGTTATTACAATAATAATAATCATATGTAATTATTATAATTAAGACATTTTATAAATTTAATAAATTTAATAAATTTAATAAATTTAATAAATTTTATAAATTTTATAAATTTTATAAATTTTATAAATTTTGTAAATTTTATAAGTTTAATTAATTCATTATATTTGTTAATAGGTTACAATTATAGTCACTTGTACTATCTGTTTATGCTGTTTTTTGTACGGACCAAAGATTAAATAATTTATATTTAAATTAATGAATTAATGATTTTATCTATCCCCTATCAACATCTCCACAAGACTAGACTGCACAAAGTGCTCTGCATATCCAAACATATTACTTTCAATTTATTATTTAGTTGATGAATTCAAATAATAAATCCTAAATGTTGCCACAGAAAATTTAAAAAGTATATTAATAATTGTATCTCTGAGATGAGCGTGACACTAATATATAGCTAATCACACATATTAACACACACACACACACACACACACACACACACACACACACACACACACACACACACACACACACACACACACACACACACACACACACACACACACACACACACATATATATATATATATATATATATATATATATATATATATATACTTTTAACCATTAAATAATATGTGTAATTTTAATTTATATTAGTATTAAAAATAAGTCATAACACAAACCTGTTAGTCCTGTTTGATCATTAAACTTAGACGTAGGAAGTCCGTCTTCGTTGGTAATGGTGAATCGAAAGTTTTCCGAGCTGAACTGTGTCAGATCGGTGTTGGGTTGCATGGATTCGCAATCGAAGTTCGTCAATGTCACGCATATGGTCGCCATTGACGCCAGGAGAAGGCCGGTGTAATGTAACATGTTTACGTTGCGTTCGAGTTGCTGGCTGGCTTGCGACAAGTGTCGGAGTAAGAAGTTGTAGTGAACGGATCGAGTGACGGGGTAACGACCGAGTGACGCATACGCACGCGGTAACTGGAGCGTGGCGAACGCACGCATTATTGATCGATTATTGAATTTGGCCGGGATAATGATACACACACGCCACGCCTAACACATTCGAATTATTGCATGCTGAAGGTATAAGTGTATTATAATATACACGAAATGCAGAGATTTTACCCGTTTACAATAGACGAACGTGTTTTTATATGGAGCGCAATATTTAAAAACAACGCATATATTGTTATACGCCTTCAGACTGTGATATAAGTAATATTTGAGTACAGAAGATATAAATCTTACCATGGAAATAATACATATATATTATGAGTTATATAGATTTGATTTATGTATATATATATATATATATATTTATATAAAATACAATATGATATGCTATAGCATATAATATATATTGCATGTGTACTATAGTAAAGAGGTTATGGTTTGTTCAATTACGAATATATAAAAATTAAAATAATAATATTTAAAAAATGATGAAAATATATATAAATATAAAATTTACAGACATGAATTAATTTACCGACTTTCGAATAACAACTTTCGTTAATAAAAACGATCTATATAATGGATATTTTATATATAATAGTTACTATAGTAGACATATCTATACAAATCCTATTACATATATCATATTAACTATTACATTACTATACAATTTCATATTATATATTATAGTCAATATGTATACCATGTCTACGTTCTATATAATAACTGTTTAGAAAAGCAGTTACATTGTATTACATATTTATTTGAAATCTAAAAATAAATATAAATAAATATAATATGAATACAAATAACTGAAATATATATATATATATATATATATATATATATATATATATTAATATATTTAAATTTATATATATATATATATATATATAATACATAGCAAATGTAGTATTTATTTTATTATTTATAACGAATTATATATCTCAAACGTTATTATTTTATTTCAATATATTGCTCCACAGCAAGTAATATATTACGAATTACTTTCGAGAGAAGAGTTCATCTCTAGTAGAGTATATACGAAAATAAGTATATCATATAGAAAAGTTTAGTAAAGTATAGAGTATACTCTCATGTATAGATTATGTCTTTTAAAATCGCAAGATGTGTGAATTATAAAATAAGTCAAATTTCTATATAAGAAAGGTAGATATGCATATATATATATATATATATATATATATATATATATATATATATATAATATATTTCAGATACATATATTTAACAATACATATATTTCATTATTATCAGATAATTATTTATTATAATTAAATATATATAATATAATATAATATTTACCTGGATTTGATCAAATAACATAAATCACTAAATCGCATTTCAGAATGAACGTTAATTTTAATGACAATATCAATACCAAATTCCTTACATATCATGAATAGTCATTGTGTGTATACCATAAATTGAATAGTTTTACCTGCTGTTAAAATATATACAATTATATTAATAATTGTATATATATATATATATATATATATATATATATATATATATATATATATATAAATAGTATTTTATTAACCTAAACATGCATTAATAACATCGTATGTTTTAAGTATTATTTAAGTATTAGGTATTAAGTATGACAACATAAAATTGATTGAATATTTTCTATCAAGTTTACAATTAAAAAAAGAGAATTGGATGATGTCTCGTTTACTTATTTCATATTTCTCTCTAATTATTTAATTATACATAAATTATAGTACTGATAATATATCTATATATATATATATATATATATATATATAATTATATAATATTATAATTTGTTTCATATATTAATGAATCTTTATTGTTATTGTATTATTGTTATGATATATACTAATGTAATATGATATATATACTATAGTATATTAGACAACTAACTGAATTAAAATTACATAACATATATGTTATGATCTATAGATTAAATTACATTAAATTATAAAAAATATGATGTTCTTTTAAAAATATCTTATTTTGTAAAATATAATGATATTATATAACAATTTGTTTCCATATATATGTCAATGAATTACTAAGATACATATATATATATATATATATATATCATATTAAGTAAACTTATGGATACAAATGATCTGATTTAATTAAATAAGTAAATTATTAAAAACAAAATTATACGAATTGTCACACGTAATAGGTCAATATTAAGATTATTTTAAAGTTAAGATATAACTTAATCTATTCTATAGATTTAAGATTATGAGTAATACAAGAATAATCTTAATTCAAAATTATGACTATTGATTTAATATTAATATAGATTTAAAAATAATTATACAAATAGAAGTCCACGATAAACAAGTTTATATATTTATTTAAGCTATTTTAAAATCTCTTTTTTTTCATGTTTTTGTGTTATATTTTAGTCATAGATCTTAAAATAGCACGTTTTATAAGAAATATATCTTGTATATATTCACAAAATGTTATGATGATTCGCGATGGTTTAAAACAGTCACCGTTGGTTAAAAAACCCGATACAAATATTCTGAGATATAAACTTCTAAAGTTTTTATATTATTTTATTGTATTAACTAGTTAAAAAATAAGATTATTATTACTTATTACTTGTTAAATTTATAATATTATAATATAAGATATACAAATAAAGAAAATTAGCATATAAAGAGAGTAGCTAATAATACATAAAAATAATATAAATAATAGATATAATATAAAAAAATATTTAAGTTTATACTTCCAGTACCATAAATAGATGTAGTCCTTTTTATATTATCTTTTGTCCTTTTTCATAATTTTCTTGCCCCCGATAATATTGTAGCGTCGTTGGATGATGTTCCAGCCGATACTAGACGATTCTAAATCCCAACTAAAAGTGAGTCAAATGTTTATGTAGGCCTCCTCACTGAAATTTAAATATGATTTTTAAAAAAATAACACCAGCTTTATAGTGGGCAGATATACGAACTTAAGTCTTAACTGATACACAATTAAAATATATTAAATTTAAAACTATTTCAAATTCAAGATTGATTTAATATTAAGATTGGTCTTTATAAACATATTATATTAAACATTTAATGAAGTATACGGCTATACTTTATATTCTCACAAACACACACACAAATACACATACACATATATCTACACACACATACACACACACACACACACACACACACATATATATATATATATATATATATATATATATAATGTATATATAAAACTTCTGCAAATCCGAAAAAATATAAATATATTTTGGTATATTATGATTTATAATCTATACAAATAATCACTTTCGTTAAAATGTTAGATTTAAAATATTTATAATATTCATTTTATGTATACAACTTATAGCAATAACAATATCATAATTTTATTACTCTGAAATATTCAGTACATTGCAACTATTTAATATTTCAAAAAATAAAGATTCATAGAAAATATTCCGTCATTTCAGCAATTCTATACTGGATATGAAATTCCTTCTTTGAATAAATTAGAATATATCATAAGAAAAATAATTTATAACAAATTCCAAAAATATAAATTAAATATATTTAATAAATGGCAACTTTCTATAAACCTTTATATGTATGATGAACAAATAAATATTTATTTTATAATACTATTTAGTAATTATTTATTTCTATGGTTTTTATTCTGACATAATAATTTTCATACTATTTTAACTTTTTTAAATCCGACATTAGTTCAAAGTTTTAATATTACCTTAATAAGTTCTTCTAAGACATATTTATAATTTAAACCATTTATAACATATTTTATGCAAATTCCTTTTCAATTGTAGTGTCATGTATTTATATTTATTATTATATACTCTTACCGTTAATCTTATTTATTATTGTTATTTTTAATGAAAAACTTACTACATTGCAATATATTATTTTTTTAACACACATAATATGAAAATTGCTTTAAATAAGCTCTAAATGACCTTTTAATCATATTTTTTGTATCATATATATACAATTTTTATATTTTTTACGTATAAATTATACGGTTGTGTCTTCAATATTAGTAATACTCTATTTGTTTTGGATACATATATATATATATATATATATATATATATACATATATATATATATATATATATATATATATATATATATACTAACATATTTGGTATTTATTTATCTCATTTATATATTAGAAGAATAGTAAGACAAGATATTAAATTATTCGATATTAAGAAATATATCACCATAAATGATGAGTATTATAGAGTATTATATAAGTATTACACAATTGGTTTCAAATGTAACGAGAATAAGCGCAACTCATTATGCTAAACACCTCCCAGTATTTTATTTTAAATTTGATCTTAACTACTTCGATGCACTCTACCTGAAAAAGCGACTTCACAAGATTCGACAAGAGCCTAAACATATACAAATTGATATTTACCCGAGTACGAAAATCTCTTTCTGTTAATAGACGGCATAAGCGCAATCACACAGTAGTAAAAGCATACGTATAGAAATAAATAACCACTCACATTTCGGAACGCTTAACAAATATGTAGTAAATTCACTTATTGGATCGCTAATATAATTAATATTAATAAGTTAGTATATTATATTTAATATAATAATTATAATTTAGGAATACTAATTATATTTTTTATATATAGAAAATAAATATTATTATTTATTTATATCAAACTTTATATGTTTATATCTAACTTATGAGCTATAAAACAATATATATAGTATGCACTATTACATAAGCATATAAATGTCTCGATTATAAGTTTGACCAATAGAAGTATTTTTCAGAGTTCAACTTGCGGAAAATATTTCAACCAGGAAGTTAATATTTTGTATATGGTTAGATTAATTGAATTTATTTCAATAAATCATATCTTAGCATAATCGGTATTCTTTGTTAAGATATAAGCTACACCGGTTGAAAATGGAGTTTAAATCAATAATTTTATTTTAAATTTTGAGGTTAAATATTCATTTGAAACTATAAAACTGAAAGTAATTTTGTTGGTAATTATCAACATCATTATTACTTTTAGTGTTCTTATTTCGGTTAACATATCTTATAGAATATCTTATAGAATATCTTATAGAATATCTTATAGAATATCTTATAGAATATCTTATAGAATATCTTATAGAATATCTTATAGAATATCTTATAGAATATCTTATAGAATATCTTATAGAATATCTTATAGAATATCTTATAGAATATCTTATAGAATATCTTATAGAATATCTTATAGAATATCTTATAGAATATCTTATAGAATATCTTATAGAATATCTTATAGAATATCTTATAGAATATCTTATAGAATATCTTATAGAATATCTTATAGAATATCTTATAGAATATCTTATAGAATATCTTATAGAATATCTTATAGAATATCTTATAGAATATCTTATAGAATATCTTATAGAATATCTTATAGAATATCTTATAGAATATCTTATAGAATATCTTATAGAATATCTTATAGAATATCTTATAGAATATCTTATAGAATATCTTATAGAATATCTTATAGAATATCTTATAGAATATCTTATAGAATATCTTATAGAATATCTTATAGAATATCTTATAGAATATCTTATAGAATATCTTATAGAATATCTTATAGAATATCTTATAGAATATCTTATAGAATATCTTATAGAATATCTTATAGAATATCTTATAGAATATCTTATAGAATATCTTATAGAATATCTTATAGAATATCTTATAGAATATCTTATAGAATATCTTATAGAATATCTTATAGAATATCTTATAGAATATCTTATAGAATATCTTATAGAATATCTTATAGAATATCTTATAGAATATCTTATAGAATATCTTATAGAATATCTTATAGAATATCTTATAGAATATCTTATAGAATATCTTATAGAATATCTTATAGAATATCTTATAGAATATCTTATAGAATATCTTATAGAATATCTTATAGAATATCTTATAGAATATCTTATAGAATATCTTATAGAATATCTTATAGAATATCTTATAGAATATCTTATAGAATATCTTATAGAATATCTTATAGAATATCTTATAGAATATCTTATAGAATATCTTATAGAATATCTTATAGAATATCTTATAGAATATCTTATAGAATATCTTATAGAATATCTTATAGAATATCTTATAGAATATCTTATAGAATATCTTATAGAATATCTTATAGAATATCTTATAGAATATCTTATAGAATATCTTATAGAATATCTTATAGAATATCTTATAGAATATCTTATAGAATATCTTATAGAATATCTTATAGAATATCTTATAGAATATCTTATAGAATATCTTATAGAATATCTTATAGAATATCTTATAGAATATCTTATAGAATATCTTATAGAATATCTTATAGAATATCTTATAGAATATCTTATAGAATATCTTATAGAATATCTTATAGAATATCTTATAGAATATCTTATAGAATATCTTATAGAATATCTTATAGAATATCTTATAGAATATCTTATAGAATATCTTATAGAATATCTTATAGAATATCTTATAGAATATCTTATAGAATATCTTATAGAATATCTTATAGAATATCTTATAGAATATCTTATAGAATATCTTATAGAATATCTTATAGAATATCTTATAGAATATCTTATAGAATATCTTATAGAATATCTTATAGAATATCTTATAGAATATCTTATAGAATATCTTATAGAATATCTTATAGAATATCTTATAGAATATCTTATAGAATATCTTATAGAATATCTTATAGAATATCTTATAGAATATCTTATAGAATATCTTATAGAATATCTTATAGAATATCTTATAGAATATCTTATAGAATATCTTATAGAATATCTTATAGAATATCTTATAGAATATCTTATAGAATATCTTATAGAATATCTTATAGAATATCTTATAGAATATCTTATAGAATATCTTATAGAATATCTTATAGAATATCTTATAGAATATCTTATAGAATATCTTATAGAATATCTTATAGAATATCTTATAGAATATCTTATAGAATATCTTATAGAATATCTTATAGAATATCTTATAGAATATCTTATAGAATATCTTATAGAATATCTTATAGAATATCTTATAGAATATCTTATAGAATATCTTATAGAATATCTTATAGAATATCTTATAGAATATCTTATAGAATATCTTATAGAATATCTTATAGAATATCTTATAGAATATCTTATAGAATATCTTATAGAATATCTTATAGAATATCTTATAGAATATCTTATAGAATATCTTATAGAATATCTTATAGAATATCTTATAGAATATCTTATAGAATATCTTATAGAATATCTTATAGAATATCTTATAGAATATCTTATAGAATATCTTATAGAATATCTTATAGAATATCTTATAGAATATCTTATAGAATATCTTATAGAATATCTTATAGAATATCTTATAGAATATCTTATAGAATATCTTATAGAATATCTTATAGAATATCTTATAGAATATCTTATAGAATATCTTATAGAATATCTTATAGAATATCTTATAGAATATCTTATAGAATATCTTATAGAATATCTTATAGAATATCTTATAGAATATCTTATAGAATATCTTATAGAATATCTTATAGAATATCTTATAGAATATCTTATAGAATATCTTATAGAATATCTTATAGAATATCTTATAGAATATCTTATAGAATATCTTATAGAATATCTTATAGAATATCTTATAGAATATCTTATAGAATATCTTATAGAATATCTTATAGAATATCTTATAGAATATCTTATAGAATATCTTATAGAATATCTTATAGAATATCTTATAGAATATCTTATAGAATATCTTATAGAATATCTTATAGAATATCTTATAGAATATCTTATAGAATATCTTATAGAATATCTTATAGAATATCTTATAGAATATCTTATAGAATATCTTATAGAATATCTTATAGAATATCTTATAGAATATCTTATAGAATATCTTATAGAATATCTTATAGAATATCTTATAGAATATCTTATAGAATATCTTATAGAATATCTTATAGAATATCTTATAGAATATCTTATAGAATATCTTATAGAATATCTTATAGAATATCTTATAGAATATCTTATAGAATATCTTATAGAATATCTTATAGAATATCTTATAGAATATCTTATAGAATATCTTATAGAATATCTTATAGAATATCTTATAGAATATCTTATAGAATATCTTATAGAATATCTTATAGAATATCTTATAGAATATCTTATAGAATATCTTATAGAATATCTTATAGAATATCTTATAGAATATCTTATAGAATATCTTATAGAATATCTTATAGAATATCTTATAGAATATCTTATAGAATATCTTATAGAATATCTTATAGAATATCTTATAGAATATCTTATAGAATATCTTATAGAATATCTTATAGAATATCTTATAGAATATCTTATAGAATATCTTATAGAATATCTTATAGAATATCTTATAGAATATCTTATAGAATATCTTATAGAATATCTTATAGAATATCTTATAGAATATCTTATAGAATATCTTATAGAATATCTTATAGAATATCTTATAGAATATCTTATAGAATATCTTATAGAATATCTTATAGAATATCTTATAGAATATCTTATAGAATATCTTATAGAATATCTTATAGAATATCTTATAGAATATCTTATAGAATATCTTATAGAATATCTTATAGAATATCTTATAGAATATCTTATAGAATATCTTATAGAATATCTTATAGAATATCTTATAGAATATCTTATAGAATATCTTATAGAATATCTTATAGAATATCTTATAGAATATCTTATAGAATATCTTATAGAATATCTTATAGAATATCTTATAGAATATCTTATAGAATATCTTATAGAATATCTTATAGAATATCTTATAGAATATCTTATAGAATATCTTATAGAATATCTTATAGAATATCTTATAGAATATCTTATAGAATATCTTATAGAATATCTTATAGAATATCTTATAGAATATCTTATAGAATATCTTATAGAATATCTTATAGAATATCTTATAGAATATCTTATAGAATATCTTATAGAATATCTTATAGAATATCTTATAGAATATCTTATAGAATATCTTATAGAATATCTTATAGAATATCTTATAGAATATCTTATAGAATATCTTATAGAATATCTTATAGAATATCTTATAGAATATCTTATAGAATATCTTATAGAATATCTTATAGAATATCTTATAGAATATCTTATAGAATATCTTATAGAATATCTTATAGAATATCTTATAGAATATCTTATAGAATATCTTATAGAATATCTTATAGAATATCTTATAGAATATCTTATAGAATATCTTATAGAATATCTTATAGAATATCTTATAGAATATCTTATAGAATATCTTATAGAATATCTTATAGAATATCTTATAGAATATCTTATAGAATATCTTATAGAATATCTTATAGAATATCTTATAGAATATCTTATAGAATATCTTATAGAATATCTTATAGAATATCTTATAGAATATCTTATAGAATATCTTATAGAATATCTTATAGAATATCTTATAGAATATCTTATAGAATATCTTATAGAATATCTTATAGAATATCTTATAGAATATCTTATAGAATATCTTATAGAATATCTTATAGAATATCTTATAGAATATCTTATAGAATATCTTATAGAATATCTTATAGAATATCTTATAGAATATCTTATAGAATATCTTATAGAATATCTTATAGAATATCTTATAGAATATCTTATAGAATATCTTATAGAATATCTTATAGAATATCTTATAGAATATCTTATAGAATATCTTATAGAATATCTTATAGAATATCTTATAGAATATCTTATAGAATATCTTATAGAATATCTTATAGAATATCTTATAGAATATCTTATAGAATATCTTATAGAATATCTTATAGAATATCTTATAGAATATCTTATAGAATATCTTATAGAATATCTTATAGAATATCTTATAGAATATCTTATAGAATATCTTATAGAATATCTTATAGAATATCTTATAGAATATCTTATAGAATATCTTATAGAATATCTTATAGAATATCTTATAGAATATCTTATAGAATATCTTATAGAATATCTTATAGAATATCTTATAGAATATCTTATAGAATATCTTATAGAATATCTTATAGAATATCTTATAGAATATCTTATAGAATATCTTATAGAATATCTTATAGAATATCTTATAGAATATCTTATAGAATATCTTATAGAATATCTTATAGAATATCTTATAGAATATCTTATAGAATATCTTATAGAATATCTTATAGAATATCTTATAGAATATCTTATAGAATATCTTATAGAATATCTTATAGAATATCTTATAGAATATCTTATAGAATATCTTATAGAATATCTTATAGAATATCTTATAGAATATCTTATAGAATATCTTATAGAATATCTTATAGAATATCTTATAGAATATCTTATAGAATATCTTATAGAATATCTTATAGAATATCTTATAGAATATCTTATAGAATATCTTATAGAATATCTTATAGAATATCTTATAGAATATCTTATAGAATATCTTATAGAATATCTTATAGAATATCTTATAGAATATCTTATAGAATATCTTATAGAATATCTTATAGAATATCTTATAGAATATCTTATAGAATATCTTATAGAATATCTTATAGAATATCTTATAGAATATCTTATAGAATATCTTATAGAATATCTTATAGAATATCTTATAGAATATCTTATAGAATATCTTATAGAATATCTTATAGAATATCTTATAGAATATCTTATAGAATATCTTATAGAATATCTTATAGAATATCTTATAGAATATCTTATAGAATATCTTATAGAATATCTTATAGAATATCTTATAGAATATCTTATAGAATATCTTATAGAATATCTTATAGAATATCTTATAGAATATCTTATAGAATATCTTATAGAATATCTTATAGAATATCTTATAGAATATCTTATAGAATATCTTATAGAATATCTTATAGAATATCTTATAGAATATCTTATAGAATATCTTATAGAATATCTTATAGAATATCTTATAGAATATCTTATAGAATATCTTATAGAATATCTTATAGAATATCTTATAGAATATCTTATAGAATATCTTATAGAATATCTTATAGAATATCTTATAGAATATCTTATAGAATATCTTATAGAATATCTTATAGAATATCTTATAGAATATCTTATAGAATATCTTATAGAATATCTTATAGAATATCTTATAGAATATCTTATAGAATATCTTATAGAATATCTTATAGAATATCTTATAGAATATCTTATAGAATATCTTATAGAATATCTTATAGAATATCTTATAGAATATCTTATAGAATATCTTATAGAATATCTTATAGAATATCTTATAGAATATCTTATAGAATATCTTATAGAATATCTTATAGAATATCTTATAGAATATCTTATAGAATATCTTATAGAATATCTTATAGAATATCTTATAGAATATCTTATAGAATATCTTATAGAATATCTTATAGAATATCTTATAGAATATCTTATAGAATATCTTATAGAATATCTTATAGAATATCTTATAGAATATCTTATAGAATATCTTATAGAATATCTTATAGAATATCTTATAGAATATCTTATAGAATATCTTATAGAATATCTTATAGAATATCTTATAGAATATCTTATAGAATATCTTATAGAATATCTTATAGAATATCTTATAGAATATCTTATAGAATATCTTATAGAATATCTTATAGAATATCTTATAGAATATCTTATAGAATATCTTATAGAATATCTTATAGAATATCTTATAGAATATCTTATAGAATATCTTATAGAATATCTTATAGAATATCTTATAGAATATCTTATAGAATATCTTATAGAATATCTTATAGAATATATCTTATAGAATATCTTATAGAATATCTTATAGAATATCTTATAGAATATCTTATAGAATATCTTATAGAATATCTTATAGAATATCTTATAGAATATCTTATAGAATATCTTATAGAATATCTTATAGAATATCTTATAGAATATCTTATAGAATATCTTATAGAATATCTTATAGAATATCTTATAGAATATCTTATAGAATATCTTATAGAATATCTTATAGAATATCTTATAGAATATCTTATAGAATATCTTATAGAATATCTTATAGAATATCTTATAGAATATCTTATAGAATATCTTATAGAATATCTTATAGAATATCTTATAGAATATCTTATAGAATATCTTATAGAATATCTTATAGAATATCTTATAGAATATCTTATAGAATATCTTATAGAATATCTTATAGAATATCTTATAGAATATCTTATAGAATATCTTATAGAATATCTTATAGAATATCTTATAGAATATCTTATAGAATATCTTATAGAATATCTTATAGAATATCTTATAGAATATATTATAGAATATCTTATAGAATATCTTATAGAATATCTTATAGAATATCTTATAGAATATCTTATAGAATATCTTATAGAATATCTCATAGAATATCTTATAGAATACCTTATAGAATATCTTATAGAATATCTTATAGAATATCTTATAGAATACCTTATAGAATATCTTATAGAATATATTATAGAATATCTTATAGAATATCTTATAGAATATCTTATAGAATATCTTATAGAATATCTTATAGAATATCTTATAGAATATCTTATAGAATATCTTATAGAATATCTTATAGAATATCTTATAGAATATCTTATAGAATATCTTATAGAATATCTTATAGAATATCTTATAGAATATCTTATAGAATATCTTATAGAATATCTTATAGAATATCTTATAGAATATCTTATAGAATATCTTATAGAATATCTTATAGAATATCTTATAGAATATCTTATAGAATATCTTATAGAATATCTTATAGAATATCTTATAGAATATCTTATAGAATATCTTATAGAATATCTTATAGAATATCTTATAGAATATCTTATAGAATATCTTATAGAATATCTTATAGAATATCTTATAGAATATCTTATAGAATATCTTATAGAATATCTTATAGAATATCTTATAGAATATCTTATAGAATATCTTATAGAATATCTTATAGAATATCTTATAGAATATCTTATAGAATATCTTATAGAATATCTTATAGAATATCTTATAGAATATCTTATAGAATATCTTATAGAATATCTTATAGAATATCTTATAGAATATCTTATAGAATATCTTATAGAATATCTTATAGAATATCTTATAGAATATCTTATAGAATATCTTATAGAATATCTTATAGAATATCTTATAGAATATCTTATAGAATATCTTATAGAATATTTTTTATGGAATGTCGATTAATTTATTCTAAATGGTAGAACTTAATATATAATGATTATATAATGATACAAACCTTTCAAAACTATTTTTAAATGTGATCATACTTTTCATTTGTTCTATTTGTGTAAAATTACCGGAATGTTTTCCTATAGACAAAGAAATACATTATTTATCTATTATCATATATTATGGGTGAAATATAAAAAATAAAAAATAATTTGATATTTTAATATTATTAAAATTTAGCATATTATCGATTATTTCAATGTATATAAGAAATATTCAGATAGTTTCTACAATTGCAAGAAAATAATAAAAAATAAAGATAAAACTAATTTATAAATTAGTATATATTTTAATAATTTAATAAATAATATTTTATATTAATTGTATAATTTAAATTATAATTAAATTCCATTTTCTAGTAAATAGGAAATTACGGAATTTTCTGTACATGGATACAGTGGAATTTTTCGGATATTATCTAAAGTTACCATTGCGTGAAGTTAATATTATACAATTTATTCTGAAAGGCGATTACATCAAAGAATATAATTCATTTTCTCGAGATTTTATTAATGAATGTTCACCTTTATTCTTTAATTATTTTCTGTTTTAAGATTTTATGGTATTTTATACCTTTAATAATACACCCTGTACTGGTTATTATATTTTAAAGTGGGTATTTATTATATTGTAATATAATTTAATTCAATTCTAAATTCAATTAAAAAGGGTAGGATAAAGTGATAAATCATACGAATCAATTATATATTTTCTAATTCTTATAATCGGAAATTTCGTAAGAATTATTTCATGATACCATGTCTGCACGTATGTCGATATCTCACATTTGTTGTTATAGAAAGAACATCATTTCATTTGAAAACTGAAAGAGAGATTTCTATTGGTGAGTATGAAATACTTGGAAGATTATTAGAGTATACAGAAGCTCAATAATATATTATAAACTCCATTATGTAATATTCCTTTAAAATAAATGTATTACTTTCGTAATTACCTAGTTATTTAGATATAATCAATTTAATAATTTATTATTTTATTTATTTATAAAACTAATAAACTTAATGATAACATATATAATAATTTGTTAATTAGTATATTATATATATACTGTAAATAAATAAACAACATTAATAACATAATATTATGTTATTTAGCATATATGTTTAATACTATCTATATTAACTAATTATCTGGTTTTTTATAAATTAATTTGCTATATTAATAATTTGATTAGAATAGCGTATACTCTTGCCTATAGGCGAGAAGCACTGCACATTGTATAGTGTCAGCCTGAGGTATGACATTTATTACTATTGTCAACTGATTACCACTTGCCTCGGGCATTGTTTTCACTGTTATTGTCTACAATTTTGCTACACCCGATATACTCCGATCGCGTTTAAAAACTGCAGATCCGCTTACCTCGTCGATTGAATATTAATTAATTATTCATGAAGTTATATAAGATTATAACGGTGATCTGTGTATCTTATTAAGAATAAAGCTCGTCGTCCGTACGAATGTGTTGACCCTTTATTGTTAGTCGTGCGTTAGTTTGTAAAGGTATGGATAACGTTGACGGGTATCGACTCTCGGACCTTTGCAGTGCCCTGGATAAACGGGATGTCGAATCTAATAGGGTGACGGAAAATAATTACGGAAGCTTCCATGGGCAAATTTTACCGGAAATTCAAACAGAAAGTAGTAGTGACCCTCAATTGTTCAACCAGGTAAGCTCATTATATATGTAAACAATTATATAATTCATCGTTATGGTATTTATAATTACATTGCAATGTATTGTTAATAAAATATTATATTTATTAATCGATTAATGCATTTATTATCGGTGTAACCGTTTTGTATTCAACACGTGGAATATGATTACCACAATATAATTATATTTTTAATATAAAACATATATTTTTACATGCTGCACATCAAATCAAATCTCAGTTCAATAAAAATCTTCTGAACCATTAATTCACATTTATAGTTAAAATACGTTAATAAAATAATAGTAAATTTAATTATGTTAATAATTAATTTACATTTATTTAAATTGGAATATGTTTTTTATTGCAAATATATTTATTGAGTATTAATAGTTATGTCTATAGGTGAAAATGTAGCTAAACATTCTGAAATCGTATATACCATATGGTAGGTTATTACGAATTTTATTAAATAATATAATGTATGTGTCATTATATATATATTTCGCTATATTTATCGCTAGACATACAATGGTATGTCCATAGCCATTTCCATATAAATTATGCTACCAAATTAGAAAATATTTGCAGGTTCACGCAAATGAAGATGTGGATAAGTGGTTGGCGGATCAGAGTTACCCTAAACCACGTCCCCTGAAAAAGAGGCGTGTAAATCGCCGGCAGAGATTGGAAGCGAACGGCCGGGAAAGGAAGAGGATGTGTGCATTGAATTCAGCTTTTGAAACTCTCAGGCTAAAAATACCAGCATTACCTTGCGGCAAACAATTATCTAGGATACAGGTTATCCTGCTCTATATATCGAATTAATTAGATATTATATACATTATATACATATATGAATATATATATATATATATATATATATATATATATATATATATTCTAAACTTATAAACACTTACTCTATGTATTCAATTATATTTAATCATATCATTATTACAGTATTAATAAAAGTAATTTATATATATTAGGAAATATTTTATAATGCATAAGTATTAACAACTTATAATAAATTATAATATCATTTCTATTGGTATAAAGATATTGGTCACTATATGACATGGTCATATGATAATTGATTCGATATGATGTAATTAAGTATAATTTGTATATTTAATTAACTAATATAACTAATTAAAGTTACTATTACAGACACTGATTCAAGCTCTAAACTATATAGAAACAATGACAAATATATTACATAATTAATTGTTATTTATCGAAATTAAATATGAATTTTTTACTATTTTATACAAACGATTATATAATATTTAAAATATAGGAATACATTATTTATTAATTAAAGACGATTAAAATTAAATTATTAATAAAATATTATTCAAAGAGCTGTCATTATTGCATTTTTATTAGTACAATAATGATGAATATATAAATATTGATATTTGTCCTAATTAATAATGTGAAACCGAAAACAAACCAATATTGATTTACAGAATGAACCTCTTCGTTATTTTTTTGTTGTATATTTAAATAGAAAGGTGGAACAATGATTGTATATTTGATGATTGTAATTTTCTCTTTAATTACCAGTTTTAAAAACAGATTTTTCTAAATAAAGGTACATACAATATAGAAGCTATAATTTGCTTTACAAAATTTAAATAAATAGCTTATTGGCTATAACACAAAAGTATAATTCTAAATTATTATGATTTAGAATTCAATTTAGGAAATTCGCAGCAAAATACAAATAGTTATGGATATATTATGCAAGAGTAATCAAGACTTGTTTACAATAAATTAAATATATTATGTTATACCTATAGGTATATATAGAATAAAATAATTAGATATTTGTATATGCATTAGATATTGGTTATGCGTATAAATAATCTAATGTACATATATAAAAGTTGCACTTTAAAGTAATTTCTTAATTACTATATAATATTATACATAAATACGTTTATATACCTACTAATTACATAATATTAATATACAGTTATTACAATTACTATATATAATAAGTATAAATAATATATCTAAATAAATATATTAAATCTAATATTATATTTAATTTGGATAAATGTAATATTATGTAATATTATTTTACAGATTATGAGGAACAGAATATATTTAATATATCACAACATATAAGTTATGTTAAGTTTTTTATTTTATATATATTTCACACTAATTAAAACTTTATTACAGCATAATTAGTCAGTATCATTTAAATGTATTAGCTTAACATCTATTTAGTATTTAATAACCTATTGTTTATTTAAGAACTAATCACCACCCATTTGATCGAAAAGTTAATTTACTATACCCGTTTATAAATGATTTATAAATTGAATTACCTGAATGCTAATTAATTAAAGATAAAATATGCCAAATAATACTTACTTTTTTTATAAAAAGTTTAATATATTTTCAAATTATTTCAGAAATATTTAATTAAAAATGTATAAAAAAAGTTACAATTAATTGATAAGAGGTTTATTTAAATTAAAATCGAATTTCTAGAATTGATATTCGGAATTTCTGGAGTATATATACGAAGTTTAGTGAGGAAATTAGGTTAGAAGTATAAATATGCTAGGGTTATAATAATACATAATAATTGTAACTATTTTATAATTTTCATATAAAATATTTATTTTAAAATCGAAATAATAATTATACAATATTACACAATTCTTTAATTAATATTACATAATTTACATTGAAATAATTAAAATTTGCATACATAACATGAAAACTATTTTCATATTAAACCAACCAATCAATATAGATAAGATCATAAGATAATCTAGAATGCCTGTTAATTATCAATTTAAGATTAATATTGAACACTTATATATTTTCTTTTCAGTCTTCAATTATTTAGACAAGGTTATTACATCGTAAAACTTCATAGATGATTTTCTTTAGATTATTAAAAGCTATTATTTATTATGTAATGAATATTACATAATAAATATTCAAATACCTTGAGATTATATAGAATATATTAAATAATAATAGAAATTATTTAATAAAAAGATTATTTATAATATAAAATTAGTATATTTTTATAAAAGTTTAAAAAAACTAACCAAATGAAATAGTTAGTAAATATTAAGTACTATACTTGAATAATATATTGTATATTTCATATTAAAATACCCTACTAATTATAAAAAAATAGTGTATATTATATATATATATATATATATATACATATATATATATATATATATATATATGTGTGTGTGTGTGTGTATATGATATATTAGATATATAATGAAATATATATGAAGTCGTATAGTTATTTAGTCATATATTTGATAGATTAGCACAATGAAGATGTACATAATAATCGGATTTCATGAGACAATGCAATATTCAGATTAATAAACAACATAATACCAATATTCAATGTACGGTATGTGGTATTTTACATAAGATCTCATATTTTACTTTACATAGTTTAAAATAAAAAAATTATTTTCTGAATAATTTTCAATAAATTATATAATATAATAATGCAAATATATATATAAATAATAAATGATAAATATAAATGACCATCACATATCACCAACAAATATTAAATAACTAAAAATTACTAAAAATTATATATAATTTATATATATCAATCTCATTACGAAATAATGTTTAATAAATTTAAACTCAATGACGGTAACTATATTAGTTATAATAATACTTATTAATGTTAGCATGATAATAATACAACTTGTTATTAAAACACCTAGAAATTTCTATTATAATACGATATATGTTGCAATGAAGAAATATTAATATATTAATATAGTCAATAGTAGTATAGTATATAGTAAATAATAGCTCAAATGATGTGATATGTAATTATAGCTAAGTAATTGTAATTACTAATTACAGACTTTATATTTATTGATTTATATATGAATAGTTTTCATATAAGTTTTAGATAAAGTTATAAATATCTAATTATAAATATCTGATTATTTATTTAAAACTATTTACTATAGTACTATTTATTATTTACTATTTATTATATAATATATATTTACTATTTACTATATAATATATATTACCTGTTTAATATTTACTATTTACTATTTACTATATAATATATATTTACTATTTACTATTTATTATATAATATATATTTACTATTTACTATATAATATATATTTACTATTTAATATTTACTATTTACTATATATTATATATTTACTATTTACTATTTATTATATGATATATATTTACTATCATTATAATGATAGTAAATATATATTACATATACCCCTACAATGTAGGCTCTACATTATGTGAGATTTGTATTAATTATCTTTGTACATTATTAATATAAGTTATTTAAATAACTATGATAAATACCAATATGCTTTTAAAATTAATAATATATTATTAAACATGCATTTTTTTTTGTAAAAACTGATATATATTATATGATATAATATATATAATTACTATAATTTAATTTATGAAAATTATTAGTTTGTAAAATCTATAAATATTTTGCAATATGTTTGTAATATTTTATATATATATCTAAGATATTGCATCGATACACACAATGTAGAAAATAAGATATAGTCGACTTAATGTGATTAGATTACTAGTATTGACATATTAATTCTACGTAATGTATTATTATAGCAGTTTTATTTCTTAAAAATCACTTAATTAAATATCAATATTATATTTCACCTTAATATGATTTTAAACGATACCAGTAATAATATTCAATGTGATATAACAGTTTTAAATAGAACAATTAAAGGATATTAAGTTGTTATAATTGAAAATAAATAGTTATCGTATTAGAATTGCCTCTTCGTGTTTGCTAGACATTGTTTTGACGCTAGGAAGGAGTATTTTAAATATATATTTAAAGAGTTCCAAAATCAGAATTAAAACAGTAACTCCCTGTTACTACATTCAGAGGAAGTGGAATAATCTAAGTGCATTAATATTTGAAATAATCAAAGTGCACATCCGGTGTGATTTGCATATGAGAACGCCCGCATTTATATTACGTAACAACATTAGACTAGTCATCCGGTTCGCACAAGTCATAAACAAAGATATTAGAGTGGGCACGAGTTAATATTATCGATATGACTATAAACTAACGTACGGATAATAATAACGGGATAGTATTCTAACTGACCAATTTTATTAATAACATATAAAATAACCGTTATAATATTTGCGAATAACTTAGTGAAGAATTGAACGAAGTGATTAGAACAACGCCCTAGGCGTATTGTGGGAAGTTGACGAATGCAATTCACGTCATATCTAACAATGAAGTGACCACATTGATAACAATAGTCATACTATACGTCACTAGTGAATATATTGAACACGCCTTCATTTTAAATAATCAATTTTTGAATCTATCTATCCGTTATAATTAATTTGACACGCGCATATATTATAAAGATAGCTAATTTATTTATAAAAATATGTTAATTAGTTCAATTATTTAGTATAGCATATTACGATATATAATATACTATTATTTTATTAATATAATATATTAATCATCTATATATTATAATAATAAACATAAGAAATGTTTATAATTTTCAATTTATTTATAGGATTTACAAATAATCAAATATATAAAAATAATAAAGGTTGTCATAGAAAGTAATCCGTTTATATTATCTACGTTTTCTCTATGGGTTGACCTCGATTGTATAAAATAAAGAAAATTATATTAACATTTTGTATAAAGTCATAACATATATATATAAGTGTTAAAATGTATAGGTAATTTAAATATGCTCAATATATTTATTATTTTCTTGGAGTATTATAAATGGTGCTTGATTCCGTTTAAGCTAATCAAAAAGAAAACTTAAAATAACAAAATTTGATCTATAATAAAAATGTATATATCATTTTTATTAAATGTATTTACATATATAATATTCAAACAATTATTTCAAATAATAAATTTAAAATATGTTTAATATTTGTATCATTTTTCTTATAATAGATGTATTAATAATAAAAATAATATCCATATTAATTAAGACAATCGTGAAAATTGTTACGAGTTTACAATATTTTTTAAATATTCAATCACAATTATTTAAATTTTAATATAATATCAATATATTTTAAACTAGCATTAAGTATTAAGTATCTTATATTAGTTTCAATTATACAATATTATTTTATTAGTTATATAATATTTATGTATAACAAATGTTTTCAAATCACGATAAATGTAGATGTTAAACATGTTAAATTGTAATTAATTATATACATATGAAAAATCTTACGTGTTTAAAACATTTGAAATATATTTATATGGAAAATATAATATAATATCAATATTCAATATATTATATATGTATTAATTATACTATATTATATTGATAATAGTTGTTTAACTTGGATTTATAATAACTATTTTAAAATCGTTTATAAATGTATACGTTTTAAATACGTTACATTGTAAAGAGTTATACATTTGTGAAAAATGATACGAGTTTATAAAATTCGAAACATATTTATATGGATATTATTTAAATCGCAATATTATATTAATATTCAATATATTCTATTTATCTTATATTATAATTGATTAAACTATAATATATTGTTAGTGGTTATAAATAACGGATGTTTATATAAAAGTATTACAATCCTAACAAATATATGCATATTAAACATGTTATTTTGACACCTTGGTTTACTGGGAAGTAATGAATATGTACAAATTGTATTCATATTCATAGATAAAATTAAACTTATATACTTTTAAACTTTTCACATCGGACATGTTGGAATCTAATTTAGACACCACATTTCATTAGATTCCACGAGTTTTAGTAATTAAAACATAAATTTTAAATTGAATTTATATCATTTGTAACCTTAAGAAATACATATGAATATTAAAAAAATATAAGTTCAAATGGTATTTTAGTAATAATTCTATTATAAGTTCGTATATTATAATATTAAATATGATTCACAAATGGTTAATATATAGTATTTGAAACTATTTCCACGTATAAGTTGTATTTTCTAACATATCAAATTCATTTAACACTGTTATTGATTAATATATAATATAAGCTAAAACCCACTTACTGCAAGGATATATTACAATATATTATAAATTGAAAATTAATTTGAATATTGTAATACTACAAATGAATAACCATTATCATATATACAAGTATGAGTTATGTAACCAACTTCTGTTATAAGTTCAATACTAGCTATATTTACATATTATATAAATACTATCTATATTTAATATTACATACAATTATTCTAATTATGTTATTATTTTGTTAAATTAATATTCTTTGGTTGCGTAGGAATATGATGTACTCCTAAGCAAAGTCTGGTAGTCAAGATGGCATTACAGCTCGCAATCCCATGTCCTAAAATCATTGATTCTTCTATGGAAAAGCACTTCAATTCTTTCTACGAAACATCTAATAGGTTATAAACAATTAATTTTGTATTGATATAGATACACAATTAATTGGTTTATACTTTTTAAAGCCGTTATTATGTTGATGTTACATGATTATATTTGAAAAGTGTATTATATATATTAATTTACCATATTTATAAAAAAAATTTATAACAACATTAAAAACCAAAAATAAAACTAAATCAAACATGAAACAAAACACAATACAAAAACCAAAACTAACAAGTATATTATATATATATATATATATATATATATATATATATATATGTAAGGATGGTCCAGAGATTTTCACTTGATATCATTGTTCTATCAAAAAGTAAATAAACAACACACTATTTTCTATATATATATTTTACAATATTGTTATTTAAAATTTATCGAGTAATAATATATTTGATTTGACAGCATTTACTATAATATACTTATCATTAGAATATATTGTATACATTAGAATATACAAAGTAATACCAGAAACAAAATACATAATAAAGTATGTCTATTAAAGTAAGAATTCTATTTTAATTATGAATTTATTAATATATAAATTTATATAATACTAATTATATATTTATCATGCGAAAACAAAATATATTTGTTATCGTGAGATAAATATATATTTAGTTAATTAATTTATAAATTAATAACAAATTATTTAACATAGTAAATTGTTATATCAAATTTATATTTTTATCATCAACATTTCTCCTAATAATAGCTTCCTATTCAAGTATATATTCACCATATTGAAAACGATGACTTAACTTTAATGACTTAACTTTAATCCATCCCATCACTCCTTTATTTATGAATGCAATACTAATTACATTATTACTAATTATATTACTAATAATTGTATATAAATACTATATAACTGTTAAATAAATATTAATGTAAATATATATTTTTATATTGTACTTTATATATTATATTGAAAAAACTAAGAATTTTATTTATAGATTTTCTAAATACACAATTCCTCTAACTATTTACAATGTTATCATTTCAGGCAAATTAGCTATAACATATTATATAATAATATATAATCATGATTCATAATCGATATGATATTCTCTACGCATAATCTTCATAAATAACTACTCATTTATTTTTATATTTGGATATATATATATATATATATGTATTTATATCCATTCCTTTCAGCTTTGTTAATAGATAATTCTTTATTCATCAATACTAGTTTCATTCCAACTAAACATTCCCTTATATCATTTATAATATCATATATAATATCATTTATAATGTCATAATCTTATAAATGCATGTTTTATCATCACTTATTAAATAAAAGCTATATAGCTATATATTATTTTATAATTACGCTTTAGGTCCACCTTTAATTCATACATTTACTTATAACTTAAAATATTTCTACGTATTTATTGTATTATTGTAATATATTTATTTATGAATTTACTTTTTTCCTTGAATTTTCCAAATCATTGTATTTACTATGTTTTGTCTTTATACCTAAAAACATCTTTCATATTATTTGACCACTAGAATTTAAATATTTCATATAACGCATGCGCTTGTTCTATAATTTATTTAGTTTATTTCTTCATTTGTTGATTAATTAAATTAGTTAATTGCCGGGTTTATGTCATTTTATTATTATGCCACTTTAATTTACTTAACTTTAGTTATTTTATATTTATATATATATTGACATCATTGGTAATTAAGTTATTTATTACAAATAACTTGATTAGCCCATTACAATTATTCAAGTGTATATACAGAATTAATTAAATTAAAATTTGATTTTAATTTTAAATTTGATAACGTTCGTGGATATATTTCAATTAAGTAATAATGTGTACAACTTTATATTGTTAAATTGTTTTCGTAAACAATAATATAGAGCAATAACTTGAAAATCAAGTTTACAAAATATAATGAAGCATTTATTTTATGATTTATTAAATTAAACTCGGGGAATCGTCAAATAAACAAACTACTATCACCGTAAATCGAATATATATATTAAATATACGCCAATGTTATGCATTAAAGGATTATTAAAGTATTCCTAACTGCAAACAATATTAGTCTTCATTATTAGATTAGTATGTGGATGTATCTTCATTTAACGTTTACCTGTATAATGTGAAATACAAATATATAATATGTATAGAATAATTATTGAGACAACATTATTCATAAACTACCTATGCCTACACATATACATACATACACACACAAACATACACATACCTGCACACACATACGTACGCACACATACACGCACACAGACACACACACACACACACACATATATATATATATATATATATATACATATAGATATTAACAAATATATTTCAATTATTAACCGTAATAATTCACGATCCAACTAACCGTAAATGGCCTGGGCGGCGTAGATGTCGTCTGATCCTAGTTTAAAGTAACGGTTGTAACCGGCGTAAAACGGCTGCATTATAGAGTGTCGGTTGTTAGAGTGGAGTAGACCGATACCGTGTCCGAATTCATGAGTCATCACCTGGATTAAGTTAATGGTACCTGGACGAGAGAGGTGATCAGATTTACGGATTTAGACGTGACTGGGTTAATTGAAATGCAATTAATCAATTTCATTATTTCGTTTAAATTATCTATTAGATATCTCTACTTTATAATATAACAATACTATTCTTATGTTTATATTCTCAATACATGGATCACTAAATACAAGCCATCCCACCTCCCTCGTGTTTCCCCCAACTGACCATATGGTCCTTCTCCGAGTACCCAATGTTCGGCGTCATCGAAGTGAGCATCCCCTCCGTCCTTCGGATAGAAACAATGGGCTAATACTCCGCCCGGACCATGGAAAGGGAAATTATCCCCGTGCCAACCTGTCGTGTTAAAGAGGAGTTACGTTTGTCATCGTAGATTTATTTGCATACGAATTCAATTGAATATAAAAATATCAAGTAGTTCGTGACTATGTGAGATATTTGTATATAAAGTTAATAACATTATATAATTATATAATTCTAACAATGTTATGATAAATTAACTTCATTTAATGGTAATACTTTAAGTCAATTATTTACATTTGATCTCTATGCGGATTTGGTACGATGCGATATAAAATAATAACATATCATTTCATACATGTACTTTGTATTAAGCTATCGACTACTTTTGGGTACGATATGTCCCAAATATATTTACCAGTGGCCCAGAAAATTTCAATATCCACAGGCCCGCGATGGAAGTAACCCAGATCCACGAAGTCCAGTGGAATCACTTCCGACCACATCTATACGAATTAAGTAATATATCGTTAACCATTGTAAACATATTCAGTGTTCCAATAATTTTAGAATTTAATGGAAATATAACAAAATATTTGAAAACTGTTTTATTGTTGACTGCATTTTATGCATGTATTGCTATAGTAATATATATATATATATATATATATATATATATATATATATTTATATATATACATATATATATTTATATTTGTATATAAAGTTAATACAATTATATAATTATATAATTCTAAGAATGTTATTATAAATTAATTTCATTTAATAGTATTACTTTAAGTCAGGTATTAACATGTGATCCATATGCAGATTAGGTACGATGTGATATAAAATAATAAGCCATAAT